>OW121759.1:12329806-12659806 GCA_933228765.1 Miltochrista miniata | reverse complement strand
AAAAGTCCAAAAGTCCAAAAGTCCAAAAGTCCAAAAGTCCAAAAGTCCAAAAGTCCAAAAGTCCAAAAGTCCAAAAGTCCAAAAGTCCAAAAGTCCAAAAGTCCAAAAGTCCAAAAGTCCAAAAGTCCAAAAGTCCAAAAGTCCAAAAGTCCAAAAGTCCAAAAGTCCAAAAGTCCAAAAGTCCAAAAGTCCAAAAGTCCAAAAGTCCAAAAGTCCAAAAGTCCAAAAGTCCAAAAGTCCAAATGTCCAAAAGTCCTAAAGTCCAAAAGTCCAAAAGTCCAAAAGTCCAAAAGTTCAAAAGTCCAAAAGTCCAAAAGTCCAAATGTCCAAAAGTCCTAAAGTCCTAAAGTCCAAAAGGCCAAAAGTCCAAAAGTCCAAAAGTCCAAAAGTCCAAAAGTCCAAAAGTCCAAAAGTCCAAAAGTCCAAAAGTCCAAAAGTCCAAAAGTCCAAAAGTCCAAAAGTCCAAAAGTCCAAAAGTCCAAAAGTCCAAAAGTCCAAAAGTCCAAAAGTCCAAAAGTCCAAAGTCCAAAAGTCCAAAAGTCCAAAAGTCCAAAAGTCCAAAAGTCCAAAAGTCCAAAACTCCAAAAGTCCAAAAGTCCAAATGTCCAAAAGTCCTAAAGTCCTAAAGTCCAAAAGGCCAAAAGTCCAAAAGTCCAAAAGTCCAAAAGTCCAAAAGTCCAAAAGTCCAAAAGTCCAAAAGTCCAAAAGTCCAAAAGTCCAAAAGTCCAAAAGTCCAAAAGTTCAAAAGTCCAAAAGTCCAAAAGTCCAAAAGTCCAAAAGTCCAAGTCCAAAAGTCCAAAAGTCCAAAAGTCCAAAAGTCCAAAAGTCCAAAAGTCCAAAAGTCCAAAAGTTCAAAAGTCCAAAAGTCCAAAAGTCCAAAAGTCCAAAAGTCCAAGTCCAAAAGTCCAAAAGTCCAAAAGTCCAAAAGTCCAAAAGTCCAAAAGTCCAAAAGTCCAAAAGTCCAAAAGTCCAAAGTCCAAAAGTCCAAAAGTCCAAAAGTCCAAAAGTCCAAAAGTCCAAAAGTCCAAAAGTCCAAAACTCCAAAAGTCCAAAAGTCCAAATGTCCAAAAGTCCTAAAGTCCTAAAGTCCAAAAGGCCAAAAGTCCAAAAGTCCAAAAGTCCAAAAGTCCAAAAGTCCAAAAGTCCAAAAGTCCAAAAGTCCAAAAGTCCAAAAGTCCAAAAGTCCAAAAGTTCAAAAGTCCAAAAGTCCAAAAGTCCAAAAGTCCAAAAGTCCAAAAGTCCAAGTCCAAAAGTCCAAAAGTCCAAAAGTCCAAAAGTCCAAAAGTCCAAAAGTCCAAAAGTCCAAAAGTTCAAAAGTCCAAAAGTCCAAAAGTCCAAAAGTCCAAAAGTCCAAGTCCAAAAGTCCAAAAGTCTAAAAGTCCAATAGTCCAAAAGTCCAAAAGTCCTAAAGTCCAAAAGTCCAAAAGTCCAAAAGTCCAATAGTCCAATAGTCCAAAAGTCCAAAAGTCCAAAAGTCCAGCAGTCCAACAGTCCAATAGTCCAAAAGTCCAACAGTCCAACTGTCCAAAAGTCCAAAAGCCCAAATGTCGACAGTCAAGTAGGTACTTGGTACTTTACTTTGTTGAACATAGGCCTTAAAATCTTACTTATATATCCGTGGCTGGCGTGAACAACTTGACATCTCGACTTGTATGATTTTCTTTTTATTGGCTTAATACGATCCTAACGGTATGGATCTATATATAAAAAAATTACAAGTGAATATGTACATAATTTTTTTTGTAATCACGCTTGGTAGTATGTTGACATCTCGCATTTTATCGTCTCTAATTTGATAAATCTACATGCCTAGTTATCAATTATTTATTTTTTGTGAACGAAGATTGATATGTGGTTATATCAAGATATACTTAGCTACCAGGATAATGTCGGTTTCTGGATATCTCCACTTACACACTTATGACTGTCTGATAAAATGAGAGATTAAAAATGACAAATTGATATATTAAGTTATGTCGAACTGAATATTCTGTTTGAATTCTGACATAATGAGATATCAAGTTATAGACAGCCGTCTTCCTCAAATTAAGTCATGATAAGTTATGATGTCAAGTTATGAACAGGTTGAATATTTCTGTTCAATACGTGACATATCGAGATGTCCAGTTATGGCCGCACATTCCTAACTCGCAATTTGGTAAACCAACTAAAAATAAAAAATAAATTCAAGATTTAAAGCTTGTTATGGGCCAGATTTCCCAGCTATGAGAGCCATTATTGTAGAAAGTCGACTGGTAAGAAATATTTAGGCGTTGAACAGGGTTTATTTAGCAAAAATGTACAGAGTTTTTTTTTAACGTGACGGAAAATCCTCATGGATGCTATGCCGGACTCCTACCGACTAAAAAAGCTCATGTAACGCCGCTCAACAGCCTATGGTTGGGAGCCCCGGGTAAGCCCTCGGAAGGATGTCCCAGGACTCCCAACAGACCCAAGGCCGCCGCTACGGCCTCGCCTAGGGGGTGATTCGGGTGCTATCCCGTGTCTTTGAGGGGTTTTAGGGTATTCTTCTAAGGGGGGGGGGGGGGGGGCGTGCGTGCATCCCTCACGTCACGCTGCCGTCATGGGCCTGCTTCTATAAGGACGGTGAGCAGCCCTCTCACCGTCCTCAGGCCCCCGGTCATGGAGGCCGGCGAAGACACGTCGGCGGCGCCCAAGCCGCCGACTGCGGATCTCGGGTGGGAGCGTTCTCTCCCATACCCACCCCGCCGCCTTCTTGACGAGCATGAGCTGCTCGCAGAAAGAGACGGCGCAGTCCCACTTACTTCCGCTGAAGATCATGGCTCGCACCATGGTCTCGAGCGAAAAAGTGTCCACGTCCAGACCCACTACGAGGACCTGGCACTGTTGCGCCCACGCCATGCACTCCACCAGCGTGTGGAGCGCAGTGTCATCGCTGCGGTCCTCGCAGTGCTGACACTCGGCCGTGGTTTCCCGGTGTCTTCGCCACAAATGTCTACCGAAGCTAAAGTGCCCGGTAAGTATCTGTGACAACCGGTAGGAGAGAGCACCGTGTCTCCTCTCCAGCCACTCGTCCATGACGGGTCTGATGGCCGCGATTGTGGCGAATCGCCCCTTTTTTTGCTCAAGTCGCACCTTCATGTCTCCACAGTTTCCTGGTGGAGCAGGGACCGCTGGGCCTCGATTTCCCGAGACGCAGGTCTTTGACCTCGCCCCAGCGCCTCCTTGCGCCATCTAAACAGTGACGCAAGGGCTCTCGCTTCCAGGTCCCATGGAGGGAGTCCCGGCTAGGAGACATTCCGCCTCACCTGAGATCGTGCGGCCCCCAAGTTGAAGGGAGTGGCGTTGTCGTTATCACGACTACTGCCTAACTTAAGGGGGCCTGACACCACTTGCAGAAGACTATGCTGCGTTCGTGCGATCCATGGCTCTTTACGGGGCTCCGGTATGGGCAGGGAATCTAACGGCCAGTAACGTGGCAATACTGCGACGTCCACTGCGGCTGCTGGCCGTCAGGATTATAAGAGGATACAGCACGGTCTCTTTTGAAGCGGCAACTCTTTTAGCCGGTACACCTCCATGGGACCTGGAAGCGAGGGCCCTTGCAGCACTATACCTGTGGTGCACAGAGGCAGGGGAGCGAGATCTGAGACCTGCTTTACAGGAAATCGAAGGACAGAGGTCACAGCTCCGCCAGGTAGTCGTGGAGGAGTGAAAGGAGCGACTTGGACAACCAACAGCCGGGTATGATATAGTTGAGGCGATAAGGCCTGTAATGAAGGACTGGCTGGAGAGGCGCCATTGCTGCCTCTCCTATCGGCTGAGGCAGCTACTCACCGGGCATGGTTGCTTCGGTGTGTACCTACACCGGATAAGGCGGGAGCCAACGCCAGAGTGCCACTACTGTTCTGGCTGCTTACCGGATACGGTGCTCCACACTCTGGCAGATTGCCCAGAGTGGACGGATCAACGATGTGGCCTTTCAGTGGCCTTAGGAGTGATAAATATCACGCTCCAGGCCATGGTTCAGGCTATGGTCAGCAGCGAAAGTTTATGAAACTCCGCCGCCTTGTTTTGTGAGGAGGTGATGGTTGCAAAAGAGGCGGCGGAGAAGGAACGGGAGTGGAAAAGCAATCTTCCGAGCCGCAGGAGAAGACGCGCTGGGAATCGGAGATCTCAGAACGATCTCCGTCCCCCATAAGCGTGAGCCTGGGGGCGACACTCAGGGCTAGCTGTCGCCCTGGCAGAGACAAGCCCAGGGTGGTGACGCGTAACGTATTCTGGCACGCACCTCAATTAGACAGAAGAGGCAATGTGTGGTCTCTCTCCACGAGGAGGGGTCGCCGGTGAATGGCGACCAAGGCTGATCAGGGTCCCTGGGATTTCCTTTCGAGGGTGCACCAGGTACCCTAGCAACATACAGCCAAGACGGAGTAAGAAAAAAAAAGGGACCTTTTGTAATCAAAAAGCTAGACGACTCAGGGGAGAAATATCTCTGGCAACCAATTCAATGGCTCCAGTACGATGAAAACTGACTTTACCAATAAGTAATGAAAAAAAGGGACTTGTTGGATGTCCTTGATTTAATCGACGAGTCTTTTAAAAACTTTTATTTGCAACTTAAAACAGTCAATGACCCCTTGACATCTAACACTGATCCAGATTTGGACGAAGCAATTGATTATTCTACAGTGATTACTCCTTTTACCATATGAAACTAATAGAACCATAGCATTTGATTTTAATATGTATCCTGTTACCTCTTTTTTTTTTAATTTTGATAATGATGTTTGAATAGTAAGTACCTACCTCCCTTGTTTTTGTCAGTTAGGTATCATGTGTTATAAAAAACATTGCTTGCCCAAGAAAACAATACTTATTTTGATGGTGCCTAAGTTGATAACTACTGTAAACACTTTTATAGTGGCTGAGAACAAGTGGATAATTCGGTGATTAACTTGATAACTTGTCGGTGAACAACTTGACAAGTCTAATATTGCCAAAACTGTAAGGATTTTGTCTCATTTACTATCATAGTTTTAAAATTGGCCTAAAATAATATGGAAAACAATACATACTCTTTAATTTAACTAATTTACTGATTTACCAGAAACGGTCAAACTTTCAAATGGCCGCCCTCTAAAATTGACATTTTATACTTGTCAACTTATTCACGCCCGCCACGGATATATAATATTATAAATGCGAAAGTTTGTGAGTGTGGATGTTTGTTACTCTTTCACGCTCAAACCGCTGAACGGATCGGGCTGAAATTTGGTACAGAGATACATTATAGTCTGGAATAACACATAAGCTACCTTTTATCTCGGGAATAACTTCCCGCGGGAACAAATTTTACGCGGGCGAAGCTGCGGGCATCAGCTAGTATTCTTATATAGAAATAATTATACTAGCATTGTTGATAAAAATACTATGTAATAGCTTTACCGCGGCAGTCCCCGAGTGCCACACGTCTTTTTTTTTTCTTGTGAAAATCCCTCATGGATGTTATGCCGGGATTCCCACCGACTAAAACCACACGTGCCCTGCCACTGCCTACGGTTAGGAGCCCTGCTTAAGCCCTCGGTAATATGTTTCAGAATTCCCTCATCCTTCCAAGGGCTTCCCACGATAGTTTCTTGTCTATTTCTAAGCAAAGCTATATTACTTTTTAAAGTTTTTTTTATAAAGAAGAATGTAGGTTGAATTATAAAGCCTGGAATCAAGATCTTTGAGACCGAAGTAAACATTGTCTTCAAGTGCTGTAATGCTCTCGCTCAGGCATCCTTAAGTGGTTGAAGAGAACAGTTGATCCCAATTAAATACCAAAGTATGCCAAGTCTCACCTTCTTTAATATGATCTCTGTCTGTGAATTTAAGTAGTCCGAAGAAAGAAAACTCAAGAATGTTAAAACAAGGACTGCAAGCTATAAAAATCGGACTCCAGGCATCTGAAGCACTGAACTGGACCTAATTTAACTTTTGATATGATCCAGGATTCCTCCAGAAACTTTCATAGATTCTCAATAGAACATCATATAAGTAACTTGCTTAAAGTTGCAATAATGCAAAGAGTTTGTATTGCATAATACTCAATGTTTTAGAAGAATTTACCAAAACGATCGCAGCTGTTCACTTGTACCACAACTAGTGACTCACCAGTCACCTCGCCTGGAAAACTCTTCAACGAGTCACGTGACCACGACATGACGTCAACGCGGGTGCAACATTCAGCCATTGACACCGACACCAGACGTGATAATGCGATAATTAAATTATTCTTTAGCTATTTCTTTGCATAATGAACATTATTGAGTAGATATACAAATAATGAACACTATATTTATTTATTCATTGGTCGCTAAGTGACATCATATTTGCGTTGATTCAGTGTTTTCGTAACAACCCAATGTTTTATGAAAAAAAATTGCGATACAAACATTAAAGTTGTTTTAATTGAAAAAGCTTTAACGGCCTGCAGTAAGAAACATTAATGACTGGTCGTTAATTAATTGGATGGGCTTTTAATATTTTCAAAAAATCAAGAGTTTTTAGAATTCTACTAAGTATTATTTTGTCAAAATTTTGTGTGACGGAAGAATCACTGAATTTGAAGAAATAGTAATAAGTAATTGTCACTTTATAAGGAAGGCAAGCAGCGAGTAAATCGTAATAAAGAAAGGGCAATGTTACGGTCAAAACCAAAATAGTGGCGTCACCTCGATAGTTTCGATTATACCTACTACTATACGATAGTTATAATAATCTTGATGACACGAGTAACACACGTGAACACTTCCTATGGTAATGAATTTCACGTCTTAACATAATGCAAATGTTATTCAAATTCACGTTGTAATTTTCCTTATTTATTTTGTAAGGTAATATATTACCTTACAAAATAAATAAGGAAAATTATTGTATAAATACATTCTGTAAGGGTCAAAATGTCATTTCTGGTATAGTTAGTTTTTAGTCATCATAATTATCATTACACTTAAAGGTCACTGCTGTATCCTAACCCTTGATCTTGTGATCTGAATGATGTGTACGGATATAAAAAGGAAATAAAATGAGGATAAGCAAGAAAGTATCTCTTGCTATACTTTATGCGTAGTGCTTCGGTTAAAATTGCCAACTTTGTGTGAAGACTGAAATTTTCATGAGGTGCAAGAATTTTATTCACTTTAGCTTTAATTAAAAAGTAACGCCCCAATTTTCGCAAGTGGGGTTTATCTTACTTATTATTTAAATTTTTGATGCTAACCGTATTTCGTACTCTCCCGTGACCATATTCTTTACAACAAAATAAATCCTTCTCCAACCGAATCACTTAATCACATACAAATTACGATCGCGTGCTATCCCAGCATTCATTCTAACAGTATTCTTGCACTTGCACTAAGGGGGTCTGTCCAGAAACTGCAAGTTAATCGCCATATATTACGGCTATACATCATTAGGTCTGCCCTCAAAATAAGTTGTTACAGACAATAAATAAAGTTGCCGTGTTGGTTTTGGCAAGATATTGCTTCGAAGATGTCAGCGTTAATCATTTTTGGAAAGTAAATTGTTTTTTTTTTCTGTTGTTTGACTTTATTCCACCTTGTACAGACAGCATCAATGTTCAGGCGACTGTTCAAAATTAAATGCAACTCAATGAACAAAGTGTACGACAGTTGACATACAGATAAATTATGTATCTTCATTAAAATAAGACTCGTAGACTTTTTATATTTGATGCGATAATTTTGTTCCGAATGGTTGTTTCTAAATTATTAATGCGGGCTTCACTCTTCTGTTATTAGTTTAGAATCAATAAATCCAGTTAATTGTATTCAGCATACAAGTTAAGATTTCACTCGATTCGATTTAGATTTTGCTCAATAATTTTAGTAAGATTTTTATAATTGTTGTTTGACGATATCATACATAACGTTATTCTCAGGGATCATTAATAAAGTTACTTCCATAGAAAAGCATTATACCTACTCGCTAGTAAAATGCCGCAAATTATAATGTGAATCTACTTTTGCAATACACAAAATTTTACCACATACCTACCTACTCCTAGTCAATCCATTTTTAGGGTTTCGTAGCCAAATGGCAAAAACGGAACCCTTATAGATTCGTCATGTCTGTCTGTCTGTCTGTCTGTCCGTCCGTGTGTCACAGCCATTTTTCTTCGAAACTATAAGGCCTATGCCTTTGAAACTTGGTAACTAGATGTATTCTGTAAACCGCATTAAGATTCTTATATAAAACTAGAAAAAAAGTTGTAAATTTCGGGGGTCCCCATACTCAGAACTGAAACTCAACATTTTTTTTTTCATCAAACCCATACGTGTGGAGTATCTATAGATAGGTCTTCAAAAATGCTATTGAGGTTCCTAACATCATTTTTTTCTAAAAGGAATAGTTTGCGCAAGAGACACTTCCAAAGTGGAAAAATGTGTGTCCCCCCCCCTCTAACTTCTTAACTAAGAGAATGATAAATCTAAAAAAATTATATGATGTACATTGCCATAAAAACTACCAACGAAAATTAGTTCGTACGAAATAGAGCTGGTAGTTTTTTTTAATACGTCATAAACCGCAATTTTCGGTTAGAAAAATCACTACCACTGCGAACGTGTTAAAACATCAATCAATGTTACAACGAACTAAAAGAACTTTTATATTATATTACTTGCTGCTACGAAACCCTTCATGGGTGAGTCCAACTCGCACTTGGCCGGTTTATTTGGATAGTACCTAATACTAAATGACTGATTGAACTCATCACGTGTAAATTTCGGCACAGACTGATTATTTTCAGACCTGATAGAGGACCTCGTTTATGAAGTGCGCCAAGCCAAATCGGAGACAAACGTTTTTCTTCTATATCTAAGAAACCTAAATATAAACATGAAAACGTTAGTTATTCTTGAGAAAATAACTTATCTTTAAGAACTGGAAACAGTATCATGTTTATCAGTACAATCATGAAATTTGATTAAATAGTTAGAGAATTTGTCCCCCACTGTAATTTTAAAACGTAACTTGTTAAACATACATTCATACATACATACATATGGTCACGCCTTTATCCCCGAAGGGGTAGGCAGAGGCATATTATATGCCCACATTTCACCTTTGTATAATTGTCCCACGTAATAGGTGGTGAGCCGTATTGCCGTGTTTTAAATGGACAGGCGCAGGTTGTGACTGCCTGCTGTTGAAATAAAGCCTTCAACTTAGCTTAACGACTGCCATTTTACTGGCAACCGGGACCAACGGCTTAACGTGCCTTCCGAAGCACGGAAACGCTCAAATAAATGTCACAAAGTGATCACATGAATGGTCATCCATCCATGGACCGGCCGTAGTGAAAGTTGCTTACTGCAGTGATCGTTTACAGAACACTGAGTCCGCGGGGCCACGAGCGCTTCAAACTTGTTAAAGTACAAAATAATTAACGTTGCCATCAGCCGTTGCAAAAATACATTAAAAAGCAAGGGTGGATGAAAATCAATCACGAGGATGAGGCCTTGGGCGTTTTTAGCTTTTTCTTTTGTCTGTACTCCATGAATAAAAAGTGTTCAGTTTCCAATTAACGATATAGACAGTTTCCGCGCTGTTTGTCGTAAACTGAGCCAGCTGTAATGGACTGCAAAATTTCTTTGCATTTGCGTATCGAAATTACATTTTGGGCGGAAAATCCGTTGATTTTAAATTCTAAATCTTTCGATGGGAATTAAATATCGAACTAATTTTGTATTCAAAACTGTTCGTCGTGGTAATGAAATTCGAAACAAAATGAAAATTCGACCCTTACGCCAAGACTTTATGTAAGGGAAATTGTACACCGTATTAATGGCTTATCTAGGGAAATACAGGAAATTATGAGATTTGCACCCAAAAAGACTTATATTGCGACCGGGACTAACTTTCGGCTGATGATAATGATAAACATTATTGAAGTGAATTGATTACTTCTTTATTGAGTAAAGGTATACCATACCTACTCTACCTTTTAATAAATCTTCATTATGATGTTAAAGGAGATAACTTACAAAGACTTGAATTTTTTTATGATTTTGATTGCATCTGGCTGAAGCGCTCGTTTAGGCTTCTTTTGTACGTTTAAGTTGTGAATGAATTCCCGGCATCGGTGTTCCCGAAGGTCTTTAGTATGAGGAGACTAAACAAAAAGGCTTTTATAGTATCGGAAGCTTGAATGTATAACACTATTTTGAAAATCTCCATAAGCTTCGATGACAATTTTAAATCAAATTGGATCGTATGCATGTTGTCAAATATTTTTATAACTACTTACATCTCTGTATCATTATTTTAGCGTCAATTCCATTCAATGAGAGTCAAGTGAATAGTCCACCTCTTTTCTTAACCTTATGCGGTTCAACATAATGTATTCAATACTTAACAGGTGTGTACTAGTACATACCTCAAATTCGAATCAACTAATGAAAATTAAGTCGGTCTTAAAATCTTTCACAATTACTTGCGTTTCGGTCTCTTGGGCCATTAGGCAGATGGTCTAGCTTCTTCACAACACGCAAACTCTCGTGGCTATGTATACGTAGAAAGAGATTGATCCGGCTTGGGAGGGCCATTAAGGTGAAAGGTTTTAGTGATTACCATGGGATCTGAAAAATACGCACGGAGTAAGTATTTCAGTATGGGATATTTTTAACATGGGGTGATGTTTTATATTGCGCAGATTAGAAATGGAAAATTGGGTGTTTGGATAAATAATGAAGGCTCAGTATACTACGACCAAGAATTGAAAAATATTATTTTAAATAATTAATAATGTAGAGCAGGTTGGGTTAACATCACTTATTCATAAAAAACGAATTTTTCAATATTTTTTTTCATGATTTGTAACGCACAGAATTTGTAATAAATATGAAAGAATGATTATGAACTGCTAGATCAAACAAAACGTTTCTGCAAAAAATATTTTTCTTACCTACTTATTTCGCTGAGCTGGAATTCATCAACCAAAACCCGGGAATGAGAGATAAAATATTTTTTTCTCCCATTCCCGTGTTAGTTATATAAATTTAAAAGGTAACTGACCCTTATCTCTGGGTTTCTCTGTCTGATTTCATGACCCAAAAAGGTTATTCGCAGTTGACTTTCTTTACAACTGAGATTTGCATAACATGAACATTGCTTACTGAGCTTTACGAACTTTGTAAACGAAATCCTTGACGTCCGATCATAAAAATAATGTTTAATGGTGAGGTTCTAGCGTGGCGTAAAGCTACCCTCACCGTCATCAACTTGAGGAGCACTATTTTATTCTTACCAACTACGAGTAATAGAATACAGCACCATGAATAAAATTACTTTACAGTGTAAAACATGACACTTTAAAACAGTACAGTGTTAGTATGTATGGAAAAAATCTGCACGCTTTTACCGCTCGAAAGTGGTGATGAGAAAAGGCGGAGAGTTAATTGCTGAGACAGTAGCTTTATACTAAATTTACCAGACGTAACTTTGTCATGGAAGTTTAACTCACAGGCGTTTGGCCCTCGGTCTTTAATTATGATAGTGACTCTTTGTAAATTGCCATAATTATAGTTATCTTCTTTAAAAAGTATTTATGTTGTGGTAGCATTAGCTATAAAATGAATGATTTTTTAATAACAGTAGTTATATTATAAAAAATAATATTTTTATACACTCATTAGTAAATGCTTTAATTTTCAGTTACCTAACATGAGTTGTTTGACATACGTGCGATAAAGAAGGATCTACTCCTAGCAGTATCATTTTAAACGTTGAATAAAATGAATGGGTATAAATCGTTTTGCCATATTATAAAGTTAATAAACTGTTCACCTATAAGCCAGTCAAGACGATTAAACCAAAATGCTTGTTCAGAATCATTCACTTTTACAAAAAAAGTTTATATACTTCAAAAACAGGAACTGAAACAAAAGGGGAACATGTAACCGCCTATGACGCTTCGATTGAGCACGTCATAAATCTAGTTGATCCTGGCAAAAGATCAGCTCACGCTACGCATGATGAATGGGCATTTTTAGCAAAAATATCGCTTGTGGAATCCGCCAGGGAACTCATGCACCTTATGGTAATACATAATGTAGGCGCCACGTCAAAACAAAGAAAATATACTTCATTTCCATTGCTTTATGGTGTCACGATTAATTTTCTGGATAAGTATTTGGATTTTCAAAATGTGAGTATACTTACTTAAATTTAGCGATAGGGTTTAAAATATAAAAGAAAATATAATTTTGTATGTCTTTACGCGCATGCTAAGATTGTGGAGAGAACTCCCTGTCACGGTTTCCCGAATGCCTTCAGTATTGGGTTCTTAAAAAACGGAAATTGAAGGTATTTGCAGGGTCATCAGCGCGTGCGTAGTACCTCTGGTATTGCAAACGCTCATAGACTACGTCATAAACAATCTCAATGAATACCAACTTTATTAATTCAATTACGGTATAAATAATATTCGTATTTATCTAAATCATTGACGACCTCTGTTTAACTGAATCCCTGAACGATTGATTGACTAACTTTATCAATTACTCAATATATTGAACCATGATAAGTTACGGAGAGTTCATGAACAAACAATTCTATTTCGACATCTTTACCAATAACAACATCAATTTATAAGGGTTTCGCAGTCAACTGTTGATCAAGTTTCAAAATTATCTTTGTGAAGTTGGAGCAAACATTTTTATTTGGAAACTTTCATTCCCATAAGTACATTTTTTTTATACTACTCGAGTGGCAGACAAGCATACGGCCCCACCAGATGTACCGGTGGTCACCGCAGCCTATGGACGTTTGCAACTCCAGAGGCGCCGCAATCGCGCTGCCGACTCTTTAAAAACCTTCTAAGTCCCCTTTTGAAGAACCCCATACTGTAGGCGTTTGGGAAAACCGAAGCAGGGAGATCATTCCACAACCTAATCGTACGCGGAAGAAAGCCTCTACCAGATCTCACCGTGCTCAAGCGCTCAGGACGCAACGTGTGAGGATGAATACCCTGTCTATGGCGAGCGGTGCGATGATAGAATGTAGCCGTAGGCATCATATCAAACAATTCTTCAGAGCACAAACCGTTGTACAGGCGGTAGAACACACACAGAGAAGCAAAGTCTCTCCTGTCACTAAGAGGTTCCACACCACCTGCAAGTATGGGATCGTTGACAACTCTCATAGCTCGCCTTTGCACCGAGTCAAATGGACGAAGCTGATATTCGGGTGCCCCCGCCCAGAGGTGACAGCAGTACTCCATATGCGGACGCACTTGCGACTTATAGAGAAGCAGTGCTTGCGCCGCAGTAAAGTACCGCCGCGCCCTTCTGAGCACTCCGAGCTTCCATAACACAAACATTTACTAAAGTCTGTTTTTAACCAACTTCAAAAAAGGAGGAAGATGTTGATAGACATGAGGATTTTTAAATACACAGGTAGATATTCAGATTTAAAAAAAAATTGTTGCACGTGAACTGAAACGCAATTGACCGGTTTTAAACTAACGTTATAATTGAGTATACAGAATATGATGTTACTTTTAAACGAACTTACGACTGTGTATAAAGATAGTTTCTGGAAACTCAAGAAACTTTTGAGGTTACTTTTATATGAGGCAAAAACTAACCTCAAACGTTAGTTTTAAATTGACTGATATTTTGTAATACGTCCCATAGTTTTATTATCGCTGATGAATAGATGGTTCTTGTCTGTCCACAAATCAGTTAGATGAAAGCATAATTTATTATAACTAATAATGATAACGAATCAACTACATTGATATACAAACCGGGTCATCGCGCATGACCCATGTTGCACATAACGAAGTCCGTTTATAAAACAGATATTTATCATAAAAATTACTCATACTAAGTTATAAAAATATAATCACGTGCTTTGTGACCATTCAAAGTATCGTTTGTACCGGGAATCACTAAATGACGCATCTGACCTGACGGATAGGCACAGATTTTTCTGCAATGATTCTGGTTATATGTAAATTGTTTGATTCATAACTTCTCGTGTGAATTGCTTGAAGGGAAGTTAAGGTATGGTGACGTAGTAAGGTCAGAATAACAGCACAATATATTTTTATTAGGTGAATGTCTAGTGTAATTTGATTCAAAGGCCTATTTTCTTTATGAAAATTACTACTGCCATTAATTTGATTGTTTTGCTTTACTTATATGCGCTGTCCATTGTCTGATTATCATCCCTAAGTGCTTAACACTTGAGACTTTCTTATCAAATATAAAATGTCTCTGACTTTTGAATTGGTTGTGAGATATGAGTGTACGAACCGAGACCAAACAAATTTATAGTTTGTTTGCCTTCTGTAAGCATTATGAGTACAACTACTTAAACATAATGTCTCTGTTCTTCTAATGATAATGCTAAACAGGCATTAAAAGTTAAATACCGCTATGAAACTTTATGTATATACTACTGTCAGCTATATTTGATTTATATTAGTGGTTCAGGTTATTTTACACAATACTGGGTATGCACATGTCTACTTGTTTCTTAGTATAGTAGCATTTCATTATTGTAGCTGGTTGAACTCTACTTCCAGATATAGGCCTTCCCCAAAGATCGCCACACCCTATAAGTCTTGGTTTAAATCCAGAATACTAAAAAGTACTTTCACAACATCAAGCATCACGATCTATGACTTTGATTCGCGTTTGTATAATATATGTTTCATTAGTTATATTTATTTGAAAGCGATCATTAAATCATGTGTTTTTTTGTTTACAGGTAAATTCACATCGCCAGAATGTCAAAACACAAGTAAGGATATCCAAAAAAATTATAGAGCTGTAATAAGTATAACGTCGACAAAAACGCTGAAATATAATAGAAATAAAATTGCCATACAAATAAAGATTGCTTCAATGCTGTTGCTGACTGTACCGATTCTTTGCCGTTTCCTTTGATGTTGCAAGGGTTTCTTAGAAAACTTTTCTGGGAAGCGATGACTTAAGTGTTGATTTTAAATAGTCATAGTGATATTAGAAACAAAAACTATCATTCGTGAGAAACAAAAGGTTTTTTATGATCCCTAACCACCCTACTAATTGTAGGTTATGGACTTTAAAAATAATTACATTAGGTACCTACTCAAGAGAAATACTAATGTATTGAAAACACCTTCGTAAGTAATACAAATGGAGGATCCTACTAGGCGAGGTGATCACGCTTGGTAGGCTGTGGCCCTACGGTTGTTGGTCATTGCGTGATAAAGAATTGGTAGTTAGAATTGCCATATCGCGATGTATCAATTACTTTGATTAACCATCACCAGGTTGCCCCACAAAATGTAAATAAACCAAACTAGCCAACCAGCCAAGTGCGAGTTAGATTCGCACACAAGCGGTTCAGTACCAAAAACGGAAAATAATTTCCATTAAACTTATAACACAGTGATGATCGGTGTTACTCACCAACTAGCGCGAGGTAGCTATGCAGAGAACTCTTTCCCAGGGCGCCTTACTACAGAGATTCCAGTGTGCGTGCAAGGGTAGGCCAGGGCTCTGACGAAAACAGTCAGGTAGGGTGTACACACATATATTTATATAACACAGAGATACACAGAGACACACAGAGAGCTTATTCACTGATAGACACAAATATCACATGTACACAGAAGTATAGTCAGTGTTTAGGTACTAAAGCTACTAAATAGACCACTGCCGCGTGAGCAGGTAACACGGGTAAGCAGCTAACTACACTGTAATAGGGTGACAATTACAGGCCTTGAGTAAGCGGAGAGCAGCACAGCCCGAGAATGCCACGTGGAGGCGGCTGGTCCCTCTTAAAACACCTCGCTCATGTAGTCCACGTGTCATTGGGTGTGGTTTTTGCTAACCGCGGACGGGCCGCTTTTCCCCGTAGTAAAAAACCCTGTTATGACAAGTAAACGACAAATTAAGATGCTGATTATGTGTATAGACAGACAAAAATCAACCCGCTTTGCAACAATAAAGAACAACTCACCAGTTTTCTGGGTAAAATGTAGTAAGATGCAATGCAGCAACCCAATCACAGCCCGCTAGGCCATGCGAGGCAACAAATAATCGCACTTGAGCGAAAAACTGATTCGCGGCACAGTCTCAGAGCCAAAAGCCCAAGGACCTCCAACTCTCCAAAGCAGGTCTCGGTCAAAGTCCCGTCTTTCACCAAAAATCTTAACAAAACCTGTTCCTTTAAATCCGAAAACGATTCGTCCACGAACTTATGACATCCTGTCATTCTGACAGCAGAAATGTCACCACTGACAACCGATTAAAAAAAGATAACTCGATTAAGCTGCTTTCACATCCTGAATACTGCATCTATAGAAAATAAATGCTACAACCACCCCCCCTTTAATAGTATTTCCTGCGGATATGACACGCTGGAAATACACAATAAAGAAAACAGAAAAGTATTGACTAATAAACAAAGACAACCAGCTAGGTCCTTCAAACACCAGCTGACTACGACCATTACAATACCAAAGAAAGATCCTCCTATGTACCTAACTAGACACTGACTCGTATACCGGTTAGGCTAAGTAACTAGAGTCTAATGCCCTTCATAGAAAACGAATGCTCCCTTTACTCACTGCCGATACCCTAACACTACCCAAGCTCTCAGGATATTGTAGAGTACTGAGGAGCGAATGAGAGAAAAACGCTCGGTGTGGTGCATAGAAGAAACTACAACGTGACAATTTAAAGTCACGTACACATATAGAAATACAAACAAAAGATTAAAATAGTCTTACATAATGATCACATAGCACTGGTTTAATAAACTAGAGAAACAGTGCTATGTAGTTACGTTAGGTATTGGAGACTGCTCCTCCTGATACTTCAGGATGTCCTTGATATGGTACTCCCCAAGATCCTTACCGTCCAGATCTGACAGCCTATATACTAAAGGGGATCGTTTAGCAGTCACCACACATTTAAGGAACTTAGGGGCTAGCTTAGAAGTAAAATTCTTGGCCTTGTTGGACAGGTAGAACGTGCGTTTGTAAACTATCTGTCCCACTTTCAGCTCTACATGCCTTTTTCTGAGATTGTAATACTTTTCATTACGCTGGTGGGCAACGTTCAAATGTTTCCTCACCTGGTCGTAAATGCGTTGTATTTCTCTCAGCTTGACACCGAAGGCTGATGGATCGTCTACAGAGACTGAAGTAGGATGGCACGCGATATCTGTCTGCCTGTATAACACTCCATCCCCAATAAATTCCCTACCATGTACCAAAAAGTAAGGGGTGAAACGAGTTGCTTCGTTAACTGCAGTGTTTAAAGCACACTGTATCTCAACCAAGAACTGATCCCAAGACTTGTGTTGTGACTTCACATAGCATGAGATCGCTTGAACCACATTGCGAATAGCTCGTTCCGCCTGATTAGTTTGGGCATGATACCTAGGGTTATAATATATATTAGGTACATTATATTTAGCCAACAGATCCTTAAATGGCTTACTCACAAACTGAGGGCCATTATCCATGTAAATAGTCTTGCAGACTCCGTGCACGAGAAACACACTCTTCTCTATGAACCTCGCGACTACAGCGCCTGTGGCAACCCGAACAGGGCACAACATGACGTATTTGCTAAAGTAGTCGGAGACCACGATCAGGTGTACGTTTCTATTGCTCGAAGTGGGAAAGGGACCAAGCAGATCGACAGAGATAGCTTCGAATGGCTTCGAAACCCGCTTCGGGCTACCCATTAGGCCGGGACGAGACGTATTTACGGGTTTGTACTGCTTGCATGTTTCGCAATTCCCAACATATTCTTTGACGTCCTCGTACATCTTGGGCCAGTAATAATTTAGGGCTAACCTTTTATGCGTCTTCCAAACGCCACCATGGGCACTAAGTGTGTCATCGTGGTACTTAGAGAGCAGGGGCAAGCGATCCTCCTGAGGTACCACCAGCTTCCAGTCAAAGTCTGAAGTCAAAGAATATTTATTTTTAGTTAACCTATATAGAAGGTTGTCACGAATGTCATAATTTGGTGACTTCCTAGGGTTCTTCCGAACACTATTCATGGTGTGGTCATACCACGGGTCTTTAGTGGGTACTGCATCGAGGGAATCAATTTTGATACGAGACAGAGCATCAGGTACAACGTGGTCTTTACCTTTTCGATGCTCTATGTCAAAATCGAATTGACTGAGCCTCATGCTCCAACGTGCTAGACGACCCGTGGGATTTTTTAGCTTATGGAACCACAGAAGAGATGAATGATCCGTGACGACCGTACATTTTTGGCCTTCGACGTACTGTCGAAATTGTTCCAAAGCGAAAATCACGGCCAGAAGTTCTCGCTCAGTTGTGCTGTAGTTCACCTCGTTCTTGTTGAGAGAACGGCTACAGTAGGCGATAGGGTGCTCAACACCATCGTGGGTTTGTGTCAGTACAGCAGCAACTGAGTAAGCTGACGCGTCACTAAGAATGCGGAAGGGCATCTCAAAGTTAGGCATTTTTAATATAGGGGCAGAAACCAAGGCTGACTTTAGCAGGTTAAAGGACTGTTCAGCCTCAGCGGTCCATTCGAACTTAAGGTTCGTAGAAGTGAGTTTGCACAGAGGTTTACTAATCTTCGAGAAGTTGTTAACAAAGCGACGATACCAGCCGGCCATTCCCAGAAATCTCTTAACCTCCTTAGGGTTAGAAGGGGTGGGATAGTTGAGGATAACCTCAACTTTACCCGGGTCTGTCCGTAGGCCATGTTTGTCCACATAATACCCCAGGTATTTGAGTTCACTCCGACAAAAGTGAGATTTTTTCATGTTGATAGTTAGGCCAGCATCCTTGAGTTGCTGATAGACTCTATGTAAGAGCTCTACATGCTCCTCAAAGGTGCTGGACACACAGACTATGTCATCCTGAAACGCAAATACCTTGTTGTCGAACTCGGGACCAAACAGACGGTCCATGAGGCGTTGCATCGTGGCACTGGCACCGACAAGACCGAAGCACATCGAATTGTATTGGAATAATCCTCTCCGGGGAACCGTAAAAGCAGTCTTCTCAGCAGACTGGGGTGAGTCAAATGGAATCTGCCAGTAAGCCGCACTCAAATCTACAGAAGTTAAATACTTAGCGTTATTAAGGTGGTCCAAGATTTGATTGATATAGGGTAAGGGGTAGGCGTCACTCTTAGACACAGAGTTCAGCTTGCGAGAGTCCAAGCACAATCTGAGGTCACCGTTTGCCTTCTCCACCATGACCACTGGAGAGTTCCACGCGGACTGAGACGGGGACACTACTCCCATCTCCAGCATTCGGTCCAACTCGGCTTCCAGGGCCTTCTGTTTAAGGGGAGAGAGCGGATAATAACGCTGCTTTATCGGCTTGCTGTCACCAGTGTCAATGACATGATGTACAAGTGAGGTCCGACCTAAGCCCACCTTATCAGTGTTCAATGAGTCAAATTTCTCAATGACCCCGTTGATTACACACCTTTGTTTAGCAGTCAAGTTGTTGTAATCCTCGAGGCCACCGTTAAGGGACACAGACTCTATAGGATTATTATCACTAAAGCTATCAAGACTAATATTTTGTAAAATTAACTTATCACTTAACTTAAATTGTTGCCAGAAATCCACTCCAAATATCATGGAGGTGGTTATACCTGGGACAACATAGAACTTGACAACTCGGATAACCGAATTGTACTCAATTGGCAAAGAGATACAACCCAGACATTGCAAGTGAGTGCTGTCTGCAGTTGTAATACGAAAAGTAGGATTGATACTCACAAGATCAAAACCCAGTTCCAAGAAGATGCGGTGCGCTCCCTTACCTAGTATAGAGCAGGAGGCACCGGAATCTAGAAGGCCTAAGACATTTAAATTTAAAACCTTAACAACTAGATACGGTCTAATGTCACTATCCCGTTTAGGAAACAGGACCTTATCAGAAATAGACTCAGATACAGAGTAATGCACAGAGTTCCTAATAAGGCCCTGGCCTACGCGTTTTTTGACTTGCTAGTACAGTGTGAGCAGTCTGGGGTCTTGACTCCTTTGAGACCACACCGGAAACACACCAGCTCCCTTGACTGTGTGCAGCTGTATGCAGTGTGACCGCCCCCACCGCAACGAAAGCATTTGCGATCGTGGGGGGTAACCGGCGTCTCCACTGCAGACACCTGCTTAGCGGGCTTTTGTACACCTTTGTTCTTAAGCTGGTGTAAGTCAGATGAAATCTCAAACTTGTCAAGAGCAGGCTCATGGAAAGCGTCTGCCCTAGTACGCGCAAGCTCCAAGCGCTTACCCAAACGTCTCAAGTCATCTACAGAGTTGACATCATGCAAGGCCAGTTCCTTCATGTAGTCAGGTCTAATGTTGTGCATGAGAATGTCCAGCTGTTCTTCACTGGGCATTTTACATGACAACCTTGAGAACATGGCTTGCATTGTACATAAATAATTAACCAAGGACTCAGAGCGGGCTTGTGTACGCTGTCTTATCTCGTTCCTGAGGCGGTAGTCATAATCAGGAATATCGAAGGTATCTCTAAGCTCACTAATAAGATCCTCATATGAGATGAAGTTAGCTTTGTTTGTACGGAACCAAGACAAAGCCGGTCCATCCAACAGGTCGGAGAAAGCCATAAGGAGTCTAGGCTTAGTAACCTCCCGAGCACATCTAAGTTCCTCTAATCTCTCTAAAAACACACGTACACAAGTAGAACCATCATATTTTAAGTTAAATGAACATAAGTTAAGGGGACGTTCTTTATACACTATGTTACATGTAGAACTATTCCTACTTGAACTAGCTCGCACCGAGCGGTCCTCTCTCACTACTGGTGAAGTATATTCCACCTGGTCACGACCCGAAGGATCATCACCATCATCATCCGAACCTTCGGATTCAGAATCACTACTGGGTTCAGCCCTAGCGATGATCTTCACTAGCCTACCACGAATATCCACCAGGTCGGGGCAATCCAGACCACAACGAGCTAACCTACTCAATAAGTAGTTGGCCCTGATATACACCCTAAGACGACTATTATTATTGGCCAAAAACTCACCTGACTGAATAGCCTCCTCCAACTCGGAGACCTTCGGAAGACAGGTCGAGAGCTCAGCCGATGCATCAGCGGGTACCGGGGCACTCGCTTTAATGCTACCTCGACGGACGAGTCGGTGTGCCGTTCTTAGCTCACTCCGAAGGCCAGACACTGTCGTTTCCGGTTCCACTGAAATACCCATGTGGGACAGCTCGTTAGCAAGTTCATCCTTTCTTAAATAATTAATATATTTTTTCCTCTGTGCCATTATGTAAAAATTTACTTACAACAATTATAAAGATAAGATGGCACAGATAGGGATCAATTACAAAGTAAAAATGTAAATTGAGTTACAACAAAGTGTACTAAGTTAGGTACTTATGTTTCAAATTGACTTTTAGAATTTAACAAAGATTAAAGGTATACTAAGAGAGAAAAGTTTCTAAATTTTCTGATAACACTGTTCAGGTTAACATTCAAAATTACAAGGTATGTACACACCTTATAAAAAAAGTTTTAAGTTACACAGAGAAATTCACAAAGTTTACACAGTGAGAAGTTTACCAAGTTTACCCTACAAGGTAAAGCTATAGAATAATATACAATAATACACTAATGATAAATACATGTGTGCACCATAAAAAAAAAGGAACATAAAACACAATAAGAAAAAAAAGTGGGTATGCCAAATAAAATCAAAAAGTTTTTCCAAAATCACAGCTATTTTAAATTTTTGAATTTAGAATTTTGTGTCTTTTCCAGCCAAAGATGTAGGAAGCTGGAAGAAGACGAAAGGGAAGGTTTTGTGCTTAGCTGCTAGCACCACCAATTAACGTCCTGGAGCGTCTCGGACGATACACCAGGATGGTTTCGCCAGAGGTAACCACCTATGCACACACACTAGACTGAGGCTACCGCAGAGTAGACCCAGAGATTTGCCACTACGTTGGGAGCCAAATTATAACACAGTGATGATCGGTGTTACTCACCAACTAGCGCGAGGTAGCTATGCAGAGAACTCTTTCCCAGGGCGCCTTACTACAGAGATTCCAGTGTGCGTGCAAGGGTAGGCCAGGGCTCTGACGAAAACAGTCAGGTAGGGTGTACACACATATATTTATATAACACAGAGATACACAGAGACACACAGAGAGCTTATTCACTGATAGACACAAATATCACATGTACACAGAAGTATAGTCAGTGTTTAGGTACTAAAGCTACTAAATAGACCACTGCCGCGTGAGCAGGTAACACGGGTAAGCAGCTAACTACACTGTAATAGGGTGACAATTACAGGCCTTGAGTAAGCGGAGAGCAGCACAGCCCGAGAATGCCACGTGGAGGCGGCGGGTCCCTCTTAAAACACCTCGCTCATGTAGTCCACGTGTCATTGGGTGTGGTTTTTGCTAACCGCGGACGGGCCGCTTTTCCCCGTAGTAAAAAACCCTGTTATGACAAGTAAACGACAAATTAAGATGCTGATTATGTGTATAGACAGACAAAAATCAACCCGCTTTGCAACAATAAAGAACAACTCACCAGTTTTCTGGGTAAAATGTAGTAAGATGCAATGCAGCAACCCAATCACAGCCCGCTAGGCCATGCGAGGCAACAAATAATCGCACTTGAGCGAAAAACTGATTCGCGGCACAGTCTCAGAGCCAAAAGCCCAAGGACCTCCAACTCTCCAAAGCAGGTCTCGGTCAAAGTCCCGTCTTTCACCAAAAATCTTAACAAAACCTGTTCCTTTAAATCCGAAAACGATTCGTCCACGAACTTATGACATCCTGTCATTCTGACAGCAGAAATGTCACCACTGACAACCGATTAAAAAAAGATAACTCGATTAAGCTGCTTTCACATCCTGAATACTGCATCTATAGAAAATAAATGCTACAAACTCTTAATATTTGTCGTTTACCCTTTGGATACGGAACCCTAATAATACTATTACGAAGATGACTTAGAATAGAATAGAATAGAATAGAATAGAATAGAAATATTCTTTATTGTACACCAAAAATAAATATTTACATAGTTAAGGAATACAAGGTCTTGTAATGTACAATGGGCGGCCTTATGGCTAAGTGCGATTTCTACCAGGCAACCTTTGGATGGAGATAATTGCCAGAGATTAAGATGGGTAGTAATTTGTTAGGTGTATTAAAGGTAGAAGAATTTAAATTTAGTCAATAACAGTATTTACAACTATGTACACACCTACAAACATACAGAGAAATATAAAAATATAACATACATACATACATACATACATACATACATACATACATACACAATATTATATTCATAGATTACTTAATATAGCAGTTACAAGGATATAAGTACTTGGAGAATGGTTAAACTAAGACTCTAAATAGTGATCTTTTACCATTCGTTTAAAAATGTTTAACGACTTTGCTTTTCTTATGGTTAAGGGCAATGCATTCCAGAGCCGTATAGCTTGCACAGTAAACGACCTGTTGTAGAAAGACGTCGAATGCCTCGGTACCGCCAATTCCAAAGACTCTGATGACCTCAAAGTTCTCAAATGTGTGTCACAAAGGAACATAAAACGTTCTTTCAAATAAACTAGTGGGATTAAAGAGAATGTTGTAAAGTAAACAGAGAATATGAGTATTCCGTCGAAGACGAATTGGGAGCCACTTGAGCTTACTGCGGAATTCAGAAACATGATCATATTTGCGTAAACCAAATATGAATCTAATACAAAAATTTTGGAGGCGCTCAAGTTTATCAAGTTGCTCCTCAGTGACATCGAGATAGCTAACATCGGCATAGTCCAGTAAGGGTAGAAGGAGGGATTCTGCAAGTGCAATTTTAGTGGCAGTGGGCAAAAAGTTACGCAATCTGCGTAAGGAACCTGATGTGGCATATATTTTACGGCTAACTTATTTGGATTTAGGAAATAAATACATAATAAGGAAACACGATGTCTTTTCTCAGCATCATCTTTACTCATAAAACATTATGTAAACATAACAAACAGAATTCCTATAACTCCATCTTGATTTCGTCATCTGAATAAGGATAACGCAATCACCGGTATAAAAATAGCCTTTGGAATATTATAAATACTTCGTTTTCCTGGAACGATCGATTTGACGTAATACAGAACCAACATTTATAACCTGCGAAGGCCGTGTGACTCATACCGTACAGAAATTGGGCCATTTCTATTACATACATACTCATACCTTAGTAGTATAATAGTGCCTGACTAATATTAGAATGTATAGGTACTAATTTTACTGCCATTATTGATCTTTAGTGGTAGTTTCGAGCCCTGAACTCGGTGAGTCATGTTTACATAATTATAACGTGAGATTTTAGAATGGGTCTATGATACACGAATCGTGTAGTATTTTAGGTGGATTACTTCATTATAAAGGTCATTTACCTGTCTACGTATTGAGTATAGAAATTTTCCTCCTGTGAGAGTGGGCCCCAATCGGTAGATGTCGCTACGGCTTCCCATAAGGCGCACGGCATCAATGGAGAGCTTAATATAAAAAAAAACCAGTGTCACTTGCAAGTAGTGTACCTGTTGAGTAACGGATGAAGTCATGATGGAGAGAAAGAATGTCAAAACAAAACTCTGTACCAATCTGTACGGCCAGCATGGCACAGTAAGATCAATCACCCTACCAAATTAGGAGAGTCCTAAGTCCAGCAGTGCACAACGTAAGGCTAATTTGATTGTTTGATTGATTGCATTCTAGTGAGAGCATAGGAAAATGACAAAGACAAAGGTATTGTGCACTTTATGTTCCAAAAAAATAACCTTCGATTGGCTTGAAAAGTGATTATGTTGCCTGTAAGATATTACTTTTGGCAATAAATCTGCCCTCTTTAAATTTATACAGCATGTAATTTTTTTAATAGAAAAATATTTTATATTCATGTATAACAAAGTTTATTATTTTCTATTCTTTATTTACACAGAACATTTTGACAATACAGGCATTCATTCAGGGCAGTATTTCTGCAATTTGTTGCTTATGCTGCTAACATCAATAAATTGCCGCAGCTAGGTATTAGCATGGATAAGGCATTCGTGAGTCGCGGCACGCAAGTGTGGCACGCACAGCTCAAAATAAATGACTTCCTACTACCCATAGTTACTCTTTAGGATGGTGCCGGTGGTAAACAATATTAGAATATTAGATACGGTCTTTTAAAGCAGCAGACTTTCTTGAGTACTGATATAATACATGGTCATCATTTTCTAGAGAAAAGCCATCATGTTAAACTTTGAAACAATAAATTCTGAATAAATAAAGTGCAAGCCTTTATTTATTCAGAATTTATAATTTATTTATTTATTCAGAATATTAACATTTGTTTATTTTTGATCGTTCGTCGTAGTTCGTAGTAGATCGTAGTTGAATGTTTATACCTGCTAGTAGTTAGTACATTTACATTTCATAGATTAGCCAACAGAATCTACTTGTTGCTTTTGAAGATGATTGTAATTTGCGAGTAACATTAATATTTTTTATGCCACTAAGGTGGCAGACAAGCATACGGCCCTCCAGATGTACTGGTGGTCACCGCAGTCTATGGACGTTTGCAATACCAGAGGCGCTAACTCGCGCTGCCGAACCTTTAAAACCCTTCTAAGATCCCTTTTATAGAACCCCATACTGTAGGCGTGTGGGAAAACCGAGGCAGGGAGGTCATTCCACAAACTAAGCGTGCGCGGGAGAAATCCCGCGCACGCTTAGGTTGTGGAATTGTGTGTAGTTGTGGTTTCATCTAATTTGGGCTTTCGTCCCTATTGGATGAAACCGTGGTCAAGCGTGTGAGGATGAACAGATGATAGAACGTAGCCGTTTATACCCGACTGCCGAAGAAAGGAGGGTAATGTTTTTCAAGACTGTGTATGTATGTATGAATGTCCATTCTTTGTCATGCTCTACAGCCTGAAAGGCTTGACGGATTTTGACATGCGAGCTGTCATTTGATTCGTAGTGCTTGTGTGAGTGTCACCAGGTATAATTAATTTTTTAGAAAATCAAAATGGTGGATTTTTGGCGACAAAACATTTTTACCATTTCAGTTGTACTTTTACTTTGCAGTCGGGTTTTTGTTTTATTAACAATTAATTTCTTGTTTACTTACGCATTTTAATAATCAAACTAAGAATCAGGTTGATGTTTAAACTTAAAATAAACAAACGATATATTCTTCATAATTTACTTTGAATATACAACATCGTAAATACTTGAATGCTTTTGAAGATAGCAAAAGAAATAACAAAGCAAAGCAAGAAAAATAATATGCTTTTCGAAATTTTAAATCTTGACTTAAAATGCTAGAAACGTTTTCATAATTTTCTTTAACTTAAAACAGTATGGTTTTTACGTTGCATGCAAGGAGTTGCCGAGCTTTGCATATTAATGAGGTCCCTATAGTTCTGTTAATACTGTTAACAGCGGATTTTAACTGGATTTTCTAAGTCTAACCTTTTATGAGTTTAAGTAGATTATGCCTATTAAAAATGCCGTAATTGGGTAAAAGTTTCTTCTGCGAAACTTTTACTAGAGAGTTATGTTTTTGATCGGTATGTATGTGTGTGTTTTAATCTGTTACATAAAAATTTCTAAACTAGGTACTATCTCCTCTTTAAAAGTGTTTTTGCAGCAAGCCGTGTAATGTCTCATTATATTGAAAAAAATAAGAAGCCCTTTAGAACACATACCTACAATTATGAAGTAAATTAATTGTAAGTACTTTACCATAAGGTAAAGATATTTTGGTAATATAAAATGTTAGTAGGCGGTACATGGCCACGCCCAGCTTTGATATTTACTTGTTTGGGACACGAAGTGTTAATTTTTAGTTTAGCTTTCTTTCAGTATTAATGAACTACACAATTATAGTTTCTTGCCAATGCCAAAGACAAATGACCACTGTCAAGTTTCTAGTAAAATATTGACTTGCATTTTCCCAAGCCAAAACCAAGTATATATTTACACTTTCTTAAACGAAGTGTCCAAGCTTCAAGGTAGAAGAGGGACAAGATAAATATCACTACATTGGATTAATGGCTTTCTGTCCTGGGTTAGGGTGTCTATGTCCATTGAAAAGTGCAGTCACCATCAGGTTAGATGCTTAGATTTGTCTTCGTTACTTCGACATATTCAGTCTTGCGGACGGAATTTTGCTCTTTATAGTCATTGTGTAAATTTTTTACTTCAATGGCCTCTGAAATTTGTGAGATCGTCGAAATCGAACTGGTACATAGATTTTATTTATGAATATCTGCTCTGGTGTTTAGTATTAGTATATAACTGACTGTTTTTTTTTAATTTACGAGAGAGAAAATCCTCATGGATCCTCATGGATGTTATCCTGACTACTACTGACCAAACAACTTCACGTGTCCTGCTAACAGCCTACGGTTGGGAGCCCCGGGTAAGCCTATGGAAAGATATCCCAGGCCTCCCAACAGACCTGCGGCTACCACTGCGGCCTCACCTATGGGGGTGGATTCGGGTGTTATTCCGCTTTTAAGGTGGGGCGTGCGTAAATCCCTCACGTCACGCTGTCGCCTAGCTAGGGCCTGCTTTTGTAAGGACAGTGAGCAGCCCCCTCGCCGTCCTCAGGGGCACATAACTGATTGCTTTGAAATGAAATTGGTACAATTTGGGGATGCAAAAATTTAATAATATAATTTTTTTGCTCAACCAACTTTAAACGTGATTGTAGACTAATAAGACTAAAAGATGTAATAGGATATGCGAACAATATCAACATATTTAATAATAAATGTTTTAATGTAATATCACGGTATCTAACAGAGTGCAATTTCAGTAAGAGAGTAAGATTATGTTATCTTCCATTCTGTAGTCAAAGACACTGTTCATAGGAGACAAGGGAATCATTCTTTGTAAGCAGAATTTATTATTCAAAGAATGGACGTTTTGTAGTGAACTCCCGTGTCCACTACAAATGTCTAGTCTGCTTGAGGCAAATTTCGCCCCAACAAGTATTAGTAAGAGCGCTTGCATTTTTAACTGTTAAATATTCAAGAAAATATGAATGGGAATGAAAAATATCTAAGACAATTTTGAAACTGTAACATATTTATTACAACTTAAACTTGTTCCTTTGTTGAAAGGTTCTAAGTAACAATAGTTTTTAAGGAGGTTGAGTGTCAAATAATATCGTTGATGAGGTTTTGGGTTCGAATTTTGATCAGAACAAATGTTTATGTATCCACAAATGTTTGTATTGAAGTTTGAGTTTTCTTTGTACAATTTATACCTATAATTATATGTATTCAACACATATCAGTATGTTTATTAGCTTCTTTTAATATTAGATTGATTCAATGATGTGAAATTATTCACATTACAATACAACTACAAGGTACTGTTCAGCAAGAATAACCTCTCATAACTCTTTAGATCAGCATAAGTTTCAATGTTGGGTCCGCTGAACCTGTGTAAATCCTTTTTATAATACGCGAGAGCATTGTTTGCAGTTGCAACGCTATGCATAAACATCTTCAGAGCATAACATACTCAAATATTTAACACTCTAAAGCGACCCACCTCCATCGCTGGGTATTTCACAGTACTTGTTTTCTCGCGGAAAACATTTATGCCCAAGACTTATGCGTAGCTGACGCAGGGTGCATTTTTCTGGCTTCTATTATTCATATTCACAATGCAATATGTGCTTTATTATTTGTTAGTTTGGGATGAATTTCGTTTGTCGTGTATAGAATAAATAAGTCGTCGTTGTCACCTGAGCAAACGTGCAACCCCACAACAAGTTTATATCAATTTTCTGCAGAGTGCGTCTGGATGGTGGAAAATGCTAACCGTGGAAGCCTTTATGTTCTTTTAAAATAAAACTGTTTTATTTCATCCCTTCAAAGAAATTAAAAAGAGTTCAATGGGGTTCACTTGAACGTGGTGAATGTTGAAAATATTTTTTAGCAAAATATTATGACTACGATTTAAAGACGTACCTACCTACTGCCGGAATAAGAACGGTGATTTCGTTTTTTTTTTTTTTCAAATTTAGTTTGAACTCGGCAAAGTCCCTAGAAAAGGTGATGTTTTGGAATATTAGGTATTTTGACCGAGTTTTAAAGATAGTAGTTACTATCTCCATTGTTCTCCTTGCCAATTATTGGGAGAAAAGACAACCAACTTGATCATAACCTAAGTTTAATTTCTATAAATCTTTCTGGCAGAAAATCACGAAAATTTATTCCAAATGAAACCATTCCAGAAATGAAATCCACATCAAAAACCCACTTTCAATCATAAGGTTGAAGGTTGTCAGGCTTCCTTCATGCGAGTCAAGAAAAGTTTTCAAATTTAGCAAATATCTTCGTCATCAAGTAAGCGGCGAAGTTAAGACAAAACTTACTCTTTATTTTCATGTTGCCTCTAAATTGCCTTGTCTTAAGTTACACCAAATAAGCCCAATGTTCTATGTACATACACGAACAGAACTACGATGCCATATACCGTTTTATGTTTTCACACTGATTGGTACGAGTACGGTGAAGTACCGGCACCAATTTGTTAAGTAAATAGCTTTGGCAGAACATCTCGAAAATATTCGTGTTATGTTTTTGCGAAGGAAGGTCTATTTTTCTTCTACACATTTTCTTGATATATTTTTCTACTTACTCACGATGATAATAATTGTATCTTGTATGGGATAAGTAATTTTATATTTTCATGTTTTATCATCAAAAGTTTTTTCTTCTATTAGATTACTGATGTTCAAAGGAAAATTACACGGCCTGTCTGTTATTTCTTACACTTTTTGCTACTTTTTACGTTTTTCATTTATCCTTGATACCAATTAATAAGCGTATGAGCTCCCAACACTAAATAACTATGAACAACGAAGTGCTGAATAACACCCTGAAAACTTTATCTGCGTCAGAACCTCTTATACTTACTCAGATATTATGTTGTCCACTATAAAACTAATCAATTACTTTTAGGGATTATAAAAGTTATACATTATGCTTCATTTTTGATGAATTGCTTGAATATGAATTGATACCTATAACCGAATCATAAAACCGGCCAAGTGACCAAAAAATAGCACTAAAATTTATGGGGGAATACCTACACCATATATGTGAAAATTTAATTTAAACTGTCCAGCTATCACTGTTCATGAGATACAGACTGGTGACAGACAGACATCGGAGTCTCAGTAATAGAGTTTAGTTTTTTCTGATTTTAGTATCTGTTGCCATAGCATCACCAGAAATACATCATGTGTAATAATTTCAGCTTTCTAGATATCACGGTTCCTGTGATACAGCCTCGTGACGGACAGACAGATAGACAAACAGGCGGATGCCGAAGTATCATGAATAGGGTCCCGTTTTTTGCCCTTAGGGTACGGAACCCTAAAAAACCTAATTATAGTTCTTTAGGTAATGTATTTCAGGCCCCTTTAAACCTTATACAACTTGAAATTACGTATCGTGTTTTTCTGTTTGTTAAACCTATGTTAGTAAAGAAAAGTAAAGTATTGTTTCAAAGAAATTCGTGAGCCCGCATTTTGATAATGGCTTAAAGTGTTTATTATGGAGATCTCTGTAGGCGGTTGTTGATGCAATAAAAGTGCGCTTAGGGATTTCTTTTAAACGTATTGAGTTATTTACCTTATACTTGAGACCCATTGGCCGTTGATTTTTTACAGTACTTCTTCTCCTTATATTACACAGTTAAAGTTTTTAACCCTTTAGGTGCGGTTGATCCAATTCGCGATTCATTTCCATTTGACACTTTTTGCGATTGGTTCAACTCTCCAGTTCACGATTACATACAATAAACAGGATCCATAAGTAAAATCTAAATTTCAACAGTGAAGACTGATTTTGTACCTATAAACACATTTACAGAGACAATTTCTGCAGTCCGATCTTGTGTGTTTGTAAAAAATACGTAAAAAAAAAACAATATGCTTGAAAACCAATGATATTTAAGTAAAGATATGCTACCTTCATACAAAACAGCATTCAGTTATTGTTGAGTTATAATTTCACGTGCTTACCTATCGGTACCTAATAGATTTCCTCTATGAATGCGATAGAGAATACAAAACATTTAAAACAGAGAGCGATAGCTATCTGTGTCGTTTTGCACACAGCAGCCGACCACAACACGACTTGTTTCGCTCGCAGCTATTAGCCGACTCAATGGAATTATAACAATTGTGTGACTTTGTCCGCAACAGTTTTTGAGCGGTAATGCGATATCTACCTCTTTTTTACTATAACATCATTGTTGAAAACGGTAGCAGTGGGATGCACGTGTGCATTCCCTTGGTAAATATTAGTCATCAATGACGTCAAGAGGCGTCAGCTGACTCAAAGCTCATGTCAGAATACAATATTTTTACAACAGTTTGTGCAAGTACAAGTACCATTTGTATTCTAAGTTACTTACTCGTACTAAGTGTTTCGAAATTGACATAAGACAATGATTGGATCATTAAAGTTCTGATAATTAAAGAATACTTTAATTTTGAAACTTTCATGATAAAATAATACTATAGAATGGTAGCTTACCAGAGATTGATTAGATTGAGTTAGACTAGAACTTAAGTTGTAGTGTATTATGATTAAGCTCATGAAAACGCGATGTAAAATTTGGGTGCTTATATTCAGGGAAAGAAAATCTATAGCGAGATGCAGTGTTTTTTACATCGAAGTAGATCGATAGCTCTGCGCTATGCAGCGCTGTTCGCCTCAAACACTCAAAAGTGTTCGCGCATGACTGCGATTATAGCGACAATTTTACCCAAGTGGCCGTTAAGCAATTGAAACTTTTTGCGTCTGTTGCAGCCATATTTAAAAGGTACAGTGCACAAAACTGGTATGCAGGAAAACGATTACACAACCCTTTCTGTTAGGGTTGTTCCATAGGTGAAAATGGTATTTTCTGAGCTACTGGTGTAATGTTTTCAGGGTAATGTTTTCATTTTTCAACAAGTGGAAATTTCTACGGATGTCATGCCAAACTCTCATCTACAGAACACACATTTCTTAAGATCCCTTGTCTTTGTCTTGTGATCCCAAGTACTTTACTAAGCAAAACTTCTATTTAAAATTACATAATTTCCATACAGTACTAATAGCCACACGTTCCCAACTGCAGCCTGCGGTTGGGAGCCCCGGGTAAGCCCTCGGAAGCATGTCCCCAGGATTCCCAACAGACCTTGGCTACCACTGCGGCCTCACCTAGGGTGTTCGGGTCCTGTTCCGCGTCTTTGGGGGGTTGTTCGGGCGTTAACCCGCTTCTAGAGGCGCGTGGCGTGTGTAAAACTTTCACGATCATTTGTCGTTTCGGGTCTGCTTCTGTAACGACGGTGAGTAGCCCACCACCGTCTTCAGGCCCTACTTGTAATACTGTAGAATATTTAGTATCGTTTAAATCTTTTCAAATCTTACATCGATGCATATTCCGTTAATCACTCTTAGTGACATGGTGTATGAAGTTATTATTGAGTATAACTTGACTTTCATAATTATGTAAATACTGGTGGGTCTAGGAGAAAACGGGGTTGCGAAATTCGTAGCAAAACTGCAAAACCTACCAGGATATGAAACCGCACTTGCTACCTTTGTCTTAGAAGTTCTTCTTAGAACACAGACAGTCGCACATGGATGTTGATTTAGTCATTCTAACACGACCATTAATTCAGTTCTAAGAACACGGATTACTAACTTCAACTGACATTTTTGATGACTTTGACTTCAAACTTATGGTTAAGCGTGTGAGTATAATATAGTGACACACGCAATGGTTTTTCCCTTAAGTCACAAAAACTTGAAAATAAGGGTATAAGGTATCTTACAGGCTATAATTTTTCGGACAAAAATACTTGGTGGTAGGAATATAATTATATAGAACTTAATAAAATTGAAAGAAGCATTTAATTGTAAATTTGTAACCAGCATCGCACTTTAATTAGGCGATAAAATTGAAGGGTTTAGTGAAACGTAGGGCAGACCTAGAAATTAGGTACAGGTAAATATTTCAAACCAATTTCTGATGGTCGTTTTAGTTTTATTACATTTTTGGGCAATTTAAGTTATAGAATACTTTTTCAAATGACTTGCTGTATTGATTAAAAGATAATGTGTGTATCTGTAATCTTTGTACAATAAATAACTTTTCTGTATTGTTTACTAGCTCCTCCTAATTGGTTGGACTTATTTGAATTAAATGAATGCCTCTAACTTCGTTAGCGTTATTAATCAAAAGAAAAGAAAGAGATGTAGTAATATTATTGATAACAATTATAAATTTAAACACTATTTGTCTTCAAGTACTTATTGTATAGATAAATTCAGTTGACGTCTTATTATTCTTACACACATGTAGTTTTATAATAATAAATTCTCACAAAGTACAGATTCAGCAGTGTAGCCTACTCAAACCGTCCGACCCTGCTCTGGAAGGAGGTTTTTTTTGGAGTAATTGTGAACTAAAATAAAGCAACGTCTGCACTAACAAGACCACGCTGGATTACAACACGAAAATAAATTGTATTTTCGTGCAAACAGTTCCATGCAATTTAGCAGTCGTGTCGCCAAAGTCTGCTGGCCAATTTTTGTTCATTCCCTCTCCTATGTTCCTCGACGTAACAAGGTAGCGTTAATTGAAAATGGAGTTTTGCTGGCTAATCCTCTTTTGATCAACTCAATCAATTCTGCAGATCTTAGTAGTAAGTACATATACCTAGATGTGGAATAAACGATATTGATTGGTTTGATATTACGTGGTTTGGTATAAGCTTTATAAATGTGCTAACTACTCAGTAGATTGATCAAATGTACTTTCAAAAAACATTGTTCCTCCTTAAAAATAAATAAATATTAAAAATAAATGCACAATCATTCACAGAATTAACCCATCCTATTTCAGAACTGCAGTCACTCAGAAAAGCTGATCGATGTTCCTACCCAGCCCCATTCAAGGCTTAATTTAATTTAATAATTATTAGGTTTTTCATTACTATAGTATTCTCAGTGTAGGTATCGTTTATCCATAAAAGTTCCATACTCATTTTGAAACCATTAGAAGAGGATTTCACGTACCTACCGATCTAGTAAAACTTCAATAGAAGATAGCAGGCTTGAAGTTACTAAAATTAGGCTAATTGTATTATTAGTGAGTCTTTAGATGAACAGCGGTTATGTTGCTAGCGATTATTGTGAGGCTTAATCCGATCGTGTCTAGACAAACCCAATTAGTACTAGGAACTAGACTAGCTATTATGTATCTCTGTCAGTGCCACGCCGGCTGAGTACAAAAAAACAGCCTACTAATTTTGCGTTTTATATTATCACGCGTTGAACATCAACTGGTTCTCAAATCTATTATATAAAAATAAGTCGGGTTTTCCTTCCTGACGCTATAACTCCAGAACGCACGAACCGATTTCCACGGTTTTGCATTCGTTGGAAAGGTCTCGGGCTCCGTGAGGTTTATAGCAAAGAAAATTCAGGAAAATTTTCAACAGAAAAGCCGGAAAATCATTTTTCACATACAGCGCCATCGCGGGCGAAGCTGCGGGCATCAGCTAGTTACTATATAAATTTTATGACTACAATTGGTTACAAACAGCTCTCGACATGATCATTTATTATGAAAACATCATAACGCAGTTTTCTGTAACAAGTAACAACTCACAACAGAGCATTGCTAGTACATTTTAGAAAGGATGAACTTTAAAACAATAGTACAAGCTAAGAATACTCTTGGTTTCAAAAATGGATACGAATGGAGTTGGCACAGTTTTGTAGAGGTACCTTCATTCATCAAAACATACTTACTTTACACAAGAAGCTCTGCGATGGAGCTTTACCGCTCACAGATTTTTGTTGGTAAATGATTTTGTGCTGGATGTTAAATGTTCCCGTCTATTTTCAGCAGAACGTCGGAAATTTAATTATGATCAGTGAGAACAGCCATGAGAATGAGCTGTTTTTGGTAATTTTGTGCAAAATTGGCAGGGGAACCACCATCTGTTTTTGGGAATGATCGTTTCAAGAAAGTGGGACGAATATTTAGTCTTTATTTTGCTGATTATCTTAAGGCTACTTGTTATATTAGATATCGTAAGATTATAGAAAAACACTATTCAATAGGTGTAAGGAACTCCCGGCTATAGGCACTATAGGAAGTTGTAGCACACTGTGTGCGTTTAATCGGTAAGCGTCAGGCATAGCATCCATGAAGGATATTTTATAGTTTACGTTAGTAGAATGATGTAGTGGTAATTAATATGTTATTGATTTATTGTTTTCGAGTAGTTAAGTGATGTAGTAGTCATTGTACAGTGTTCATTTGCCTTTGAAGATGCCGAAAGGCGAAACCGGTCAGGTGTAAACTAAATAAATGTTGTGGAACAGTACAAGTGCCGTTATTCAATATGTGCAGCAGGTTCCACCAAGTGCCATCAATCAACAGTATAAATAATCATCCATGAAGGATTTTCACTCGTAAAATAAAACGGGGTCAAAAGTTGTAACTGATGATTAATATATTTAGAAAATAACTATACATATTAGTATAAAAAGGCTTCGACACGTCATCAAAGATTTATCTACTGATAGCATATAAGTTACATTAAGTACAAAAGTAACAGGGGTTTGTTACAAAAGCGTTTGAAAACTCTCTTATTTTCGACACCTATGTTACATGTTAGCTGACAACAGCAAAGTGTTAACAGTCTGCTGCATAATAGAGGGTGTACGTAAAAGCACATCACACACACAGTTAATAAAAAAAACACAACTCACGCATCAACATGAAATACGTGAGTTTGTCTGCAGTGAAAAGGGGCTGTGTAATTTTTATTTTGTCGTTCATGCGCTTAGTTCCAACAAAGTCACGAATTGTGTAAATGTTATTGGTGATTAATTTCATGAAGGGTGCGGAGGGGCACTAATCTTCTGGACCTCGACAGTCTCACTTGCAAGTAGTGCACCTGCTGACTAACGGACGATCCTGGCGACGTGAAGGGAACTCGAAACAGACTCAGTACCAACCCATCTGAAACAAGAAGCCGTGAGACTTCTCACCCGACTGCCCCTCTAACGTTTATTGTGAGAGTGAAAGTTCAATCCGATTGACGTTGTCATTTTTGTTTTATTTCAAACTTTGAACAGATGATCCACGTGACCTAGTGACGTAATTTAATGCAGCAGACTACAGACACAAGTCTCGCCATAAGCCCCACTGCAATCTATTTTATAGAGAGGGACTAAAATGTGATATAGTAAGACTACCATCCCATCCCAAAATACCTATACCTACGTCTAGCAGAAGACTGTTTAAACTAATAGACTGATTTGATGTTTTGATTAAATTTAGAGGCGGGATAAATAATTTTTAAATACCATTCTCATAAAACAGTATCCTAATCTTTCTAAATAAAATGCGCATTGGCGAAAAACTAATAGTACGAGTATTTATTATATCGCAGTTTGTGTTTTCTTCATTTTAGCCCCTCTCTATAAAATAGAGAGCAGAGGGGCTTATGGCGAGACTTTGTCTGTAGCTGTGACTCTGTTGCATTAAACTACGTCACTAGGTCACGTGGATCATCTGTTCAAAGTTTGAAATAAAACAAAAATGACAACGTCAATCGGATTGAACTTTCACTTTCACAGTAAACGTGTTAGAGAGGGGCAGTCTGGTGAGAACGATCTCACGACTTTCTTGTTCTACAAGATGAGATTATCTATCTCTCCATCATTAACGTTTTTTTTCAGCTTAATACAACTTCAGTCCTAAAAATCAGTCAATGAGGATAGAAAACTATTTTGAGCTCAGAAAGATAGCACTTAATGGTCCCATTAAATTTACTATGAGATAGCACTTCAGTCATGAGAAATAAGCCACCATACTTTAACTCAATGGTATCAGAAAGATAATTTATCACTGTTTTATCCCAAGATTTTTCCCTCGACTAAGTGTTGGGGTAAATGTTAGTAAATGGAGGTGATAAATTATGCGTTGCTATCATTATTTTATATTTATTTTTTTCATGGTTACTTTCTATATAAATGACCGGTAAATGTAGAAGATAAAAATATCTCGTTCTACTAATACGTGAAAAGTTACTGTTATTTGTAATAGACCTAGAATTATTTACGCGAAATACCCGGTGTGAAAAATATGCTTTGTATAATATACGTAGTTAAATAGTAAATGATGTCGAGTATAGGTATAAAAATCTCATGTGACAGGGTTTGCTGTCGAACTCTCCAAAACGTATTGACCGATTTTAAAGCCATTTTTTAGGGTTCCGTAGCCAAATGACAAGAACGGAACCCTCATAGATTCGTCATGTCTGTCTGTCTGTCCGTCCGTCCGTATGTCACAGTCACTTTTCTCCGAAATTATAAGGTCTATGCTTTTGGAACTTGGTAAGTAAATTTGTATTCTGTGAACCGCATTTAGATTTTCATATAAAACCTGAAAAAAAAAGGATTAAATTTTGGGGTCCCCATACTCGGAACTGAACCTCAAATTTTTAAACTATTGCATATTTTTTTCATCTATCTATATCTATAGATAGGTCTTTGAAAATGCTATTGATGTTCCTAACATGATTTTTTTTCTAAAGTGAATAGTTTGCGCAAGAGACACTTCCAAAGTGGAAAAATGTGTCCCCCCCCCCTCTAACTTCTAAACTAAGAAAATGATAAATTTAAAAAAAATATATGATGTACATTGCCATAAAAACTACCAACAAAAATTGGTTTGAACGAGATAGAGCTGGAAGTTTTTTTTAGTACGTCATAAATCGCAATTTTCGGTTAGAAAAATCACTACCACTGCGAACGTGTTAAACCATCAATCAAAGTTACAACGAACTACAAGAACTTTTATATTATGTTACTTGCTAATACGGAACCCGTCATGGGCGAGTCCAACTCGCACTTGGCCGGTTTTTATTTATTTATTTGGAAGGTGCGAGAATATGTTGTATTAAGCTGCAAAAATATTCACTAGTAATTGGTTATACTGTGGTATGGCTAACGGTGTTTACGTTTGCCCACACAGCTAGTACGAGTATCAATAAAAATACTTATAATTCACCAGTCATTCCGATATTGACTTGAATCTCGTGGCTAGTCTCTGAGGAATCACAAGTATTCGAAGTCCAATAAAGTCCAACATTTCCATCTGGGATTAGCTCGGGAATTTGCTTTCTCATTGCAAAACATCCCTTCCCAGAAACTGAACTTATATGAAGTTTAGTTTATTTGGTACTTTTAGTTTGACCCTTATGAATTGTATTATGTTTGGAACTATGTAAAGAGTTAGTTTACCACATATAGATTTCAACCTTTCGTCCAAAAATATTCAAATGTCTTTTTCTTATAATAGTTTTTTTTTAAACCATATATCTACGGGAAAGTTTATGATATGAATATTTATTACTCTACCACGCTGTTACAGCTGAACTGAACAGATCTGGCTGGAATATATAGATCTGGATAGATTATTATTGTCTGGAATAAAACTATCTATCCCCGGAACACTAATATAACTAAGTATAGGAACAGGATGGCGTCGTGGGAACCATCTAGTTCTTTGATCATGCTGATATATATTTATTTAAATTGTTAAAGACATCGCAGAAGGGAGACAAATCAAACCAATAACAATGGTATAACGATATATGTAAAATAATACCAATATCTTTTGAAAATAATGTATGTACTCGTATATGCCAATAATCCTGTTATGATTGAAAACTTCATGAGACGATTCATATGTAAAAGATAATTATATGTAACTATATCTATGTCAGTGGCGCAATGTGAATACCACAAAAGCTCCTTCTTATCTTCTAACTACAAAATGTCAGCCATTCTCATAATTTTGAAAGAAAATACTCTTTCTCAGATAATAGTTCGCCAAAGGGTTCACTATTCCTGACGTCCGAGGGTGCAGGGGTCGAACGATTGAATGTGGTCAATGCGGCAAAAGGGCTGGACATTCACGCTTTTCAAATGCATGCCCGAGGTTGGATTAACTATGCTGGTGTATCTCTACCGGTAATGAAAAGACTGACAAGGATTGATTGTTGAGAACAATTAATTCTCTGTCCGTGTAAAGTCTGTTTTGAATTACAAACGTTCTCGGCTTACAGAGATTAGGTGCTTAAAGTTTAGTATTTCGTTGATATGCCTCTAGCTAGAAGTGTATTTTAATTTAATATAATAACAAATATATTATTTTAGATTGTTTTAAAAAATCATGGTTGTGTCTTCAAAAGAAACTTAAAATCATCAGAATGTACATTTACCTACAGCCTGATTTGGTAGAAAATACACGGCCCTATTTTCTATACTGAATCATTGGAGCGCTAAGAGACACTCAAGCTAAGAGAATAATCTTGTGGATTGTGAGAACGGCCCTCTTTTTAGATGGTGAAAAAAATGTGTAAATTCAATGAAGGGATAATTTAAAACACAAAGAATATGAGTAAAACTACTTATTCTACATATATTATAGAATATCGTAAAAGAAACAAAATACATTGAAATAGGTCAATAAATTTACTGAATGAATTAAAACCTCCAAAGGGAAGAAAATTCCCAGGAACTTCAAAATGATTAAGGAACCTCTTTTTATGGGAAATATAATACCATTATACTTTATCTCGATGGTACACATAATAATTTTTTAAAAGTCTTAACTTTTTTAATCAGACGAAGCGGTTAAGTAAATGTTTAAATAAATCAAGATTACTTTTCACTTAGGCACTTTTATAATATCGTAATCCGAGATCTTAAAGTCGGTAATCTGCGTAGCATCTTTTGCTTGAATTTATTTGGTTCATTTATTGTAATTTATGCTTTTTTAAATATTTTTTGAGGATTTAAGTTAGAAGCCTGGAATCATCATCGAAATTGAGAACCAGACCTTGTGTTCTCACTTAAGATCCGTAATATACTATTCTGAATGTACACCAGAGGGGCAAGTGCGAGTTTTTGCGTGAGCTTATCGACATTCACGGCGCACCAATTCGTATGGAATCGAGACCCCGCCACCTAGCTGTAAACGCGGGAACTTGTCTCGATTCCATACAAATCGGTGATAACGCGCTCACCCGTGAATGTCGACAGGCGCTCGCCGGAACTCGCACTTGCCCCTCTGGTTGCGTTCATGACTTTGAGCAAAGAGGAAAGTGAGGTTGCTTTCTTTCTCTCTGAATCTTATTTTCTAATTAGAATCAACTCGATTGCTGGCTACAAATGTTCTTGTCTAGGTTACTGAAAGCCACCATAGGTCCTGATTACAGGAGTCATAATAATGGGAGTGCGGGAGGAATTTAGTCTCTTTATAAAAATATCGTGTCAACATTGTGAATATTATTATTTTTGAACTATCGCGGTTTGTAATATTTATAATTATAGAATTCGGGACTGCACGTGAAATACTTTTACTTACATCCACCGACGTTGCAGCGCCCGTGGCCGCGTATGGACTGTGAATATTAAAATACCACCAATCAATGACACCCATCCTTTTCGATTTCAATCAATGAAACAACGAGGGCTGGACAGGAGTGCTACTCTCACACAGTGGAGAGAATCTTCGCTCGAACTGAATAATTCAGTGTAACAAGTAGGTACATTATTCCGTAATTAGAATTAGTTTTTATGTATGCTATGTTCAATAAACAAGCGATATAAATGTGAAATTAACTCTGTCTGTCTGTTACGCTTTCACGCCTAAACGACTGCAGCGATTGACATGAAATTTGGTACAGGAATAGTTCGAGGACCTGGGAAGGACATAGGCTACTTTTTAACTGACTGCGCAAAAGGAGGGTTATTGTTTTACGCGATAACAACTTATACGCGGTAGAAGCCGCGGGGAACAGCTAGTTATCTATAATTTAGAATTCGTTTTCATGTATACCATGTGACGGTGAATCACCACCTACTCGAATCCCCCCCGATTTTTCACTCATACAATCTTATCGTAAAAAGAGTTTAATACATCAGATTGTCGTATCAATGATATGAATACCTATTTGCTTTATCTGTAGCAAAGCATAAACCTTCCAAAATTAGACTAAACATACAAATACTATTGCTATATTATTTCTCTGATTATAATAGGTATGTTATTGCTGAGTGTTCTGTAAACGATTGGTGAGTTAAGCATCGTACGCATGTAACATCGTACTATCGGCCTCCATGACCGGGGGCCTGAGGACGGTGAGGGGGCTGCCCACTGTTCTTTCAGAAGCAGGCCCTAGACCTAGACGACAGCGTGATGCGAGGGATTCACGCCCCCACCCCCTAAGAAGCGGGATAACACCCGAAAAACCCCCCAAAGACGCAGGATAGCACCCGACCCCTCCCCCCTAGGTGAAACCGCAGTGGTAGCCGTAGGTCTGTTGGGAATGCTGGGGTATCCTTCCGAGGGCTTACCCGGGGCTTCCAACCGTGTAGGCTGTTAGGCAGGATACGTGAGGTTTTTGAGTCGGTAGAAGTTCGTCATAACATCCATGTGGATTTTCCCTCACGTTAAAAAAAAAGCATCGTACGCTTTTGTCAATAAATTGTAAGAAGGGTACCATTTGTGGCATGTAAATTACAGGCGTTTTCATGCCACAGTCGCTAGTAACATGGTCGACTTTAAGCATTTATGTTGGTCCTTACGGGCGTGGTTTAAAAGACATTCAAAGCAGGTACCGATAGCTTGATTGTTATTTTCGACACCGCAATAGGCTAACCATTCCTTACGTGGGAAAAACACAACTGGTAAAATGTGAGCGTAATAGTCCCTTCGAAAAAGAAACCTTTATTTTTACGTATGAGTGCAGTGTGAAAAATTCATCAAAAACATAATGAATAAATTTAATATTCGTTCTAACGTCCGTTTAATTTCGTGGCTATGAAGCCTTAGGGAATCAGAAATATTCCACTGAATTCATGATTTTGCAATCTAATTCCAGAACCAAGGTCGCCTTTTCAAGTGATACCCAAAAAATATTATATTTATTTCTCATTTTCTATACGGACCGTATCACTTAGCTTCAATATATTCAATATTTTATGTTCTTTTCTCAATTCTCTGTATAAAATTTGCTATCAACAATAACTTTCTGAATATTTGAACAACGCCTGTAACAATCTTCGAACACTGTCACGTACTTTCAGATTACTCTCCACTTCACAATAGACATTCTGTACAAGAAAGCCTATCCCATCAGTATCAAGGGAATGCAACAAAAGAGTTCATTCTTATCTCCTCACTACATTGTGAATCTGCAATACACTTGGAATTAAAAAACCATCCTTGGATGCTCGGAATTCCCCGAAGGGTTCTCAATGTCTGAGGCTGAGGGGAGCATTGGTCGAGCGATTGAATGTGGTCATTGCGGCAAAGGGGGCTGGACATTCGCTGCATAGAATGTTAGCCTGTGGCCGGTTTAACTATGCTAGTGTTTTCATACGGGTAATGAAATGGCTGACAAGTATTGATAGTTGGAAATAAACCTTTTCTGTTAGCGAAGATTGGTTGAGAACACATTGATAGGTTTGAACATTTAAATAATCTGGGGCATGGCCGTGCCCCCACCAAGTCGATTATGTTTACCAAGAAGGACAAACGTTAGATACACATCCTCAAAAACAATCTCTATATTGTGTCTTTTCAAATATCTAAAACAGTATGGGAGTGAAGTCAAGTGAAAAAAAAATTGAGTCGTGACCTCGTCATATGTAAATAGAACATAAAGGTTGTAATCACTGTTTGTACGTACAGTCTAAATCACGTAGTATTTAAAAAGCTTTACTGTCAAAACGTTCGCATTAATGCCAGGGGCACATTTCGTTTCCTGTCTCGATGAACACTGCCGAAATGGTAATTTACCGGAAATTAAAGTTGTTTCAACTTGTTACCCTTTAGACATGACTCTTTTGCTATGTTTGTGCGATCTTATAAACGCACTTTGTGCTACAATATACATACTACAACAGAGGATATTTAGTCCTTTGGAGGCGGTTAATAAAGTTACCTAATTAGGTCTTAACCAAACTCAACTGCCTGTCGCATTTTTCTGTCGTTTTTGTTGGGTTTTGACAATTCAGTGCTTGTACTGGGTAGTTTTAATATTATTTAAGGTAGCGATGCCTGTTACGGTTGTATGGGTACTTTAATAAAAATAAATGTTGTTCGACTTTTGTTTGATTGTAAATTGCCATCTATATCAAATTAAGTTTATAGTGATTAGTAGATATAATAGTCCCGACCTAGAATTTGAATCTGAGATCTCAGCACAGTATTCGCATATTACCACTGCGTTTTATGAATACTCAATGTTGATTTAGTATTCATAAAACGTAATCAAAACGTTCCCACAACTTTACTATTATTATTTGTAGAGAACGCGCTAATTCCACAAATTATTGTTTACAGACCAAACATAAATGAGAGGTGTTTACATTATTAAATATGTGTCTGGTCCGCTACACTACCTGAATAATCCATTATTGAAATGTGATGCTAATGGCTCGTTTGCGTACACGTGATCAAAATGTAATAGTTTTGTTCCGAAACCGATTTGTGGTTTTCACAATGATGTGCATAGATATTAAAATTCTATTTTGCCAGTTTTCTGAGCACAGTGCTAAGGGAGCTGCGGGGGCCTTATTTAGAATTAGTTTAGAATTATATAATCGTATATTGGCCTTATTTAGTATTAGTTTAGTATTATATAATCGTATATTGTAAATTGTTTGTTACGTTTTATTGTAATTGTAAATTTTTATTGAATAAATTTATGAAGATTCTATTCAACATTCAACGTGTCTAGAGTAATTAGACATTACTTATTTAAATTATTTTTATTTTTTTACGGCCTTACGACCTTTATGAGTGAGATTTCGACCTTTATGAGTAAGATAGCTAAAAGAATTTTAAACGTAATAATAAATTGATTAATTGTTGTAATACTATGTTTTTTACTATTTTCAGCAATGAAATAACTCCCTAAAGAGAGAATCTAAAGCATTTATCGGACATAGCCTAGAAAATAAAGATGAAATTTATTCTTTAATTAGTGGGAAAAAAGGATAAACAATAAAATAAACAACAAATATGTACAAACAGGAAGTGTTAAGAGTGTTATGTACTTCTTAATATGCTTAGCTGAACTACAAAATAAAAACTCAAGCTTTTTAAATCTTCTTAATAATTTTAAATCGCCAATTCAACTAACAGGAAATGAATTCACATCAGGAAGGTGCTATCTGACATTTTACCTTCCTGGGTATGTGAATAGCACACAATGAACTGCCATTTTAGTTATTTAATAATGAAATATCGGCTAGAAAAAAAATTACTCCGAGTTGTCACGACCTGTGCCTGTCCATTTCGACACGGCATTAGGCTCACCAGCTATTACGTGGGATATAAAACTATAAGGTGTAATGTGGGCGTGTAGGTACTATGCCGCTGCCTACCCTGTAGGGGATATAGGCGTGACTGTATGTATGTATGTATGTAATAATGAAATATAAATTGCTATGGGGTCCTACCCAGAAGGGTGATCAACTTTAGAAATTACTGTACTACGCTGGCTAGATAAGTTGGTACGAAGTCTTGTCTCAAGATTTCCTTCTCTTCACCATGAGCTCGTCCATTAGCCAGGAGGGGTACCACTTACAGGTTAAGCTGGATTGGGCCCTAAAGATCTCGGACTATGGAGTTGCGGTGTAACTGCCTCGGTTGCGCTGTGGTGATGTACGCTACTGCTGAATTGGGAGGTCCAGGGTTTGAATCCCAGGACGTAACAAAAAATCGTGTCCTTTCGTTCCTAGATCCCATATTAAAAAGGCTGCATCATTTGCTGGCTAGTTATGTTCCAAAATTTTGAAATTGCAATCAACAGCCACGCCGGTATTAAGTAATATGAGGGGCAAGCTTATCTAAAGAGCCTATCTGGTATACCTAGTATATATAATTATTTACTACCTGCATCCCAGTTAATAGATTGTTGAAATTGAGATCATTCCATCCTCGCTTCATCTAACAACATTGATAGGTATTTGATCTGCGTGCTGAAGGGTTGCACTACGGGGTTAGTTAATTAAATTTTAGAACGTCTAGTGTTTCTGGTTTCAGCTATGTCCGAGACTGATCATATGTAGGTACTTTACATATATTGTGTTCAACTTGCAGCTATACGAATGAAAGTATCGAATACCGTGTTTGTTTGAACATTGCTTAGTACGGCACGTTCTTATTTCTGTTATTAAATCTCGGCAGCTGATAAACCTAGGATTTTTATGTTTCAATAAAACATCGAAACATACTTTTGAAAATATTTGTTTGCAGAATATGATGAAAATAAGTATTACTAGAAAATAAATTTTCTTTTTTTCTGATAAGAGAATTTGTTTAACTTTTTGCACAATAAGCATTCATTCATAATTTTGATTAGTACAAATTACTTGTGCATACAAATCCTGAAATTTATTATACCAACATACGCCCTAGATTGATAATATTAATCTCTGAATATAATTTTACATTATGAATAGCATACGCATACATTAATTACAATATAGACAGATCTGAGCTTAGTAATAGTTACAAAACCCCTTTCTGTCGTATAGAACTTAATTCTGTGACTAACGAGCTATAAACATAGGTATTTGAACTTATGGTGACATGAAATCTAAGTAATGGACGCATGAAGATGTATAATCAAAGCATCTGGAATTCAGAGCTATGTGTTCATGGAAAATTGAACATGGTTTGGTAGTGAACTTTGTTCTTTAATCGAATGAAAGTGCAAATATAACGTCAAAATATTTCTTTCTTCTTCATTTACAGTTACTGCCAGAATTGTAATGCCATAGGTAGAGCCTGTGAGAAGAAAGCCTGGCACCAAAATTCACAGTGACTCCTTTCTAACTGCTAATACATTTTCCAGTAATTAGTATTCAAAGATGATTTAGTTTTCTCCAAGTGTAGACATCATTCATTCATTATGCGTTCAAAGCATTCTGCCGATTTCTGATGCTATGCCGGACTTCTACCGACTAAAAAACCTCACGTAACGCCCAACAGCCTACGGTTGGCAGCCCCGCGTAAGCCCTCGGAAGAATGTCCCAGGACTCTCAACAGACGTACGGCTACCATTGCGGCCTCGCCTAGAGGGTGGTTCGGGTGCTATCCCGCGTCTTTGGGGGGTTTTCGGGTGTCATCCCGCTTCTTAGGGGGGGCGTGCGTGAATCCTTCACGTCACGCTGTCGTCATGGACCTGCTTCTGTAAGGACGGTGAGCAGCCCACTCACCGTCCTGTAGTATATAGTCTTCGTCGAAGACACGTCGGCGGCGCCCCAGCCGCCGACTGCGGAACTCGGGTGGGAGAGTTCTCTCCCACTCCCGCCCTGCCGCCTCTTTCACGAGCATGACCTGCTCGCAGGAAGAGACGGCGCAGTCCCACTTACTTCCGCTGGAGATCATGGTTCGCACCATCGATATTCTATAGGTACAGAGTTTGGTAGGCATTCACGAAATATCACAATAATTACAATTCAAATTCTCTTGCAATCAAAACCCTAGAGTTTCAGGTTTTCGGCCCACAATGACCCAAATTATTAAAGGCCTTTGACTAAACTAACCAAAACTCCAAAGCTTTCATATTCATGAAGGCTAATCTTTATCGTTCATTTCGCACCATTAAGCGCTTACAAACCCGAATGTTAATACATCATTCGATTTGGTCCTACACGGCAGTACCTAATATCGACCATGTTGAAGGGTAGTTAACAGAGCCATTGTTTGAAGAGTTGAATATAATGGAAAATGAAGTAGGCGTGATATTTGTCAATGACAGATTTTGTCCATAGATTTTTTTTTTTACGTGAGGGAAAATCCTCAGAGGATGTTATGCCGGACTCTTACCGACTAAAAAACCTCACGTAACGCCTAGCAGCCTATGGTTGGGAGTCCCGGGTAAGCCCTCGGAAGGATGTCCCGGGACTTATGTCCATAGATATTATTCAAAAACAATGACTGAACTGCATCAATTTAGTTTTCAATTTAATCTTGAGCTAATCCCACTTCGATAGACTGCAAGATGCAAACCCAATCTGCAAAAAAGACAAACTTAACAAGCCAAATGGCTATCTCTCTTGAGTCACCGTGTTTGTGGCCAAACTTCTCCAAAACTGCTTGACCGATCGTAATGACTTTTTTATTGTATGCGATAAAATATGTGATAAAGTTTTTTTTGAAAATTTAGGCAAAACTTTGTGATACGCTATGTTTGCGAGAAGGCACGTTAAGCCGTTGGTTCCGGTTGTCAGTAACTTAACAGTCTTTAAGAAGTTGAAGGCCTTAATATGGGCGGCTTGAAAAATTTCAACAGCGGGTCGAACAACCTGCACCTGGGTCGGCAGCGGCAGGGCGTATGTAGCGCCAAATGTAGGTAGGCTACAGATACCAACCATCAGGTGGGCCGTAAGCTTTCATGTCACCTTAGTAGAATAAAAAAATATCAACATCTTTTAGGGGACAAAGTTCTTTACCGAATTTTTATAGCAGTTAGAAGCAATCAGTCATAAAAGAAGCAGCCCTAAGGTTAAGTTTTATCACAAAGTTACTGCTCTTCAATTGAACGCGTCACGGATTGTGGACAGTTGATAAAATCATTAACTATTAGGGAGGGCAGTCTTCCTTTGTCGTTGATAATTTTATCTATCCGCTCTACTGAACTGTGACTCATAATAATCTGATTTAAGGGCTCTTGGCAAATGATTTTTAACTGAGCTCATACTCCCAACTGTTGGGGACACAGTCACGTTTGTAGATAATAATTCAATCTCGGAGTTAAAAGCTTTGAGTTTTTTTATGGAGAACAATGATGGTTTTCTTGTGATGATGTGTTAATAAGTTAATAATATTAGCAAATATTTTTAGATTGTTAAGTAAGAATTTGATCACCATCTTGTAAGTAAGTAATATTCCTTATAATTATTGTATATCGTATAGGTGCCATTATAGGCTGATTGAAAGCGAATCTTTCATTTATCCAGAAATAAGCTTTATTTATTTTTATATCAGAAATTGGTACTTTTTATAAGATGTATCGTCATTACCAATAGGTACTTATGTCTATTAGTCACCAAAGAGTGGATACCAGATGTCTGTTACCGATAACAAATAAAGTGACAAAATATCAAAAAAAAATGATTAGATACTACCACAGATATCCGCTATCCACGCGCTATACTTAATCTAGATATCTGTTGAAACAGAACAGAATATCTAGATATTGCTAGGATTCTGTTCTGTTACTGTGGGAACTGTTTCTGCGGAAACAAAAACGAAGTAGTAATGAGTAGTAGTAGTAGCATACATGTAAAGACCGTATGGTAGTAATATATTATATAGTAGTAGATCAGATTTATTGGCCACTAACAACCACCTATCACACACCACCACACCACACTATCTAAAGAATCGCTTTGATTTTCTGTGTAACTCCCACAGTAAGTTCCTGAGATCATCGGAGAATCTGAGACTGAAGATGCCCGGGCATTCCACTAACTTTGTGAATAAATCCTTTACTGTCCAAGCAGTTCGGTTATGGAATGCACTACCAGTTTCTATTAGACGTGCACAGAGTTTAGCTTCATTTAAGAGACAAGTAAACGATCATTACTTAAAAGACATTGGCTATACTTAGTGCTTTCCGACTACTGAATAGTTGCTGTAAATATTTTAAAATTATATTTATATGTAATTTTATATGTATGTATTTATGTATGTATATATGAGTTCTTATGTATGTGTGTGTACGCATGTATATTTATGGTTCTGTATGTATTCCATACTCCTTCATTGTTTCTTATGTGTACATTATGTATACGTTTATGTAAATATTATAATTTAATTTAATATTCAGACAATGTTTCAAAGTAATACCATTCTGCCCCAAATTTAGTTCGTATAAAAGTCTCCATCCAAAGGTTGCCTTGAAAAAATCGCCTTGTGCGATAAGGCCGCCAATTGTAAAATCTGTATTTAAGATTGTCAATGTGTATAAAATGTATATGTGTTTTGGTGTTACAATAAAGCATACCTAACTAACTAACTAACTAACCACCAACTTTCTAGACCATGCCTGTACCTTTATGTAATATTTAGAACAGACTGATGGATGTATGGAATCCTCGTTTCTTTTTCTTTTTAAGCTTACTATGTTGACCTGGTGAAGGTTGCAGACTGGGTCTGGATGCGAAAGGCACAGGACCGTGTACTGTAGCGTGAACTGGGAGAGGCCTACGTCCAGCAGTGGACTGCTATAGGCTGATTTGATTGATGTTGACTTTTTTTGAGCGCCTGCCACCCGTCCACTTAAATCCTTTGCCAGCGCCGATGCCAAAAATTTTACTCGCTACCCTCAACAGATACCTACGCAAGTTGCTACGTGAGTTTTATTCAGCATTTTTCACCCAATTCAATGACTGTATAAAGCATAGGCATATCAATATGAATAATTAATATATCTCGGGGACATTGCTATCTGATAAACGAAATTTTAAATTGTCGTAAACATGGAACAGTGTGTTATCTCCAAATAAAAGTAGTGATTAGGTATTACACGATTTATGACTAATAGTAGGTATCTACTTCCAGGTTTGTGCGGTGTGGTGGGTAGTATAAACGCTCCTGTACACGACGCCGCAACCGCACCGGCGCGGCGCCGCACCGTTGCCGCAACTCTGTACTGTGTATACGCGCCGCGTACATGCCGCCGCCGCACCGGCGTCGCACCGCCGCCGCACCGGCGTCGCACCGCCGCCGCACATTCGCCGCGCACACGCCGTGTCTCTAACCGTGTTGCCATTCCATTACTGGCTGGCTATGATAGCCAATCTCTCCGTTGGATTTATACTTGCTCGCATGTTTTTATCTTTGTGTTGTAGTTTATCAATCAATCAATACATATAATAAAATCGTAACAGGTCGCTGTCTGTACATGGAAGATAAATAAGAAAAAATATTATAGGGGGGCTTTATGAACGCAATAGAACCCAAAACAATGATTTTTAGAATTTTTGTCTGTTTGTCTGTATGTCTGTATATCTGTTTGTCTGTACGGTTGTGCACGCTAATCTCAGTAACCGCTCAACCGATTGCAATGCAGTTTTTTTTATTGTGTTGAGGTTTGCTCCAGTTAACATTTGGCGTTTGTTTTATGTAAATCGGTTTAGAAATAAAAGAGTTATAACACTTTTAAGAATCAGATTCTTTGAAAATTTTACTTGTAGGGGTTTCTTTGAATGTGAGTGAACCTAAACTGGCGTGTTGGCTTAATCATAAAAGAGCTTAATGATTAAGACTATTTTTAAACTAGACTTAATCATTAAGCTCTTTTATGATTAAGCAAACAGGGCAGTTTCAGACGCTGCTTGATGACTCTGATGAAGAAATACCTTTCCTTTCATACACCTTATGTGACGTAAACGAAGTTGCGGGCTCAGCTAGTTATTTAATAAATATAATAATTTGTCGAATGTCTTGATATTCATCCGAAAATAATCAAAAAACTTGTCCCCATCTTTTCGTAGTTCTTCATAAAGTGTATGAAATTCACCATATTGCTCCCTCCGCATGCGAATAGGATGTACCCACAACTTTCTGATGAATTTACGCCTTTCATTTTGCCATTTCTTGTACATATAATAAGCCAAGAGCAACTTCTTATTTTACGTTAAATTAGACATCTTAACACGTGTGATCTGTGTAGCCAGCAATGTATTACTAACAACTGTGTAGTGGTATGGTAAAATGATGCGGCGACGGTGCGGCGCCGGTGCGGCGGCGGCGTGTACGCGGCCACGTATACACAGTACAGAGTGCGGCGACAGTGCGGCGCCGCGCCGGTGCGGTTGCGGCGTCGTGTACAGGAGCGCTAATGATTAGTTCGTGCAAAGACTGAAGTCCAGTAATGATATATTTTATGTACTAGAAAACCCACGCGTATCCACTCGCGTTAACTTTATTCTACAAAAACCTCGTACTTATAAATCAACAACAATCAACAACACCGCTTCAATGTTCAGGGCCTCTATTAAATTAGAGCATTATCTCTCTTCTTTTTGGCTAAACCGATTGTGAGGAAAAATGTAAAAAAACGTTATGGAAAAGTTTAAACAATTCTCTAGATTGCTTCAACCCTGAAGAAACAAACAGACAAAAACAAATCATGGTTTTGAACTCAAAATCACGTTATGAGTGGATTAGGGTTGAATTTTAATTTTCTTTTTCACGAACCGTTACAGCTTTATTTTTCTATTTTGTAATAGCAAGTACCTATAGATTATTTATAAGTAACGTGTTTACTGATTACAAACCAAGTCATTTAGTAAATTGGCTTCATCGTAATACGTCTTTTGGCGTTGACGCTCTATCAGTTTTGACAAAATTTTCTGTGAGAGTGAGAACAAAATTATCGCTAAGGTGGACTTTTCTAACGGAAGTGAGTAAAACTGTGATAGTTCAAATTTCACATAGTATGACGGAAATGTAGTACATGATAAAGAGAGCAATGGTCACTGACATTGTCATTGAAATGGCGGTTCAAACGAACTTCAACCAATCTATGCCTACAACCAAGTATTTGGTAGATCTATAGTTCTGGTTGACTGTACCACATCACGACTGATATAATAAATGCAAAAGTAGCATTGTATTTCTGTTTTATGTTTTCTTTTATGTTTGGTACATGAACCAATTCTAATGACATTTTGGTGCAGAGAATACGACAGTAATTTTTATACCGGTAAACATTAGCCAGTGTTAATAAATTGATGTCCTGTGTATGCACAAATACATAAAATGTACGGTACGGATACCGTATATCATAATTATGTGAATAGCCAGACGCATCTCGGCGTCATCTGCTAGCTGTCTGCATAACTCAATAACATAACTATGCGAGCTTTTCAATAATGCACAAACTACCTAATGACATGTACTCTACGGATAATGGATAAATCCATATTATGAATAAATATTCTGTGAACTATTTTAATAACTTTCTGGAGCATTTGTCTCGAAACTTATTCCAGAATTTATACACAAATGGTTTAAAGTAGGTACCTATTAGCTATATTTTAAGAGCTTAACGTTCTTGCATAATATGTAGGTATTCTTAAGTTTACAACAAGAAGCTGGAGACACCATACAGTCATGGTATCATATTGATATTCTGTTTTAATATGAAACCTTGATGAAGTATGAAACCAGTCTTGAATAAAATTACAATCCAATATTTCAGTTAATTGAATCTTGTAACCAAAAAATAAGGGTCGTTAAATAGAATTCAAAGTGGTGCTGTTTTCTACCAGAAACTTAACAAAATGTACATTCTAAAGAAATAACTGCTGAAGCGAGAAAATTTCATGACATTATAATAATAACTAATAGCAGACGATTTAATTTCGGGAGCGAGACGAGGCAAAGTTGAGCAAAACAAAAAGATAATTGCGATCAATTAATTTTGACTCTTTGCAAATGACGGTGAGATCTTTTATGTTCCTTCGGCGCGGCGCTATTATTGGTTTTTAGCTATATTTAGCTGGAACCGATTTATTTACTTTTGGTTTCCTTGCTTTGACGTTATTAATTCTTTAATTTTGTGCCAGTTCATGTGTAATCTTCTAAAAAATATTGGTTTTGCATAACTTACAGTAAGCCCTGATTGAATTCAGATCAATCCCAATATGTTCAGTTGTTTATATAGTATTCTTATACGTGGACTCTCTGCCAGTATGTTTATTTAGGTATCTAGGTAGATGGATACGTCAATCAAAAATCAATCGAGAAATGCTGCCCAGCTATCTAGCTATTGCTTAGCTGGATTGATTTTGTCGCGGATTTTGCTGACAGATACCTAGCTGGTGTGATTCTCTCTGCATAAGTGAAACCTCTTAAAAGCCGAGCAGTCGCGGAAGTCAGCTAGTATAATTACAATATTATCATTATATCTAATACCTACGCAAAGACAATACATAGTATAGTATATAGCATATTAGATAACAAGTGTCTTATACAGATACCAGTAACCTTGACTTGTAAATCAACTGAATCACTTAGTGCAATCAATGCGTCATAAATTTATGAAACTTCAAAAGATATCACAAGTACTTTCATCAAAAGATAACATTTTATTTTATTATCTCTTTTATAAAAAGTATTATCATCCCAAACACTTCATACTCCGGCATCCATTCTGCCAATCAAATTTTCATAAATCTTTTCAAATACCTATCCTACCCGATTTTGTGAACGACTTTTGTTCTTGCAAATAATTTTCTTCAATTAAAGGATTTCTTATGAGTACCTCTTCTGCCACTTAACATGACGGAATTCCGTTTTCTTCTGACGACGTCTCAAATCTGGATAACGAAATTGTTTTTAGCTAATTTTCTACAGGTATCAATATTCGGATCCATCCGAGTTTTGCGCTTAAACGCTGAGCTACAGAACAATTACTAGACGAAGCTGAAAGTTCAATAAAACATTGGACTTTCAGCTTCGTCTGGTATTATTCAGCTCAGCAGGCTCAGCGTTTAAGCATTGCCGGATTTGTAGGTTCCGTCTACACCAAGTTGCCTTTTTTGATATTAAAAAGATGGTGTTGACGTAAATAAAAAAAAGTCCTATTATTCTTGGTAACAGAAATTTTCTCGATTCGTCAAAAAAAAAGCTTCAAGCTCACAGCATAGACTAAGGTGATGACGATTATCACAGCGTGATTGTCATGTATGCTAGATTAAGGGATAATAGGTTTGCTAGGTATACATTTACGGGCTCTTATCAGGTATTATGCAAGTATCACATAACCTTGCAGGTATAAATTAATTAACTCATTATTTGAAATTTGTCATATCACCAGATAAGCAATTATTACGAAAAGAAACTTATTAACTTAAATAAGTACTGCTCGTTCGCTCTAAGTTTGCCGCTCGGCTCCATACTAAAGTCGAATTTTTAATTAGACGAAGTAAATGGACAGCAACTAATGTCACTTCTTCGTACAATTTTGCTTATTTTCTATGACCAAGTGACATTAGCTACTGTCAATTTACTTCGTCTAATTAAAAATTCGGGTATTGGCCTCTACGCCGCCAGCGGCAAACTTAGAGCGAACGGGTAGTAACACAATGTGTCAGAACTATTTTAATGTTTTAATTTTCAACGCAGCATTGTCTGGCGTCATTATTAAATTATACTATGTTTTGTTGCAGGCTGCTCTTTGCGCAGACTACAGTGTTCCAGTGGACTGTGTAGCAGCTGGTCCGGCGGCTCCTCGCCCCAGTTCCTTTCATGAGGTTTCAGCACCAAAAGTAAGTTCAACTACCTTGAAATCAGTTTTTTACAGTTGACTGCTGCAACAGCAGACTGCTAGAAGTCGATCTTTATCGATTTCATTGTGAGAGGCTAATCGACCTTCTTGTACAACGCTGCTCAGGGTTGGATATTTCAGAATTTTTGATTCTACATCATGACCTCATTTCTTAGTCACCAGGAGTAGGTAAATATACTACTTTCAGGCTATGGCCCCGAAAATCTTCTTACGTAAAAATGAATATATACAAAAAACTTCTTTTTGCTTAGAACACCGGTTATTACCGTACCTGTAATTGCTTGGTTGAAGAATATCAAAGAAGCGTTTCATGAGTAGATAGAACAATATTAATAAAATACTATTCATCATGTCACCACACTTTTTATGAGCTATCATCGTAAATTTCAGCGCTTACAGAAACCACATTTAAAATATACATAAAACGTTTACGATGTATCAGAATGGTGTAATCGTTTAAGGAATCAAACCTACGCAAAGCGAAATCATCCTATTTGAACCGAGATGCGCTATAAAATTTTAATAGCTGCAGTAAAAATATTACAAAACCTTTAGATAAGTAAATTTATGTATGGTTGGATATAAGGTTAAACTTAAATTTTATTTTATAATCCGTCTTGAACAATTAAGACTGCTTTTTAATCGACTTCGAAAAAGAGGAAGAGGTTCTCAATTCGACGGCTTTTTTTTTCTATTTTCGATTATAACCTCACCATAAAATTCCATGAATAAACATTAAACGTTTTTTAATGATGAAAATGAATATCATAAAGAGGAAGCAGAATAAATCATTCATTCCAACCAGCCTACCTATAGTAGTTCACTGCTGGACCTTCAGCATCCAGTCACTCTTTACGTCCTTTCTCTATTTCTATTTTTAGCAAAATAAAAATGTACAAAGTGTTGTGCATTAACGTGATGCTATATGTACTACTCTACCAAGCGAAGTTGACGGACTCAAATGTGACGAAAAATCTCTATTTTCGATCGGTTTTTTTTTGACCTGTTCTAAATTTACGAAAACTGATAATGAGCTCGGTTTGCATCCTTGTGGATGGTACTAAGGCTATTCCGGTACCTGAGGTAGGGTGCAGGCGGTTAGAACCATTCCACGCGTTGGTCAAGAACGCTTTTTCGAGTAGGACAATGCACAACATCTACGCTTACAACAATTGCAAGTAATTTGCTGTTGAATAATGAAGAGTTCCATTTTACATTACCGCATATCTTCGTTAGTCTAGACGAGTAGAACACTTTACGTAGCTGTAACTGCTAGTGTGTACTTGAATATGAACTGCTCGATTATCAAATGATATCATTTTGCATACGGAATGCGCGAACCTTTTTTTATATAAACTTGAATGACCGCCCATTACACTTGCTCACATTTTTAAGCTCCATTTGCAAAGAAAAGCGAATGTAACAAGTGTAACGTGTTAGTCATGAGCTTTAAATAAATTTCTCTTAAGTTACACACCTACACAATCATGAATGTAAAAAATCAATGTAAGTATAAACTTCGCGATGACCTTTCAAGAACGTTATGTTGCAAAATGAATGAGTCACAGAGTCATTCAACTTACCTCAGTCCAATCTACAATTTGGTAGTCAAAATCCATTGTATTTTTATATTGTTTGTCATACATTGCCAGCTATTTAGAGGTATTTTAATAATTTACTTCAAAATTCGAATCAAAAGAAGCAATGTAACTCGGCACTTTGAATTGTACTTATCATTGGCATTGTTCGGGAGCGTGTAGTCGGTCAGTGTGATTCAAGTGAGAAACTTTTTTTAATTGTGTGAGTCAGCGATAACTTGAAAAATATTATATTTTTGGAACTAAAAAGTTTAATGTGATAAAAGTGACGCATGGATTTTTCATATTTACAACAGTGTGAAAATAATAGGTACTATGATTTCTACTGTGAGAGTATAATACCAATACCAAGCCCGCATTTGCATGCAAATTGCGTGCTATGTACGTGTAATGTTTTTATTTTTCGTACCTAACCGGGATTAGCGCTTGAATGATGATAATGATCAGACCATTATAAACATCGATAATTTAATTATGTTTAACAAGTTTATTGCGCTATTAAATGACTGTAGAATTAATTAAGTAAGTATTGTATAAAACATCCTATTGATTTCCTGAATCGATTTCTTGATGAATCAGAATGTGGTACCTACTATATCGTAGTAGGTACTTGAGTGAGTCAATCATTAACATCTCAAGATCCTTGACATAGTCACTATGCAGCAATAAAACAGTAAACCACAAAAAAAGATTCTTGTGTGTGATCATGCAATGAACTACTTTAATCTATTTGCCATCCAATAATAATAATATACTTACATATTATAAATTTATAATTTTCATTTCATATCTAGGTAAATTTGCAAATTAGTGAGGTCTCATAACTTATGCGGTAAGAGAAGAATATGCTGTGGAATATTGAATCTTAATAATTTCTATTAATATTATGGTCTGTTATCTTAGATCATCTAACCACAGGATGCGCCTTACTTAAGCATTGTTTTCTGCCATTGCACATGACCATTTGGTCTTTTGGCTTTATGAAAAGCCTGTACATCAGTACATCATTTTATATGATTGAACTAGTACATTACATTGTAAGTCCCGTGTTATATAGTCTAAGTCTGTTATAGATCCGAAACTTTTTGAGTGTGAATGTCTGGATGTTTGTCACTTATTCACGCACGACAAAATATCCGGCTTAAATTAAGTACAAGGAAATATTATAATCTGAAGTATTTTTTTTTATATTCCGGTAATATATTTTCATGGGAAGCGGGAACTAATACTCAATTCCACACCGGAGAAAACTCGGGTCCTATCTAGTCAGGTATGATAACAGTAGCAATTAATGGGATAGTACCAATGATGCACAAAAAACAAGCTATTGATTTACAATACAAATTTTGCAAGTTATTTTATTATTATTCAACACTTACCTTGAGAATGACATTACAACCTACAAGGATTATTAATGAAAGCCTATAACTCCTATGCAGAAAAAGTACAGTGTCGCATTTTAAAACACACAATGTACTTGGCTTACTGACATTCAATTGTCGTCAGGATATCCTCAGACCATTTTTCCACACAATGCCACATCATAGTATGTGTAATACGATTGTAAAAGGTGTGTCATTGTTTAGACTAAGATCTATTGTTATATATTGTCAATTATAAATATGGTTAATTGATATTGCATAACAATAGGACTTCTATAACCATCTGGCTGGATGAGTAAGTAGATTAGAATGACTGTATTTTTAATCAGATAGTGTGTTTGATAAAGTAAAAAATACCCAAGTAAAGTTCCAAGATAACTATAAAGTCAAAACACTTCTTCTCCATAATAAATTTTAAACTATATCTAATTTCACGTGCCTACATCTTTTCAAAAAATGTCCTCCGAGCTTGAATAACAAGATATTAATCAGTATTCTAAATACACATAAAATTGAGTTTGAGAAAAAGCACCAATATAATTCTAACGGTTCAACTGATTTTGATGAACAATTAGCTGTAGTTTCGCAGGAAAATATTTTAAATTACTTAAATAAATTGCATCACAATAGAAATAATTTATCTTTGAAAAAATTAAGAGCTTCCTCATACGAAGATGCTTCTGACAGGACAATAATTAAATACATAAGTACCACCACTGTATGCCGAATTTAAGCACAATCGGCTACGAACTAGTGAAATTTATTAGGTTTGAAAATGACGAACACAGCTTTTTTTTTACATAATTATGAAAAATCCATCATGGTTGCTATGCCGGACTCTTACCGACTGAAAACCGACACGATCCCTACCTATTGCCTACAATTGGGAGTCCCGGGTAAGCCCTCCGAAGGACATCCCCATATGACGAACAAAGCTAGTTGACTAAAAGCTTGCAAAATGGAACGTGAAGTATAAAATTTAAAAAGCCTCTTCGTAACGGGCTTGAAAGGTAAATTTTTTTTTTAATATTATTTATACTGTTGATTGACGGCACTTGGTGGAACTTGCTGCACATATTGAAAACGACACTTGTACTATTCCACAATATTTATTATTATAAACCTGACCGGTTTCGCTTTACAGCATTTTCAAAGGTCTAGATGGGAGGACAAGGTATTACCCATCTAGACCTTTGAAAATGCTGTAAAGCGAAACCGGTCAGGTTTATAATAATAAATATTGTGGAATAGTACAAGTGTCGTTTTCAATATATTGAAAGGTTAAAGAAAAAAAAATCATTTAATTTATTTTTTTTCTCTCATCGATAACTTCCTCTAGTAGGTATCTAATAATAAATGTCTACATTATCATTAGAGGATGCTATCATAATGACGTTATGTTTGTTTATCGCACAAGTGTGTTCTCGTGGGAAAATATGTTTTACAGGATACAAAATGAATTTATTACATTGTTCCTGGATGTAATAAGCAACAATATCAACATAAGAAACATAAAGTTATCACAAAAGAAATTCACACTTGATTATTTTATTTTAGGCCATAATATCCTAGATTTTATAATAACCAAATGCAATTGAACATGCATCAGTTTCTAAGTCTGAAATTTCTAAAAAAAAAATTGCATCGGTATCCGTCTGCAATTTCGTAGACATTAATTAAGTTATATAAGTAATTTTATATTTTTAGTAAATTAGGTAGATTAGAATCTCTAATCCACAAAAACACCGACTATGCCGTAGGTATTTCAGTTAACGACTCTATTAGTAAATAGAATAAGCTCTACTGCACACTTGTATTACAAGTTTATACATATCAGGCATTATCGCTAAATTCAACCTGTAACAGACAATTTCTTCAATCAATAGATATATAGGTACGTGAGCTTGAATTTTAACAAGTCTTATTTATTCTACGGAACCCTCATACGAAACCTTTTGTTCATCTCCGACTTTTATCTCCACTTGATTACAAAGATTGCAGGTCACCTTCATGCGTTCAAAGGCTTTATTCCGCCTGACATCATGATGACGCGGATTGACGTCAGAAGTTTTTCTGTTATGATTTTATATCGAAATGGTTGACGTAAAAGCGTCAGTACGCGAATGACGGGGATTCCATACAACAATAATGCCATTTAATGAATAAGTTGTTTGTATTTTGACCTGTTTATTATGATTAAGACGAGAAATATGTTGATGAGTTACGTGGTGATAAAGAGTTTGCTAACAATGAAATCGAGAAATGGACTGAATGTTGTTGTTGGTACTGGGCAATGTCACCTAGTGTTTACTATACAGTGTTGTTTATATGAAAACTATACATTATACATACTTTGTATACAATATGTAGATATATAATAATAATGCAGTTTTTGCTATAGTGATTATGGTTCGTTTACTTATTAATAGTTAATGACAGCCCTCTGTTGCATGTAGATCCTCCCTCTTTTGCCATTTAGAGTGACCTTTGATACTGTTCTTTATGTATCTGCAACTCTATCAGGTTCAACCCCTTAATTTTTAATTCAGTTTGTTTTTCTGTTCCTTGATATCGGTGTCAAGGTTAGGTCCAATTTGAATATTTTCATCTTATTTGATAGTAGAATCCGCTGGAAGGTCGGTGGAATATAAACTTTGTGGAAATTGAATCTTCAATTGAACGCTTGATTTTCCTTGGTGATTCCATCTAAACTCTATACGAAGTGAGATTCCGAGGATTAGTTTTTGACTTGATTTAGGACAATATTACAAAGTTTATGTTTATCAAAACTTGAAGTTTTGTCATGTTTTCGTCCGTTTGTTTGCACCCTAACTCAAAAGACCTTTAGCTAGATCTGCTACTAGAAAAGCAGTATTGGTTACGTCAGACGTAAAATAAAATTAAGAAAAACGGACATACTTAGCGTACCTTCTCTATACGTGAATCGCACGTAAAAGTCTGCCTCGTGGTTTCTTAATCGTTGTAAAGATCTTAGTCGTTGAATATCTCAACTTGTGAAATATTGAACATTTCAATGCAATTTTTATCAAAGTCAAGTGGCTGCGCCCTCTCACGCCTACCAAATAAACGGAGGTTTCTAAGCATGTTATAAAATTCGCGATAGTTAAATATATAGAAATAGAAATTACAAAGCAGTTGTCACAGACTCTGATACTTTCCCAAGTAATTTTTTTAAAAGTAAAAGCATATTGCACGTGGCTTGAACCGTACTTAGCCGGTTTAGCCTGAGGTCGTTTCAAAATATGTCATCATTTTTATTTACTCATACAATAAACCTATATTGATCACCAATGCAACCCTAATTCCCATTAGTCTATTGGGCAGCTGTAGACAAACCAATTACTCATTACCGAAGGCCTTTTATGTCATCGCGATATTTAATATTACTCATCGCCAGAGCGTTCCCGCCGGTTATTGACGCAATTTCACAGAAAGTGATGTTCCAGTTATTTGAGGGCATTTGCTGTTAGTCATACAGACATACCGCTCCTACTTAGGTACCGACCTGCCTTACTGATATAGTTTCTATTGCAATAGCTTCCATGTTCTAGAAGCTGATAAGATTATGTAATCAATAAATACAAGGCTACTTAAAAAAAGAAAATAAGAAAGAAAATATATTAGTTTTCACACGCACATTTACACATATTGGAATAATATCATAAGTGCAATGAAAAAAGAACAACTGTGCGCATCTTAAATGGGTCTTGAAACATACTATTATCATCACGATTTAGGATTTACTTTGAAAGTATGTGGATAATTAACTCACCTCACATGTTGTGGACCAAAAATAGGAACAGAATCGAGTCAGTGGAAACTGGAATTATGGAATAACTACAGGTACTATACTTAACATGTATTGTATTGATATAAAGAATATCTATATACAGGGTGTGGCGTAAATAGTGGTCCAACGTAAAGGGTGTGACATAACAGGTAGTCAACTACAACATACTACAATTTTGTCCGGTTTTGCCCAAGGGTTGCAGAAAAAAAAAAAAAAAAAAAAGAATCGGGAGGACACCGCAGACCCTTAGTGGGACCAAGGTGTTGACCAAAGTCTGTCAGGAATCCTGTAACATCCTTCCGAGTAGTTTTCCGAGGCGCCCGACAATAGACGGATAAGTAGAGACCATGTGGTTATAAACTGTTTGATTCCCTACTATGAAATTAAAATTTCAGTTTGTAATGAAAATGAAATATCCAGCTTTTAAAAAATAATATTTGTTAGTGTGATACCATTTCGAAATCGGTATTAGACGGGCATATTTTTGAAATAATGGGTAGCAACAGTGCAGTAAATTTATTTTTTTAAAAATGCATTTGTATTTTAGTGATACTTTAAAACTTGAGGTAAAATTGAGGTAAATTTATCTTTTTTTTTCAAAGTTTGAAATGGAAATAAACAAACTATATTATTGTTTGTTAGCTAATGTATTAGGCTTTAATAAACAGAAATCAAAATTCAAAACTAACGATTTTTCTTCAAACTACAGCCAAATTTATAAAAAATGGGGTGAATTTCATAAAATTTTTTTTTTTTTCTGCAACCCTTGGGCAAAACCGGACAAAATTGTAGTATGTTGTAGTTGACTACCTGTTATGTCACACCCTTTACGTTGGACCACTATTTACGCCACACCCTGTATATAAAAATCAATGCCACTTTTCGTTGTAATTTTATAACTCAAGAACGGGCACACCTATACAAACCAAATGTTTAGGCTTTGTTCGGACTATTCAGTAGATGGTTTATGTGAAGTTTGCATAAAGTCGGTCGAGCGGTTCTTCATTTATCACGCAAACGAAGTTGCGCGGGTCAGCTAGTCTATATATATAAAAATCAATGCCACTTTTCATTGTAATTTTATAACTCAAGAACGGGCTCACCTATCCAAACCAAATGTTTAGGCTTTCTTCGGACTATTTAGTAGATGGTTTATGTGAAGTTTGCAGAAAATCGGTCGAGCGGTTCTTCATTTATCACGCAAAAGAAGTTGCGCGGGTCAGCTAGTTTAATATAAATAATTAAATGATTTGATAAAAAATAGTTAAGGAATTGGGACGTCGGTTGAGAGGTAAGACAGGAGACTCTCGCTCTGGTTCGTATCTGGTGCAAAGGTTGGCCATCGCTGTCCTGCGTGGCAATGCCAACAGTGTGATGGGCACCTTTGCACCGGATACGGTGAGGGGCCAGTTGTATAATTAGTTTTAGTTTTAATTGTAAATGACATGTATAATTATATTGTGAAATTAAATGATTAGCTGACAATTAAATGTTTTGGGAAAGCATCAAAGCATCATCTACGAGTATGTATATAACGAACTTTGTTACGTTTTCGGCGAACATTGCAACAAGACCTAACATCCCAAATATCAAAGCCCATAGTTGCAGTACTGTCACGGGCAGTGCATGCGGTTGTCCTGATATTCAGAGAGCATCGTGTGTGAGATACCTGGGCGTTCATATTGATAGCACACTCAGTTGGCAGAAACAGGTTGATGTGACTGTGTCCCGTGTTCGGAAACTTATATTTCCATTGAAACTGTTGAGAATGTAGCAGATGCCCAACTTCTTAAAACTGTTTACCTAGCCCTAGTACAATCTCTAATGACTTATTGCATCTCAGTGTGGGGTGGCACATACAAGAATTCTTTACTAAGGTTGGAAAGAGCCCAGAGAGCTGTCTTAAAAGTTATGCTTAACAAACCTTATCGGTATCCGACTTTACAGGTCTATAAAGACATCCCTGTACTAACTGTAAGACAGCTCTGTGCGCTCCACATAATTCTCCGTAGGCACACCACGCTGAAGTATGTAACAGTGTCAGCGGACGAGCGTCGTCGTAGGGCTCGCGTGTGTCCAAGTGTACCTATAAGTACGGCTTTAGCAGGTCGACACTATCGGAGCCTCAGCAGCAGGCTTTATAATAAGGTAGACAAACTATTTAATATTTATCGTCTACCAATGTCGAAATGCAAACGTGTAGTGGTCCAATATCTCCGGTGCATGTCCTACGAAGAAACAGAGGCTTTATTTGCAAAAGCTACCATATGACCAGGATACATAACGCACATACACACACACACACACACACACACACACACACACACACACACACACACACACACACACACACACACATAAATATGTTAATATAATATATTTTCATTGCATGCTTTTTAAATTCACAATTCATTTTATTGATATTATTTTAATGCCAATAATGTATCCAATTTTGTAAATTTATATAATATTTGTAGGTAATTTTAATAATGATTGATTTTAATTTATAATTCTTAATTTATAATTGTTAATTGTAATGAATGGATTATTTTGATTTTTTAGTTGTAATTATGACATACCTGTTTGTTTTCATAATAATTGTACCTACCTTGCATGGGAGGAAGTCGCCGGTGTCTGTCACACAGTTTATACTAGCACAGACACCGTCGTTAGCTCTATCTTTCGGAAGAGTCCACCTCATTTATTCGCTTTTTTTGTTTGGTGTGTAAGGTAGAAATATTGTACCACGTGTTTTTAAAAATTAAAATAAATTGAAATTGAAATTGAAAATATAATCTGGGAAGTGCTTAACATGCTTATATATTTTGAATACTTAAGTAATTTGAACCCAGAACCTCCGTATTCGTAGTAAGGTACTAAAACCACGTTTTTCAAACCTCATAATGCCCTGGATTTACTTATTTTGTATTAATATTACAAAAATAAATCCAGTGTTAGAACAGACAAAAGGATTACACAAAATAAGCCTTCCAAGTACCACAGACACAGACTTTACATTATTCGCAATGTGTTGAACCTACTTTGTGGTTGGCTACCATTAAGCTACTCAAATACGTTGTGTGGCTCAAGTCAAAGACTCTTTTGTCCAAAATAAGAATGGTGTAAAAGACGAAAAATAATACCCCTCTCTATTGCTACGTTACGAGTTGCCTTAAATAGGGATTTTTATTCTATTCGTTATCAAAGTAAAGAAATGTTTTGAAAACTTTAGGGAGTTCGAAGTATGTCGCAGATGAAGTGGGTAGGCGAGGCAGTTTGCAACTACCTTTCATATTTCCAATTTAGTTTTCAATTTTTTATTGTGGCCTAATTTGAAAGAGGCCTAAGGCCAGCAGTGGATTGCCATAGTGCTAATTTGATTGATATTTTCACACAAAAATATTTTGAATAGGCGCAAGTTTGATATTATTTGTTTGAAGCAAGAAATTTGTGACTCAGAGGGGTAATACAATTACTAGACGAACCCAGGATAAATCACGTTTTCCTTATAATTTTACACTTATATGGCTTTGGGAGTTAATCATTGTATTCTTTTAAAAGGCGAAATGTTCTATTAAGGGAATGATTCATATGTGTGTATTACGCAAACAGTATTAATGTGATTTGCGAGTAATAAATTAATATTATTAAATCCAATAATTTTACTTTGCCTTTGCATCTAAATTTAGATACGAGTACCATCATATCACAGGAAATAAATACGACTACCTACCACTTTATGATGACGTGACGAATAGAACTAATTACCTACTTATTTCAAATCAATATTTTACTTTAACCAACAAAACCATTTTACTATGAGCCCTTGTATGACTAACTTTGGGTCAATTTTGATAAGACGAGTGGATTATCGATAGGTACTCATTGACAAATATATAAACCAAATATACTCAAATATTTTCTATTATTCGGGTGTAAAGATCGTGAGCGCCATTTTAATAGCTAACGGAACGCACCTGCTTCCTCTGGCGCAAGCACCCCTCTACAGAGAGTGGTAAGCCAGATGGTACTTGCACCTTTCGAAGCCAAATAAACTCGCACATTCTTAAAAATGGAAACAGATTTTGGGTCCGATAAAAGATTTCATTCATACATTAAAAAGTCAAAGAGCTTTGAGCTTTGTCAAGTTTTCAATAATCGCCATCTAAAAAATACACACACCTGACACATATTTCAGTCCTATTTCTGTGAAACATTGTACTGGGTGGCTACCTGCTTCTGAAATTACCACGAAGTTACTGGCAGTCAACACAAACTTAAAATAATGACCTATTATAAGCTGCTCTTAACTGCCACTACACTTCAATTCATAGTAACCCGCTTGACCTCACCCCATACGCTGTCCCATAGATAGAACACCTGCGACATAATGACTCACAGTCATTAAGTCTCACGTACTGGGCCATATGTGACCAGCGAAAGATTGGGAACCACCGCTGGTGACTCAACCTGATAGCAGATGTAAATACACCGCAATGTAGTTCACGATGAGTAAGCGATACGTAGAGGGTTACCTAAAGAGGCAATCAGCTTGACAATGTCATATTATCTTATTGATACCTATACTTGGTACAGTAATGAGTACTTACTATACTTATTTTAAGTTTTAGACGGAGGTTATGACTGTTTGAATTGTATCACAATTGTGTCAATTATTATGTTCAGAAAATAACTGCACTTATTTTCGCTGTTCTAGTACTTGAAAACTTGTATTTTTATGAAAACTGAGATAATACATTTTTGAATTTTTTCAGTGAAACAAAGTTTTTAGTTTATTAGTTAGTCTAGAGTAGTTTTTACATTGCCTTTGCGCAGTCAATTTTATAAGTTTGTCAACCTATTCTTAGTACATCTGTAGCGTAGCTGTATCTTTAACTCAAGAAAGAAGCTCTTATATACCTTACTAGACATACATCAAATTACAGACGTTCAATTTTCATACTGATTTCATGATAATTGATGCAACTGTGTCATAAATTTATGCTTTTAAGTGCATTACATACATACATACATATGGTCACGCCTTTATCCCGAAGGGGTAGGCAGAGTCATATTATAGGCCCACATTTCACCATTTTGTACAATTTGTCCCACGTAATAGGTGGTGAGCCGTATTGCCGTGTTTAAATGGACAGGCGCAGGTTGTGACTGCCTGCATTAAGTGCAAAATAATTTCCCAGATTAGATAATAAAATCGCTAAAAATTATAAAATGCGATAATTAATTGATTATATGAATAAAGAAATGATTAACACTACACACTCTAGAAAGTCTACAATAAAACTCTCCCTATTGAGCTTGACTGTACTGAGTGACTCATAGAACGATAACGGCGTAAGTGTTAGCAAAAACTCTCATTACCAGATATCTTTTGTCTCTGAGCTAATAGTCGTAGTATAATACAACAGTTCATTGTACTAAGTGAACAATAATAAACACTTCATTGGGTTAGTATGATTGTGTACAAGTATCTAAATACACTTAATTAATTCGAAAAATCGGCATTGACGTTTGTTAGTCCCACCAAAACTTAAAAAGGTTGGACCAATCAGATTGCACGAAACATTTGTGGAAGTCCAAGGAGGGTTCAAACCATTAGATTATAAGGCAGAACGAAGTTCCCCATTCATTCAGTCCAGCAAATTAAACACGTCCTCAAGCGCATTGGAGAAGAGCTTAGGGGATATTACATCTCCCTGTCTCACACCTCTGCGCAGTGCTATGGGATTGGTCTTCTTATCCTCTAACTATCATCATGGTAGCGGTATCGTACAAGCATCTCAACTCCTCGGTATATCTTCAATCAACATGACACTGCTACAGAGCATCCAGGACTGCCCAGGTTTGGATAGTGTCGAAAGCTTTTTCGTAGTCCACAAAAACTATACACAGCGACTGATTGCACTCGTTTGTCTTCTGTAAATCTGCCAAACAGTATGAATGTAGTCCAAAATACTAAAGCCCGGCTTGCTTCTTTGGCTGAAACTTATCAAGTTTTCCGGCGAGGCGGTTTGCAACTACTCTCGGGAACAACTTGTAAACATGGCTCGAGCAGGAGTGAGATGGGTCCGTAGTTCTTCAGTAAGGGATTATCACCCTTCTTGAAAAACAGAGCCAACGCACTCCCGTTCCACACCCTGGGCGTTTGGCCCCGCTGGAGAACGAAATTAAATATCCAGAGTTCCACTCGCATTATATCCTTCTGATGACTGATATTATTCTTCAAATTAATTGACGAGCACCTAACTCAGAACCACTAGTTAAACTTTAGTTTCACTAATTTACCAAGTGTCATGAATATTTATCTGTCTGTAGTAGTCGACAAAGGATCGGTAATCATGAATAACGAGTGCATTCACCCCATACTGGGTTAGATCATTGAGGTTCACTAGTTTATCGCCTAAAGGCTGCCACGTCACGCATTTTCAATAAGAATACGTGGGTGCACAAAAATAAAATTAGACTTTTTTATATACCTATGAATTTAGGTATCGTAACTGTTGGTGGGTGGGATTCTCAAGTTAGACAAGCAACGCAAGCATGATTATGCAAAATAAATGGCTTTTAAAATCATAATGAGGTCTTTTCTGTGGCAAATATGTTTATATCCTAGCTAGGACGTTCTTCTTTTCATGAAACTTTACTTTTTATGTAAACTTAAATTCAATAATACAATTACCTTGGGCCTACAATTAAACATTACAACTCAAAAACTAACACCCAATATCGACCAACCAGCCCCCAACACATAACACTCATCACCTGAGACCCAATACCCAAGACCTAACTCTAAGAAGTTATCACTTTCAGTTGCCTTTCTACCAAGTGGAAGTGACATATTTCAGCAATTTTTGATGTGGATCATTTTCACCTCACATTTTATTAGGTACCTATTTAAATTATGTACGGTTTAAGTTAAGTATCTTACTTGAATCACTGCTCGTTGTTAGATTTTGGAAGTGAGTTACTAACAATCATCTTTGCAGCGACCAAACAACAACCACCAAATATCATCGTGATCTGACAAATGGTATGGTTTGTACCCAATGTCTTATTTGACCCACTCACACACATTCTAGTTAATAAGCTTCCCACCAGAAGTGCTATCTTTATAACTATTATATTTCACGAGAAAGATTTTCGTTTTTAATTTTGTATCTACTACAGACTAATACTATAAATAGGGTAGGGTACATATTTTGAAACCAGAAGATCCAAACAAGATTGCCATGTATCAGAATGATCGGGCAATTGATTTTGACCAGGCCATGTAGACAAAGAAATATGCAGCCACAGTGAAAACAAAAGTAATAAAGAGGAAAGATATGTTCGTTTGTTTGCACCAAATGGGCTTCAAAACTAGGGAACAGATTCGAAAAATCTTTCACTGTTGAAGAGCTACACTATCCTCGGTGAACATAGGCTATATTTCATTCCTGTATTCCCACGGAAACGGGAGCTACGCGACTGAAACAAAATGACATGAGCTAGTAAGTGTTATAATTGCTACTTGTGCAGTTCAATAGCTTTTACTCATTCATTACATGTATTGTACTTATTCATGTTATTTTCTCATTTCTTTAGTAAAGATTTAAAAAATCTTTATCTCGTATCATAGCTTTTCACAACTTGTTTTCCTATAACAATCGTACTCAATTGGTAATGTTTTTGTTTGTAATAACGATCTGTTATTGTTCTATTGTTGTATTTATCATTATCTGTACACTGATAATAAAACCTTTTGGACTAGTTTTAGATTGCCCAAACTACTATTGTTCCCATTACGCTTTTCTTTTATGCTTTTTTGTAGCACGTGAGGGAGTATTGTGACAAAAACCACCAGTGATAATCGGACTTGCACACGAAGGACTTAAGAAAACATGTTTGCTATATGGGCGCCCCCCTTAGCTAAATGGTAATTAAGGGGGTTCCTACAGCAAACCTTGTTATAGCGGCAACAATACGTCATCTGTGAAAATTTCAGCTGTCTAGCTATTAGGTACAGCCTGAATAGACAGACAGGCTAACAGCACAGTCTCATTAATAGGTTCCCGTTTCACGGAACCCTAAAACGCAAATGGTGTAATGAATGCAATGTAAGTTTGCCTTGTAATTACGCAGATACGGTCGTCCCTCAATTTGATGACTAAGTCGAGTCGGTAGTTACAGGTATGAGAATTCTACATGAATGAAATTAATGTTCTCATTGATGGAACGAAGCCACGAGTCTGCGTTTTAGCACAGGCTGTCTACTTGTTCGTCACGGTCTACAGATTGCATAATTCAGGATTGTTTGAACAAATAGGTATGCCATAAAGATTGTTGGCCACGTGGACTGAAGATTATCTCATGAGTTATTTACACCTTAAATTCACTTTTAAAATTAGTTTGACCCCGTTCAAGAGTTGGTATGTTTTTAGGGTTTCGTAGCCAAATGGCAAAAACGGAACCCTTATAGATTCGTCATGTCTGTCTGTCTGTCCGTCTGTCTGTCCGTCCGTGTGTCACAGTCACTTTTCTCCGAAACTATAAGGCCTATGATATTGAAACTTGGTAACTAGATGTATTCTGTGAACCGCATTAAGATTCTTATGTAAAACTAGAAAAAAAGCAGTAAATTTTGGGGGTCCCCATACTCAGAACTGAAACTCAAATTTATTTTTTTCATCAAAACCATACGTGTAGGGTATCTATAGATAGGTCTTCAAAGATGCTATTGAGGTATCTAACATCATATTTTTCTAAACTGAATAGTTTGCGCAAGAGATACTTCCAAAGTGGAAAAATGTGTGTCCCCCCCCCTCTAACTTCTAAACTAAGAGAATGATAAATCTAAAAAGAAGATATGATGTACATTGCCATAAAAACTACCAACGAAAATTGGTTCGAACGAGATAGAGCTGGTAGTTTTTTTTTAATGTGTCATAAACCCCAATTTTCGGTTACAAAAATCACTACCACTGCGAACGTATTAAAACATCAATCAAAGTTACAACGAACTATAAGAACTTTTATATTATGTTACTTGCTGCTACGAAACCCTTCATGGGCGAGTCCAACTCGCACTTGGCCGGTTTTTTTATTTGTTAATGTACAACTTTGCCGTAATATCCATTGGTGATGGAATCGTACTAATGTACTATTAATATATTGCCCGTCTATTTAAATTTTATTTGCGCGGAAACGCGTGTTGCCACTTCAAAATCGGCTTAGGTGAAACAAAAAGATTTTTTAATGTATTTCAAGTACCTATCTTTGTTAAATTACGAGTAAGTTTTAGTTCTCTGTAAGTACTTACTTTAAGTCCCGCACACCGTTCCCACTCCCCCACAGCAGGGATGATGGTGTGTAACTGCATTCCCCACGACATCAAAAAAAACGGGACTTTTTAACTTTTATTCTCAGCTTCTTTAAGCAAAAACCAATCTTACTGATAATAGCTCAAATCAGCCTCTAGCAGTGATATCCTTTTGAGGACTTTCCCAGCCTCCCAACCGTAGGCAGTAACACAGGGTGGGACCTCCATACAAATGATTCGTTTTCACTTCTATCACTTACACTAAAAACACGTTATGTTTGTACAGAGCTTGAATGTGTGTTTGATCACTAAGGTTCAGCAAACGTTCTCTCAAAATACCCTCCAACTTTAAGACAGTAGTGGCGGAGGCAGGGAGACTTGCTCAGTGGGGGGCCGGGAGTTGCCTATCTGTATATAATAATATTATAATTATTATCTTTGACAGTAGATATGGAACGTGTTGGTTTTTAGTCCGAAAAAGTCCGGCACATCCCTGATGGATTTTCCACACGTAAAAAAAGAATGTATCACTGCTGGGTTAATACTTCCACAAATTATGACCATTTCAAACGGTCCTAAGTCTTTTACTTCCAGACTATTGACTACCATTTTAATTTCATTGAAGATGACATCACCTATGTATACCGTCATAATGTGTCTATATGGCTTTTATTCTCTTTAGCACTTTATATACGGTGTTTATACGTTGGCACTGATTACACTGATCGATATATCAATATTTGTTTCCGGGAGTTATTATCATAAGCAGAAATAATGTACCTACATAGTCTGAGAATGCTTTGAAGTTATAGAAGTAACGTCTCCTTTATTAAGATCATTGCGATCATTTGCGTCAATCTGAAATAGGTAGAAATTTTCAGCTGTACGAGAATATTTTTACACGACTACGGCAACCCCGATAATAATTGTTTATTTTAAACCAGTCTCTCTAATTCATGTATCTGTGATTTACTTTTTACGTTTAAAGCCCTGGATAGTCTCGGGATCTTAGCATCATGAACAAGCTAATTAAATTCACATAGTAGTTCATTGAGGGTATATGTAGCCAGGGGAGTTGGTGCGCGGTAAAAGGAAGGCAGAAAGGTAATCCCAGGGACAATGATCAGCCGTGGTCGTCCACACTTGTAACATCCATGGCCTTGCGAAACTTGAATTTGTATGTCACGACGATTTCAATGGTAGCTAATGCAAGGGACTAATTCATTCACCTTCGTGACTATATCAATAGATTTTGGCAAAACTGAAATATCACTAAAAGCTTCTTAAAAGTTTGGTTCGGTTATAGATTCATACGTCTAGCGGAAATAAATCCTACATATTATTGAAATCAAATATACCTCGTCTTTAAGTTTACTTGTACCAATTTCCTCCAAGCTCTGGTTCCCTGGATGATTATAACCACTTATCGTGTCAAAATTTGAGTTCAATTGATGCTGATTTTGTTGAGATTCGGCACCTTCATTATCATCATTGCAGCTGACTTGGCGCCCATTGCACTTGGCCTCCCCCAAGGATCGCCAAAACGCCAGTCGTGTGTCGCCCGCATCAACATAAACGAAATTAACATTTTGTATAATTAGGTATATTTATAGCTCAATAGTTTTTCTGTTGCTTAATTTGCTTGTATTCAAGTACTTTCTAGAGCGCTATTTTTGCATGACCTTGGTAGTCGGGTATCAGTTATTGAACTTTAATGTTCAACTGCTAAGTCATCGCTACTCGCATTTTTCGAGAAGTATTAAGTTCAAGCGAAATTCAATTCTGTCTAATTACAATTTGTAAAATGAATGAATGAATTAATGACAAATTCTCATTCAATGAAGTAACATTTTTTTACAAAGTTATTTAGCACTTACGGTTACGACCAATGAGATAGGTACTAAAAAAACGTTTTTTAAGTGTTGGTAGGTAAAATGAGTGCCGTCAAAAAACAATTCGTTTAGTACGTGCGCGAGAGCAGTTTTTTAGAACCTACTTTTTTAAGAACTTATCAAATGTTTTATGTTTTTTTAATAGAGTTATAAATTATGTTCAGTTTATAATAATATCGTAATAAATAAATTCCGGGTTAGGTTCGGAAGACGTCTGTGCTAGCTAAATGTCCAAAAAAAGTCTATATTGCAAAACTTCTTGATTGCAAATGGTTTTACTTTTAAAATGCCATGACAATCATACAAAAAGTCTTACTTTTAAAATGCCATGATTGTAAAAGGTCATGGTGGCAAATGGTTCTTTTGCATATGGTCTATGTAGACAGATCGTCTTGTTTGAAACATGTCTTCTTAGTAATACATATACAGATTGAAAAAGAGAAGAATCACAAAGATTTTCTTGCGGACGACAGTATGGGTGACACTGATTACACAGGTCATTGCAATATTCCTCGATTCGTAGAGAAATATTACTACTTAAAATATTAGGAAATACAAAATAAGTCCTAAGTTTTAAACTATCAATCGTTCCCTACAAGTGCAGTGGCTCTGTTACAAACAGGAAATTCTAGTTTGAAACCGTAAAGAAAATACCATAGCTATAAAGTACCTAGTTTAAACAAGTTTATATTGTTGTGAACGTTCACCAGTTAGCCTCGCGAGGTCGTTCACGAAGTTAACAACGAGTTTGAATGAAAGGTAGAGCCCGTAATTCTTAGAATATTCTCTCATTAAAAGCTCTACCTAACTGGTTTTTTACATCGAGTAAAGAAAAAGCTGCGCGTTAAAAGAACAATAATAAAAATTAATTCAAATAGTATGATAAGTAGATTAAATTCCTACAATAGTCCTTTATACTTTTGATTGTTGGCACTTGATGGAACTTGTTATACATTATGAAAACTCACTCACTTGTACTATTCCACAACTTTTATTATAATTTTAATAATACCTAACCGGTTTTGCTATTATAGCATTCTCAAAGGTGTTTACACTAACTTTTGACATAAGTAATGATACTTTTTAACCATTTGTGCATGTGGGTATACAAAAATAAACATGGTTGTCACTATGAAGAATTTTCCCCCAAATATGGGGAAAAATTTTAGACATTTAAATACATGATCGAGTGAAAATTGTATATTAATATTTCGGCTTAATGTTTTAATTTTCATAATTTAATTTTTTATTAACATTTTCATTTGACATTTTTGGAATTTTATTTTATTTTATTTTTATTTATCTGATTTAATATACAGTTGACACTTCATTAGTATTTACTTCATGACGACATTTCATTATTTATACTTTATTTAAGAATTTATTTCAGTAAATCTGACATTTTATTGTAATTAAAATTTTATTGAACATTTAATTTTATTTATTCGCTAATTTAGATTTGTATTTAAATGTCTAAAGTTTTTCCCCATATTTGGGGGAAAATTCTTCATAGTGACAACCATGTTTATTTTTGTATACCCACATGCACAAATGGTTAAAAAGTATCATTACTTATGTCAAAAGTTCGTGTAAACACCTTTGAGAATGCTATAATAGCGAAACCGGTTAGGTATTATTAAAATTATAATAAAAGTTGTGGAATAGTACAAGTGAGTGAGTTTTCATAATGTCCTACAATAGTCTTGATAAAATGGAATATTTATTTTATAGGCTGAATAAACATCATTTTACAACTGACACAAGTCGCATCGCAGTCATTCTTACTTGTGTCCTATGAAATAGAGAGTTTAATAGTATTGAAATCTAGCTTGTATCTGCTTACATTTTTTTTATTAAATAGATATTGTAGTTCCTTATCAAAATTTCTTCTAAGCTTGTTTAGTATAATTGTATTTATAATAGAGATTCACAAAGTGGAATGTGATCGATACTTGATCTGAATGATGCCTACAAATGCATTGTTGCTTAGAACTCGTGAACGACCTCAAAACGGCATTCGACCTAGTCGAGCGTAATAATCTCACATAACTCAACTGAGAACAAAATCCAAACGCGAAAGTTTACGTTTGGTAACCTACTCGATTTATAAATTACTTTATGTCTTACTGTGTTTAAAATAAAGTCTAATATTGTTAGCTAGAATCAGGGACACGTGCGGAATGGAGGTATTAATGGAGTGCGGCATACTAAGTTAGGCAATAAAGCGCTTTATAATAATGTATAGTTTAGTAACAGTCTTAACATCGTTGCTTTTTTCCAGCGCTGTGACGCTGCAGAAGCTATTTTAACTGCGATGACTCAAGCCTCGGTAAACAGTATGCGGGGCGATGAGTCACCGTTTTACACATTCGCGTATAGCGTTTGAGTAGTGTTGTCAGTCTACAGTTGGACTCGTCAAGTAACCACATCGTCCTAGGCGTTTATATCGCAGGTATACTGCCAAGCGCCTAGTAATACAACTTATTGGCAAGCTAAGCCACAGTAATAACAAACATTCAGAATACTTTGGACAAGAACAAGTTTTGTGTGAAAGTGTAAGGAGCAGGTCTAGTTTTGTAACTTGTGTGTGCGTGTCGACAGTGAAACGGTCGATAAAGTTGGTGATCGTTTTGTGCTATTTGTGGATTCCATACATACTTCTGGATTGGATTCTTAGCAGTTGAATGATTTAAAGATGCCATCAAACAAGAAATTGATGTTGAAACTGCGACAGATTGCGCAGATGATTCTGGTCGTGCATGTGGTGAGTCTAGTATAATTTTTTAATAGAGCAACATTGTTCTCAAACAATAGATGAGTTATTTCCAAATAGTATCACTAAGCACAGTAAATTGTATCAGTCCACTTATTTCAATGGTAATCTAAAAATGGAACATTTACTTTACTGATGTTTAAATGTATAATAGATGAGCTGCAATACATAAGCATAAAAAAATAAACGAACATAGAACTAATAGTTAGTAAATATTGATTAGGAACACGAAGAACTCTAGGGATCGGCTTAACTCTGTTATAAGTTCGGAGAGCAAAGTTAACTGCTCTATGTAGAGACGGAGAGATTCACCGATAAACTGCAACAGATGTAGGGGAAGATATTATTGAAATGGATACTCAAAGGATAGAAACCAGCGAATAACAAACTTACTTTGCCGAACAGTAATTCATCATTTTTTCCCTAACAATGACCATTGACGTAGGTACACTATTGTTTCAAACGAAGTCGTTAACTTATGTACACCTATATAGAATAAAAAGAGAAGATTGTCTTGTTGTTACGTGAGACCAACAGAACTACATACAAATGGGTATTTAATTCACCTACCCCCATGGGGATATAAGAGTGAAGAAGAAATAAATCCCAAAGATTCTATTATGTCGCCTCTAATAAGCTGTAGTAGAACCGGCTTATAGTGTCCCCTCTAAGATCTTAGAAGCCTAAAGCAGTAAAAGCAAACCGACCATTTGATGACTCGGTACTTAATAAGGACAAGAAAAATAGATCACGACCTCTGAAATGAGGAGTTTGGATCAAATCAAGACATAATGAGAGTTTGAGAGGAAATGATTGACCGATCAGCATTGACCGTTACATTCTTTGTTTGATTTTGGACAGCCCTAAAATTTCAATTAATTGTACGTTTTTAAGAACTTTTTTCACTCAAAAGTACAATGACCTGCTCAAGGAGGTGTTGAAAACTTTCTCCATAATTGCTCTTGTCTTTGAAATATTTGTAAGGGTCTACTTAAAAGACCCCCTGTACCCTTCGGGCGATCTCGACTGGCAACTTACTAATTAAGCTTATTTCCGAGTCTGTCCTGCCGTTTCCAACAATTGTGTGCCCAGTTGGATTAGTCACACAAACACGCTTACAGAATAGACATCTGAAAATAAGCTTGAGACCGAATAAAAATACTTCAGTTTGGTATTCAAATGAATCAGCGAATATTTTTTTAGTCTTTTCAATGGTAAACAATAATATTGCGTCTTGTTGGCTAGACGTGTTATAGACATGAAGCATGGAGCTTGAAAATCAACATCAAATTGAAAAAGGAACTCGAAGTCTGTGAGTAAAAAAAGAAAAAATACAATCTGTTTAATTCAGTTGTATGAATGCTGTTTGCGAGCCTTGGTTTGCTGAACGTGACCAGACAGACGTTTACGGTCTAAAACGATAGGACAGTGTCGACTGTGGTCTGGTAAAAGTGGTAGATGAAATTGTGTCTAACGAATCCGACTACATTTTGATTCAATAATACCAAAATGTAGAACTGTATTTCGTAGATTTCAACGCAATATGTGAGAGGTTTGATCCCCTTTTAATTGAAGAACGTTTCATCATAACAAGTAGATAAAGTTTCAAAACAGCAGAAGATTTATTAGCTGATAGCATATTGTCTGTTTGTCATCATTTGTTATTGTAAACAATACAAGAAACACTACTTGTCTTGTGACTCATTGAATAGTATAGTGGAATTCTCTTAACAGATGTTAATAAGTTTAATGAGGTAGTGATTAGCAATGTTTATGATTTGAAAGCAAATAGCTTTAAAATAAATAATACTATTATAGTACCTAGTGTACGTAGAATCAGAAAATGTCACACCCAAAAACTGACTGTGTAGTGACGGGATAGAGTTCAAAAGTTACAAGTCTAAATCAGCACTTATGGGTGTCGTAAAAGTCAACTAAGGAAACACTAGCGAAAGTAGCCATTGTCAAGAGAAGAATAACTTGAAAAAAAACACCAATATCAACCCGTCTGGCCAGCGCAGAAGTGTGATGTCATAATACCAAAAACGGACTGATTGATCGGCTGAGATTGATGGATTGATTGTTAAAAAGATATTAATAAACTTCACAATCATTTAAATTCCGATGCGGTTTTGATAACTGCTTTTGATACTCTTTAATATGCACTATTCATCATAAGTCTGCGTTTGTTTCATAGTTGATATTTCAACACAATCAATTTGATCATCCCTAATTCCCGTTTAAAAATAACATTCACCACAGGAGTGAGAAAAGAAACATGAAAATAGCTAAAGCTTGGTTCGTATATTACCATATCGAAGTCACGCGACACCGCGCTATTTTAGTGCGGGATCCCAGGAGGCGTGTCTCCGGTATTAATACTCGGTCGAGCCAGTGAGTCATTTGGTCGTCTGAAAGCTCCGTCTTGTCCTACATCCTCCATACTGTTTGCATTACTCATACTGGGTGAACCCGGAATCGTTTATGGACGACTGCCTCGGTTTCTATTATTATTAACCATTGTTCGAGATTAATTTATTAAATATGAGCAATTATCAGAGGAATTGCCCTCGTGTATGAGTAGACGTGTGTGCTAGACATTTGGTGGGAGAATTTCGCATGATCATAATACAGATTTAAAATTTTGTAATGAGTCATTGCAAAGATGTATTCGACGTGCTTTGTAACCTAATTGCAAATTTAGATTCCTGAAAATCTTCAAAAAACGTTGATGTTACCTAAGAAGATCGCTTTTGTCAATGTTTGTATAATTATTTTGTCTTAACTGTTGTGTTTAATCGTTGATTGGGTGTAAATTCAGGAACTATAACAGGCTTCCTGGCTTTTCTTTTCTAACAAATCGGACTTACTTTCGAACATTATTTGAAAACAAAACTACACCCCAAATACAGGCCAATTTAATGTCACACGAACGAAGTCGGAGAATACAGCTAGCACATGTAAAATATTTTATGAGCGAGGTAAAATATGGTGTTGGATTAAAAATAAAACTGTATCTACCTATTTCGTCCTTGTTTCAAAGCATGAGTCACACTCGGCCTTCGTAGGCCGATTTTGTTTATATCGATTTTACATGCGAGGTATGTTTCATTTAGAAAAAAATAGAATGTGTTCTATGTATATAAATACTTGCTTAATAGTAGGAAGAAATTTTATTATGAAAATGACTTTAGTTTTACTATAGTTTGAGAAGATAATCATACGTAAATACCTTCTTACTGACCAAAGTGATCTTTCAAATAAGGCACGTTAGCAAGCGAATTTTATAGGTTTCAGTAAATTTAAGTAAAGCATTTTTATCTACCTATTTCAATGCTTTAAAAAGAACAAAATTAACTTTAAAGCGCTGAAACGTACGGACAACCACATTAAGCAGTTTTAATAAATTTCAGCTCATCAGATACACACAAGTGGTCGAAAAAAATGTTTACGAAACCAATTTGAAATTTCAAGCTAATATTGTGCTTGTAATTACATTCCAAATCAGACTGAAATATTACGTGAGAAAAACAGATATTGATTCGATTTCAACAGTAGGTATTATATTATATGGTAAAAGGATAGTTATTGTGGGATTACAGCAAACACGAAAAGTAATGGAAACCAAAACTTCTGAATGTGAGCATTTAAAATTCCTCAGTCTATGTACCTTTTCGAGTATAAATCGTGAGACCATGTAGGTACTACCTAACTAAAAGGGTATAACATCTATTAAATAAGCCTGCTTTATGCTGACAGTCTTTTGGACACTATGCCACGAGGGTCTTATTTAGATTTAGTTTAGTTTAAATAGTGGTACATTTCTTACACAGCGTCATTTAGCCCAAATTAAATTTATAAGTAATAGGATCTTTTTTTTTTTTTTACAAAGAGAGCTCCGCTTACGGACTACCCATGCTGGCGAGGCACGGGCTCGCCCAGCACCTGATCACGATAGCACTGGGAATACTCACTAAAACTCCTTGACACCGATCTGCCCCTGTGGGGGTGTTCTGGGATCTGACTAATTCACCAGAAATAAGTCATAGGACCTAGAAAACTAATAAACAAACCCATAAATTTCTAAATAAGTACATAATTGTACATAAAGTAAGGTGTGATGCTCAAGTCATTATTTGCCAAACCTCTACAAATAACAATGTAGCAAGCAGGAAGCTAATTACGATTAACAATAGTAGCTCAGTTAAACCTGCCATTGAATCTACGTTTATATAAGCACTATATGAGAACAGGAAGTGAGTTGTTGACTACTCTATCCCCATTATACGAGGCAATTCATGAATAGCCAGACTCGAACATGTGTGCTTGGGCAGAATTCAATTTGATCCCTTTTAAATTTAACCCTTATAGCCGTATGAGGGTATTGATTTAAAACCGTTCGTAAATAAAATACAGAATGAATACACAAAATCCGAAAAGATTTTAAAATACACGACAGATTTTCAACTTTTTTTATAAGACATTGATAGATTAGATAAATATGTGATATGATAATATTCAGCGACAGAACACGTCACCTTGACAAAATGATGAACCTTCTGACTTCTGACGACAAATGGCTTACGTCAAAATTTATGCAAAACCACACATAATACGTGTGAAAACTGAATAAATGCGTAACGGGTAACTATGGCGATTTCCTTCTTATGCTCAGAAAACAGATGTTTAGCTGATTAGTATAGTGGGAAGAGAGTGAAGTGGCTTTGTCAAAAATTTGCACTTTAAAGCAAAGACAGTTTGTCTCTTGTCTTCCTTTTTTTTTTTAAACTGTCATTGCTTTAAAGCTCAATATTTCACAAATGAATTACAAAACAAGAATATTCAACAATAATGTCCGATGTCATGGGATAGATGACTTTTTTTGCATGATTTTATATTGCCACGTTGCACGTCGTTGGCATGACTATTACGTACATCCATGACAAATTACAGCTTTGTAGTACAAATGGTCTCTTGCCGTCAGACAGAGTTATGGACGGACATGGTGAAATTAAAGAGGAAACTTGTTGACGGTTAATGGATTACGGGATATGAAAAAAAAATCATCTGCCTCGTTATTTTTACTTACTTCAAAAAGTTTTATATACAAACTTGTTGTCAATGTCCTATCAACTGACATGAAATTGTATCTCTGCTTATTATGTCCTAGTTATTGGTTTGAGTCACAAACCCATTCCCTCTGAAGTTCCGATATGGCTGCTAACAAACCTCCACACGATTCCGATTTATGTTTTACGCAACGTGCAAATGTTACGTCAATAAACAATCATAAATGCTTGTCGAATTATTTCAAACTCGCAACATTAACTTGTTACGCAAGCTTTACGAAGGCGCACGTTGAGAAATTTACGTAAACAAGTCTCGACGAATGCTGTCGAGTTACTTTAGTTATTTCAGCAATAATGAGAACTCTTGGTAAAACACCCTTCGTGACCGGAGGCGCGGAAGTGAGAACTCATCACTGTCTCTAATGACTTGAAACTACCCTCCAAGTTAAACAAATATCATTAAATTCTGTTGATATAAAATTTCCAAGCATCTGGGAAATAAGAAGACATAAAAAATAATTATTCTTCTCCAAAATTACTTTTATTTGTGTCTGCAGTCACGTTGGAGGTATATTAAATAGAAATATAGATAGTAACTGGTTTAGTAACATACCTTTTGATATCAGGTTAGTCATTAGTCTGATAAAAAAATACTCTTGTAACCTTCATTACGTTTTTACTAACCAAAATATTTTCTTTAATATCGAGCAATAGTAAACTACAACGATAGTTATACTATTCAAGCAAATATTAATAAGAACAAGAGCTGTTTAAGACATAAAATGTAGGTAACATTTTATGTCTTAACAAGTACTTTGTAAGATTTATGTAATTTACTTCTCTTGCTTATCGTGGCCGTTTTACATTGTTTTACACTGTTGTGCCTACGTCAATCAGTTTCATTTTATCGTAATTTTTTCCACTGACGAAGGTTACAAGTTCGAACACCCAATGTACCATAAAAATATGTCTTCACACTGACAAAATTTGGTAGTGTCCCTTAAAATGTTATCACCTCATACCATCGTAGATGCAGGCACAATATTTCATGATATTCTTATATCCGTACCCATAAACACAAACGGGTCGTGGTAATGACGCCATGTTGAGGGGAGAGAGGACGTCTAACCGGCCGTTATGGTCGCTGAATATGTGACCGCTGCATTTTATTACCACTTTACTCTGCCACATAATCGACCTTCATGAAGAAGGGCGTCTCTACGACTAATGGTCAACGGATATGCTAGTATTATGCTACTGGCATCAACTCTCATGAGCTTAATTGTTCCATCCGTTTGCGCTCACTTCTTTAGTCACTTACGACTCCAGTAAGGAGTGGATATTTAGGTTCGTTCCCTTATACTGATTTTCCTTGTTGCAGGTAGAATTTGTAGAAGCATATTGCACGCCCCGTGACACAGCTCGTCGTTCCCCACAACGAAACCGCCGTTCAAGAGAGCCACGTCGTTCTCCAGATACCAGCAAATGGCGTTACGATTCCCGCCGTTCTAACTACGACTTCGACTCTTGCCGACGTTCTTACGAGTACGAGGGTCGAAGGAACTACGGGAGGGAATACAACGAAGATTCTGGCAGAAGAGCAGAGTTTGACCCAGAATCAGCTCGTAGGCGCGCTGATTACGAATCTGCTAGGAGGACTGACTTCGATTTATCCGCGCCAAGTGTTTCACGAAGAAGTCCTGAAAGCGCACCAGAAGGTTCCGTTGAGTCTCCACCTGAGCCAGCACCTTCAGCCCCATTCAGGCACGACAAACAATCAAGACATCGCTCTCAACCATATTACGAATCTGGTAAGTACTTTTGTTTGAAAATCTTGATAATGTCATAATATTCTCTATCTAAAAGTAGTAACAGTAAAACTAAAACTGACTACTAATTCGTAATTAATGGGCCTTTATTGATCTCTTTATACTAAAATGATATAAAAGAAACGAAACTTCCTATTTAAACATCACAATTTGTAGTTTTTATCTTAATAATTGTAGATTTTATTGTTTTCAATATTAATAATTGTCTAAAACTTGAACAAGACTTTTTCCTAAAACGTACTCAAACAACGTAGTTACTCAACTTTTGAAGAACTTGACTAAAACAATGTCCCGCGTTGCATTTTCTTGGTTTACGTTAGGTAGAACGTCCTATGTAAGACGCCCAGAACAATACAAACATTGCACAGCAAAAAATTTTGTCGAGCCTAGGTAGCTGGACTATTGTTGTGCTTGAATCCTTTTCCTTAAGAAATCTTACGTTAGAAAACTAAGATTTTTAACAAAGAATTACTGTCGCCATGATTAGATTAGATACTTAAACACAGTACATACAGCTTAAACGAATTACAGTAAATGATCGAAAATACGTTACCAAATCTTTTGTTAGTAAAAAAGGATCGTGTAATTAATGTGAAGCAATTCATTCGAAACGATTACGTAAAGGAAATTATTATGAATGATTTCAAATAAACGTAAAAGTACATCTTGTTACAAATAATAGGTATCTGGAACTAAGTAGAAATTATGCGACAGCGTTTTTTCCATCCATTCATCACTCCGAGAGTTTTACTAATACCAGCTCGTATTGATGTAACAATAGCAAGTTTTAATCAGCCCTTTTGTCGTTTGTGCGTTCGTCTAGACTAGACTGAAAAAATGTCCGGGATTTTATATTAATAAAAGCCTTTATTGTAAGTTTGTAGAGCTTCAAAAGCTTGTGGTTTGAATTAATCTTTTTGTTCTTATCCATCATTATTTGCTGTCGCTGAGGAATTTTCTATTTGATTTTTAGATTATCCTAAAATAAGGTAACTAAAATCTACATTCTCGAGACGAAGATTTATTACCTTTAACCTTTTACCGACACACGTTTACGAAAGACATTAAACATGTTAATCGAGACAATTTAACAAATTTCGAGTTGTGCTGCATGGACATCCACGCGGAAAAGTAATTACGTCACGTAATGACGTCACTTACCCACCCATCTGCACTCTCCGCATCCCTAATAGACAATTTGTATAGTTTGAAGCTGTTTTATTCAATCGACGCAACGTGTTCCAACTTTTACATTCTTTATACTGGTATGGTTATGCCTTTATAAAGTAAAAACGTAGAATTTTTCGTAGGTAGTATAAAAAAGCAGACAGGTTTATACATTCTACTTAGGAATGTAAACAACAAGAATAAAAATACTAAATATCAACTTCTCTGTAAGAACCACATTGTCTACAAAATAAATTTAAATAAGGCAACGGAAGGCACGGTACTAAAACAAAAGACCTTGTGGACTTGTTGTAGGGAGCAGATTAAAAAAGTTTATTATAAAATGGCATACTACGAGCGCCTATGATTCGTTAGTGCTTTCCTATCGTGGCATTTTTTTTAAAACCAGACTTTTATGTGCATGATGCATTCAGAAGAAGCCTTTCATTACACGAAAGGAGCACTCGTTAGGGTATATTTTCCTTCCTTTGGAATAACATTAGTTTCCGTGTGGTGTAAGCACGTGCACGAGGGGTTTCATTCATTAGCTTAAGATATAATGGTACTCCAGATTCGATTGACATGGGAATGAGCGAGTTAAAATCTCGTATATAAATGCATGTATTTTCGTAAGTAGGTGCTACCGATGTAAACAATTATGTGCTTGCTCAACATAAACGCAAAACATAACAATTGATAAAGGCTGAATCATTGATATCGTGGAACTTACAACGTGATAAAATGATAACGAGAGATAAATGATTAGGTGTAGTTTGTTATAAATTCATAGAAACAATCTAAAAGTAATATAACGAAAATACGTATCCCGTTTAATGGAAGTTTGCTTATAAAATACATTAGTCCCTTTTTCTTGTTCTAGAAACATCTTCAGACAGATCAACCACATCAGAGGAAGAAGAGGAAGAATTCGGCGAATTCGATCCTTTCGCCACCGCACCTTCTTTACATTCTCCAGACAGTGGGCGGTCAGATCCGCGATACGCTAACGCGCCCCGGCGAAACCCCAGCCCATACTATTACGGTGATTTATTTAAAACACCTGTACAGCAACAGACACCATCAGCCCCCACCATTTCTACATCATCATCCCGAGGTCCACGCTACAGAAAATCAGCCAGCTTAGACGCTCCACACGTGGCACCTCGCCCAAATTTGCCTAAAAGGTTTTCAGTTGCTGAAGATGGTTTCCGTGAACTAGAACGATCATCATCTTCGTCCGGTGAGAGCGCGTGGATGCCGCCGAGGCGTCGTGGGCGCGACGCAGCCGGCTGCGTATGCGCCGCGCCCGAAGATGTAGAGGATCATCGTTCCTCTCGTAGCGTCTTTTACGTGCCGGCACCGTTGCCCCGCTGGCCGCAAGAGATGACTACCCGGCAGATTTATGAAACAGCTTTTGACTGTAAAACTGCACGTTCAGATGACGACTTGAATGATTTTGATCGAGTCAGCAATCATCCTGCCCTTCTACAAGCAGAGGGTAGAAAAGTTATATCATCAGCATCGTCTGCATTTGATGCCGTTGAGCATAGTGAACCAGACTATAAAGGTCGCCGTAAGGTGACCATGAAAACTGACAGCGTTAGACGTTCTAAAATTCCTACTATTCGTCAAAAAAGAGAACACGAGAGCAATGCATGTGCCTTGTCAGAGGAATTAGAAAATGTACACATCGAAGGAGAATGCAGAACAACTTCGGTGTCTCAACTTCCTCTTCGTGGCTACACACCTTCACCACCTTCAACGGCCCCTCTTCCAACTAAATTTCAACAAAAGGATGGATCTACAATGAATAGTATTAAGAGTGCGCCGAATTTACCGCAATCTCAACCGGCACATCCTCGTCTAAAAGATTTGAGACTACCTGTAAAGTCATTACGTGCCCGGGATACACCGACAAGCAGTGAAGCTAGCATGGTTGACGTAAAAGGTTCTACTGAACTAGATCTCGGACAGCGGTTAAGGGATTCTAGTCGGGAATCGCGCGATGGTGATGATGAAGGAGGGCAATCAAAAGACGGTATTTTTTTAGAGATTAAGGGTCGACCCACTTCCGATTCTGATACACCTGAACTGAATCGGTACACGGGGCCAAAGGGGGTCGGCCCTATAATGGAGTTTAAAGGAAGGCCTAGCGTAATACGTCCGCGTCGTAAGTACTCTAGCACTGAAAGTATGGCTACAAGTAGCAGCGGAGGCAGTATGGAGTCACTCCGGAGTAGTAATAGTGAAGGAGACCGAAGTAGCAGTAGTTCTGAAAGCCGTCATTCGTCGTCATTAAGTTCACATAGCTCCGACTCTGGAAATGTGCCATTTACAAAATCACACCACATGCATCTATCGGGGTTTGGTCATCACGCCACTAAATTACACATTTTAAGTCCAATATCAGATAAGTCTTCACAGGAACCTGCATCCGAAACATCAGATAACAACAAGAACAATAATTCACAAAAAGTGTCTCCTGAAGACATCGAAGTTGGAAATACGACGACACAGACAACAGTAGAAATCGTTGCCAAACCTAAACGCCGAGCTTTACAAAATAGAAATATTTTAAATTTAGCGTTTAGACACTCAACAACTGGCGACTCAGAAATTCAAGGTTCCGATAGTGGAATATCAATTCACTCTAGAGAGGGTGTCGATTCTCGAAATGCATTTATTAATTTCAAAAATAGTAATACCGAAGAAGAGCAAAAAGATGAAGATGTAAATTTGTCTGATCTTCCTTTTGACATGCCGAAATTGCGAAGACGACGAGCTGAAGCCGAAGCCGACTTACGATCCTTGCCATTTGATATGCCTAAACTACGTAGAAAACTACGAGGACAGTCATTACAGCTAAACAATGACTTTGGAGGAGCTATCTCAAATGCATCTTCCAGTCAAAGTGTTCAAGATTTAAATCAAGGTTAGTATTCCTTATAACCTAATTATTTAAGTTCATAGAGTTATTTGTAAAAGTCTCATTTCATATTCTTTGCTATCACAACAAAGACCGTCCTTCCTAAAGGGATTTTCAATAATTCTGTTAAGTCTGAGGGATGTATACGTCAATTTACAAGGCAGAACTTATACTTGAAGGGTCTGTCAGCTTTGATTCTTCGATTTCCTTAACTCATAGCGACCGCAGCCGCATTATGCCGATTAAGATGTATGGTTGCGGGTTGGCATACAAGAATTTCCTTGGTCCGACGCCCATCTAATATTTAATTTACTTAAGTGCTTTTTCAGAGAACTTTTTCAGTTATCTGTTGGGGGCAATTTGTAACCGTTCAGTTGAGTTAGGAGTTTGTAAACATAGAGAATTGCTTGTCGCTTGGCATTCCATAAAAAGAGACATATTAAATTCAATCACTTTAACAGATTTATCGTCTTTATTTTCTAACTTTTTACTCTTTTTGTTTCAGGAAACAAACATAAGCCCAATTTGAAATTGAATTTTGAGAGTGGTAGTGGTGGTTCAAGCGGTTCAAAGGGGTTGCATTTAAATCTAGGACCTATTGCTCCGCCACGTGATCTCATCGATGCTACTCTTCCACTTGACAGACAAGGGTAAGTAGAAAATATTTCACAAACGATATTCAATGATTTCTTGACAACATATATTTTAGTTCGGAATTATGTATCTTGATCAGATTATAAATTATTTTTCGTGACCTATGATTACAAGTTACAAATAATATAGGTATACAACGAAAACCTGTAAAGGACTGCAGAGAAATGAGGCAATGTTGTTACTAGTTTAGGTGATGGATACTTTTACAAACTATAATGTAGGTACATATATATTGAGAAATTCGGAAAAATTAAAACATAAATTATTTCCATTTCAGGTGGTACCATGGAACCTTGACCCGTGTCGAAGCTGAGAGTCTTCTTAGAGATGCGGATGAGGGTGCCTTTTTGGTGAGGAACAGCGAATCTGCGAAACACGACTATTCCCTCAGCTTGAAGTGAGTATTATATACATTGTGTTCACAAACAATGTACTCAATTGCTTCCTGAAATGCATTCTTAGTTGGTATTTATAATTTGTAATAAAAATGTTTCTTTCTTCATTGCAGATCAACGCGCGGTTTCATGCATATGCGCATCTGCCTACGTACCGAAGGCTACACTTTAGGCGGAGCAGCGACTACTTTCCCCAGCGTCCCAGCATTGCTTCGTCACTACGTAACCGCCCAACGATTGCCGGTGCGTGGCGCTGAACACATGGCACTTTCTAGGCCTTTACCGGCCGTGTTGCTATGAACGGCCTGTCTTAATAAATGGGCTTATGAAAACGAAACCGTCTCTGAATCAGTCGGTTTTAAAAAGTAGATGTTTTTAACAATGGTCGTATGTCCAAGATACGATTGATAGAGATCGCTGTTAGAAGCACAAGAAAGTTGTTTGACGTATTTGTATAGCTTTAGATGAACCCGGTGAATGATACCAAAGAGTTAGAATATTTTGCTATAAAACTGGCTTATAATTTTTTGTATACGCTCAGGTAGCACTGTAATCGTACTAGTCCCATATTGCAGCAATGTATTTATTAAAAGTAATATTATTTATTCGCATATAATCATTTTCAGGTTAAAGTATATTGTATAACGAAATAGGTACTTATGTTCAATTGCTTCATATTAGCCGCTCATCATTTATCTCATGCTATGATTGATACGACCTTTTATTACTCAGTCTTTGTGTGTCGTATTTATTTCATGTTGATACAAACACTTATATTCGAGTAAGTAGTTACAATAATGAATGATTAAGCATTTTATACGCAACCAAGTGAATCATCAGAATATGGTTATCTTTCCGATGACCTTTTTGTTATTTTGTAACCGCGTAACTAAGTAGTTGATACATAAGCTAGTAAACTTCATGAATGTGAATGTGAAAAAAGAATACATTATGAAAGTAATTAATTAATGATCTGCTTATCGTGTTTATTATGCTATTATTTATTATAATCATGAACATGATACAAAAGTAATTGCAGATACATGAACGAATTGATTGATTCACAGAAACATAGTATAATTGCCCAGGTGCAACAGATTGTGTATGAATATAAAATATGTTTGAACAATAGTGACTCATTACATAAATATTCAGATTTACATACTAAAAGCGCGTAAATGACTGACGTAAAGTATAAATTGTAGCTACCAAGGTTAAAAACAAATCATATTCAATATAGCAAATTTATTTATATTACAAACACGAAGTAGGTGGGTCCAGTTGTCACATTGATAGCAACGCTCGCATGGAATAGCACAAACTAGCCTTAATGGCATTAAAACAAGGTTTAGAATGTTTACAAAAGCAATATATGAGTCACCATCGCGTGGGCCAGTTCGACACGAAAATAATTTAGATATTTTACTAAACTGTATGTGAAGCAGACTTAATAGCTACAGAAAAGTTACATTACGTGACAAATATAGTACTTATAAGTGTTTCTTTATATAGATCCTCAAATGAATTTGCAATAACTGAAATTATTCATGTGGGTGAATAGATACATTATTATCTTCTTTGAAACTATCGCATTTTATACTACCTGGTAGTATATTTATTTTAAAGTTATATTGCATACTGGTTTTCACAGTCCGACTTACCTTTCAAATAAATATTCTGATCATAGAGATATTGCTATTTAACTAGCAAATGTATTTGAGGCCGAACGATTGGCCAATTTGAAACTATATGAACATAAATTTGATATAGCTTTCATACCGTAGTTACAAGTAAGCATCATAATAATGACACATAACAAATTTATAATAAGATCATAAATAAAGATAGCACATGTTATGTAACTTTCACGACAACTTATTTATGTTTTTGTTACATTAGATGTTAAGTAAAATAACGGTATGGTAATTATGGGGCCCTCAATAACTGACTATTATATATTTAATTCCTTCATAGTTTTATATCACTTGATACTTTTACATTGATTGATTCACGCAGCAAATGATATGTTCAATCAAAAATGAAGCAGCTATGACATAATTTTTATAGTTGTCTCTGTGATTTTGTATTTAATGTCTTATATAAAAGCCAAAAACATGTTGTGTAGTAGTTATCGAATTCTTATTATTATTCTAATACGTATTAATGCCTAACTTTTATGTCTAGTTATGTACAACAAGATCTCATTTTATAATTACTTCTCGTGAATGGTTTGGTTACCTTAGAATTAATTTTGATTGATTTGTACCTGATTTTTTGAAGAAAAATAATGTTGTTTAAGACTTAAACGATTAAGTCTTAACAGATTTATTTTGTTAGATTGAGTTAGTGATTTTAGACTAATAACGTAGATATGTATGGGAATGAACGAATTTTTCGCATGTATGATATTAATGTGACCATTAGTGTATGTAATACTTAACCACCGCAGAGCAGCTTTTGCAAGCATGCAAATAATTTTAATATAGAATTTAATATATCGTTTAATTCTTAAGCAGTGGTACTTATTACATGAGAATGATATGTTTACGTCTAAAATAGTCGACGTTCAGAAAAGTTGATACGTCTATTCTACTGAAGATATCTTAATATCCTCAGACTCATCTCATGTACTACGTGCGATGTATGAACATGTAGTAAACGTGTAATGGAAGGTAGGTTATAATAACGGGCGAAATTCTTGTAATTGGGGGGTTTTAAAACGTGTAAAATTTTTTTTCATGGACGTTGTAGAATCTGATATGGATTTAGATAAAACTATAGCGTATAGTAGTTGTAATCAACTGTAATTTTGAAGGTGTAGTTTGAAATTGAAAGTGAAATAAATAACATCAAAAATACAGCATTGTTTTTATTCCTCTATATCTTGTCGCTATTTGACAATCCACACAACATCGAAGCTACTGCAAATCTACATGTGGCGAGTTAGTAAACAACAGATATCAGACAGAACAGAACAGAACAGAACAGAAAGGAGAGACGTCCAGAGGCGTCAGTAGCAGTGACAATTAGTATAAATGTACATGTTACGTTGATCATAGAAAGGTTCTCACCGACAAGTTCCAAGAAATCATCCTCACGTTTGTGGAAGACCACCGTAAGGTCCAATTTTTTTTAAACCACTAAGGTGGCAGACAAGCTTACGGCCCACCAAAACGACCGGTGGTCAGCGCAGCCTATGAACGTTTGCAACACCAGACGCGCCACTCTCGCGCTGCCGACCGGACCCTGTAAAAACCTTCTAAGACCCCTTTTGAAGAACCCCATACTGTAGGCGTTAGGGAAAACCGAGGCAGGGAGATCGTTCCACAACCTAAGCGTGCGCGGAAGAAAGCCCCTATCGGATCTAACCGTGCTGGTTTGTAATTGGATTGGAGTAATTGGCTGACTGGTAAGTCTGGTAATCCCACTGACCTACATCACGTCCTTCCGAACCTGCTGTTTTGAAGCTGATATAGGTACGTGATGACGTACATCATCCTTCAAATGTGATATCTACTTTGAAAATAAGCGGTGTGGTTCATCTAGAAACACTTATTTTACATTATTTTTGTCGCGGGTTTTTGTCACCTACTGCTTAATTTCCTGGTAAAAATAATTTTGAAAACAGTTTAAAGAGCTAGAGAATTTGCTTTTCAATGCACTCGAGGATACTGAAACATAAAAACTTATCAGAATCAGAATTGTTTATTTGAGAAACATGATTAAAAAGTTAATAATTTACAAAAAGGTAGATCCACCATGTTTCACCCTAGGTACATGAGCGGTGTAAAAAATCATAGACATATGCAATAATCTTATTCGAAATACTGACAGACAGACAATTTTGTTAAAATTACATTTTCGGGTTCAGTCTCGATTAGAGAATGTCCTACAGTTAAAAGTTTCCAAAATTGTTTCTTCCATTTACAGATTCTCGACCCTTAACAGTATTATTATATTTATAGATATAATTAGATATGTCTCGTTATCTGGAGCTGTGCTGTAGAACAGGCATAAATTATGGAGGAACAATTTAAGTGCTCACCAAAATAATTTGTATACCTATCCTAAGACTATGTACCTACTAAGTAAAATATATCTCCATTTAAATTAAACCGATTTTACACTGAGGTCCTCAAAGTAGGTAACCCTTTTAAATTCCAAAATAAATAAACACACATCAGAATAATTATATTTTATGTATTATTCATTTTACTTGAAAATGGATGGATTAATGCTCACCAAATATTGTTTTGCTGGAACAGTAACATGGACACCAAAAACTACAGTTCTAATTTGCATTAGTGTAGTCAAATTTATCCAACCTAAATTCAAAATATATTACCTATTTTTAGGGTTTCGTAGCCAAATGGCAAAAACGGAACCCTTATAGATTCCTCATGTCTGTCTGTCTGTCTGTCTGTCTGTCCGTCCGTGTGTCACAGCCACTTTTCTCCGTAACTATAAGGCCTATGCTATTGAAACTTGGTAACTAGATGTATTCTGTGAACCGCATTAAGATTCTTATATAAAACTAGAAAAAAAACAGTAAATTTTGGGGGTCCCCATACTCAAAACTGAAACTCAATTTTTTTTTTTTCATCTAACCCATACGTGTGTGGTATCTATAGATAGGTCTTCAAAAATGTTATTGAGGTTTCTAGCATCATTTTTCTCTAAAGTGAATAGTTTGAGCAAGAGACACTTCCAAAGTGGAAAAATGTGTGTCCCCCCCCCCCCCCCTCTAACTTCTAAACTAAGAGAATGATAAATCTAAAAAGAATATATGATGTACATTGTAATAAAAACTACCAACGAAAATTGGTTTGAACGAGATAGAGCTGGTAGTTTTTTTTTAATACGTCATAAACCGCAATTTCCGGTTAGAAAAATACTACCACTGCGAACGTGTTAAAACATCAAGAACGAACTATAAGAACTTTATATTATGTTACTTGCTGCTACGAAACCCTTCACGGGCGAGTCCTGCTCGCACTTGGCCGGTTTATTTTATATAGGTAGGTATATAAAGCCGAGATTGTAAGATGAGGGAAACACGTGTGCGGGCAGGTCCTTCCAGGCTTTTATAGTTCGACAGAGGAACGATCTTATGAAACTCAGTTCTGGCGAAAAGTCTCTCCACTGTGTATGAGTGGCACCTCTGCCCGGCACGCGTTGTTCGGGGTCGGAAATGAGAGGGTGGGTTCAGGACTTCAGGTTGAAGAGCTCTTCAGAACACTCGCCGTAATACATTCGGTGGAAAGCAGCTAAGGACGCTATGGTTCTTCACTGCGCTAATGGCTCGAGACCTCACATCACCACAGGACAAACAATAATTCGGATAGCTGCTCGTCTCTGCATAGCATAAAGCGCATCTAGTAAGTACCTCGCAGAGTCATCCCAAAGGTGACAACAGTACCTACCGATTAGACGCAGGGGCGAATCTGGTGTCTTCTACAGCAAACATCTCAGGTGTGGCGTGAAGTATCGCGTCACCTTATTTAGGACTTCTAGTTTCCGCAAGACTATCCCAATACAACTTTCTATGTAGGTACTTAGGTAGTTTTTGTTATTGAGCTCACGCCGAACGTCTATAAGTAGATACCTAAGATCTCGAGGTTGTCCTTTAATGAAATGGAACCATAATAAAAGTTATAAAGTACTTTACAAATTTTTATTAGTAGGTAACTTACGTAGACAGATAAAAGTTCCAACCATTTATTAATTTATTGACAATCAAAATGTCTAAAGAACTTACACATATGGTAACAGCGCCCTCTCTTGACTTTTCTATAAACGTAGTACTCCACAAATGAAGTGAATCGTAATGTTCGTAGTAGTTCAGCTCTGAATGCATAGAGGTCGCTGTACCAGAATACATTTATTTATTGTTTCTATGAGTAATACTTTACAGATTATCCAGAGTAATAACAATAATGTAACTTTTTATTATTAAAAGATACGTAAATAGACAGATAAAAGTTCCAACTACATTTATTTTTGACAGTCAAAATGTCTAAAGAACTTACACACATAGTTAGTAACAGCGCCCTCTCTCGACTCTTTTATAAACTAAAAACTTTGTAAGTTTCGTAGTAGTTCATCAAGGAATCCATAGAGGTCACTGTAACAGCAGAGCATTATTTTTTTTGTTTCCATAAATACGTCACAGATGGCAGGGTATTTAATTAATAAGCTTTTATTAGGTCGTCGCGTATGTAACTAACAATGTAATGGAATCTAAGGATACTAATTTAACCATCTTCCAAGGATCGTAGCGTCATGAAAATTGGCAGATGTATGTAGTTCTGATGACAATACAATAATATGGTACTGTCAAACTGATATGATGATGGAGCCGGAAGATAGGCCCAGAAAACCAGTGGAATCTAAGGTAGCTAATTTAACCAGCTTCCAAGGATCGTAGGGTCATGAAAATTGGCAGTTGTATGTAGTTCTGATGACAATACAATAATATGGTCCTGTCAAACTGATATGATGATGGAGCCGGAAGATAGGCACTGAAACTTTGATGGAAAAAGTGGAATCTAAGGTAGCTAATTTAACCAGCTTCCAAGGATCGTAGCGTCGTGAAAATTGGCAGATGTATGTAGTTCTGATGACAATACAATAATATGGTACTGTCAAACTGATATGATGATGGAGCCGGAAGATATGCACAGAAAACAAGTGGAATCTAAGGTAGCTAATTTAACCAGCTTCCAAGGATCGTAGGGTCATGAAAATTGGCAGCTGTATGTAGTTCTGACGACAATACAATAATATGGTACTGTCAAACTGATATGATGATGGAGCTGGAAGATAGGCACTGAAACTTCGATGGAAAAGGTGGAATCTAAGGTAGCTAATTTAACAAGCTTCCCAGGATCGTAGCGTCATGAAAATTGGCAGCTGTATGTAGTTCTGATGACAATACAATAATATGGTACTGTCGAACTGATCTGATGATGGAGCCGGAAGATATGCACTGGAACTTCCTGATGGAATATCGTATTATATCTGTTTTTGGATTCGTCAGAAAAGTCTTGTAATGAACTTTGACCAGGCTTAGGTTTCAAGGTTATAACAAACCATTTTTTAATTGACTTGTAAAACTATGCAATGGAATCTCAGCTAACTAATTTAAGCCGCTACGATCCTTGGAAGATCCAAGGATCGTAGCGTCATGAAAATTGGCAGATGTTTGTAGTTCTGATAACAATACAATAATATGGTGCTGTCAAACTGATCTGATGATGGAGTCGTAAGATATGAACTGTAACTTCATGATTGAACATCGTATCATAGCTGTGTTTGGATTTGTTAAAAAATGTCGTGTAATGAGCTTAGACCACGATTAGGGTTTAAGGTTATAACAAACCTGTTATATATTGAAGTTAATATTGAGTGTAAATATTGTGTAAATATTGACATAGGGTACCTGCAGATAATGTATTAGAGTAATAATGAAATATTTTCACATTAGTCGAACTCAGACAAAACACCATGTAATACAGAAATCCCTACTAATATTATAAATGCGAAAGTAACTCTGTCTGTCTGTCTGTTACGTTTTCATGCCTAAACCACTAAACCGATTTTGATGAAATTTGTTATAAAGATAGTTTGAGTTTAAGAGAAGGACATAGGTTACTTTTTAACTGACTGCGCGAAAGTAGGGTAATGATTTTATGCGATAACGACTTCTACGCGGATGAAGCCGCAGGGCACATCTAGTTAAGGTATAAATGTTGTGACTAAAAAGTATAAAATAAATAAATGGTTTAAAAAACCCTAGAAAAATACGCTTTTATAATGCACGAAAAAACCCAAAAATAAATTATGGATCGTTCAAGTTGCCTCTATTTCTGGGCTGAAGTGTAAACTATGTGCTTTTAGTTATAATATTCGATTATAAAAGCGTGGGGTGCTAGAACAAGAAATACTTTTTTGTAAGCATATTCCTATTAATACTGATCCTTATATAATAAAAATCCTGACGAAAGCTGCATGAGGTCGCACAAGAGCATAACGTTTATGCTGCCAAAGGGAACGCCATTTCTTTCAGGCAATTAAGTAGATACATGAAGGGAATACGTTAACATTGGCAAAATGTAGAGTTCTTGTTCGAGAACGAGATATCTTTGGTTACCGTTAAAAACCCGCTTGGGGATATAAGCGTTTGTATTCCTATTACGTGATCACTACATATTGTACTAAATATCTCGGAATGCCGAAACTTTAAGGACCTACTAATGAATTATCTAATAGAGATTCGTAACGGTAATAGGTTTGCTCCTATTACGCGGGCGTCACGAAAAACTGGCAAAAGTGGGTGTTGAAAATGCGTAGGCATGATTAACTACTTTACTTTTCAAGTAAGTACGTTATGTATTTCAATTAAAGCCTATCATCGTTAATACATTTCCGAAATTTAAAATGATGTTAATAATAGTAAAAGTCACAATAGATATATAAAAGCGTGACAGTGTAAATTAATAGTTTAAAAACACGAGAAAAACACGCTTTTACAAATGTGACCTTAGCCTTAATCAGACAAGACATCATGCAGCTTCCGCCAGGAAAGTCTTTCCTGTTCCAGCGCCCCACGCTTTTATAATCAAATATTACAACTAAAAGCACATAGTTTACACTTCAGCCCAGAAATAGAGGCAACTTGAACGATCCATAATTTATTTTTGGGTTTTTTCGTGCATTATAAAAGCGTATTTTTTTAGGGTTTTTTAAACCATTTATTTATTTAACGACTAAACTATCTGGTGTTAATAATAACTGGTTATAATAGGACAAATTTTAACTAGATTCCTAGTCCAGAATAATAACAATATACATCTCATATACCTACAGCACTAATGCGTAATCTTCCAAACATTCATATTAAGAAAAAATTGTTTTCACTTAAGTTTATAGTAAGTAACCCAATAAACAACTAGTCAGTCTTATAATTTACCTAAATTATAAATAAGCAGGTAGATAGGTAAGCCTACTTATTTTTTTTTAAATACCTAATAACGGGAAATATTATAGCTGGTATATGCCCGAAAGGGAAGGCAGAGGCACAGAAAAGCAGAGGTGTAGTGTTTTTTTATTTTAACTATAGGAAAACCCGTCATGGATGCTATGCCGGATCCTTAACGACTAAAACCCACTCCCCTCGCCATGCTCCACCCACTAACTGGTATCACACCACCTGCGACAAGACGAATTGCCGCTTGCATGCTTGAAAAAGCGAAACAAGAGACAGAACCCCATCACTGCCTATTCGGACATCAGCCGCCTTTTTTTTTTTTTTTTTTTTTACGTGAGGGAAAATCCTCATGGATGTTATGCCGGACTCCTACCGACTAAAAAACCTCACGCAACGCCCAACAGCCTATGGTTGTGAGCCCCGGGTAAGCCCTCGGAAGGATGTCCCAGGACTCCCAACAGACCTACAGCCGCCTCTGCAGCCTTGCCCAGGGGGTGGTTCGGGTGCTAATCCGCGTCTTTGGGGGTGGGTTTCGGGTGTGATCCCGCTTCTAAGGGGGGTCGTGCGTGAGTTCCTCACGTCACGCTGCCGTCATGGGCCTGCCTCTGTAAGGACGGTGAGCGACTCTCTCACCGTCCTCAGACCCCCGGTCATGGAGGCCGATAGTCCTCGGCGAAGATACGTCCAGGCCGCCGACTGCGGAACTCGGGGGGAAGAGTTCTCTCCCGTACCCGCCCCGCCGCCTCTTTCACGAGCATGACCTGCTCGCAGAAAGAGACATCAGCCGCCTAGAACGCGCCTAAGCTAGTTACTTAATAAGTTTTTTTGCCGTTTTTTTATGATCCGACTCGCACTTGGCCAATATTTATATAGTAATATCAAGGTAAGTTAGTCCAAATGAAACGAAGAGTTTTGAGATTTCATGTCCAAAATTTATATTTGAGTATTTTCCATAAAGCAAAGTGCGCTCCTAATAATGAAAATGAAAGGGGTGTATGTATTACCTAAACCTAAAAGGGTTCCGTGGTCACGGATTAAAATCTTAATACGAATTACGGACTTCTGTCACTTCATTTGGGTACGTTAATATCATTCGAAATTACATTATGTATATAATTTTAATAAATCGCGGTATCTTACTAATTGGAAGTGAAGAAGGGTAAAGCCGTGTTGACAAGATCAAGGTTTATTTGGTCAGAGTAGATTATATCTGGGACGCTGTTTGCCAACGTAATGACTGGTGTTTCGTGTATTGAATTGAATCGTAGTTGGTAGTTTCAGAAGACAACTGACGAATAAATGAGATTGAATTTTTTTGTACTGTTTTAAAACTGCGGTAAGTAGGGGAGACCGGGGCTGGTTGACTAAGGGGTAGGTAGACTAACTATCAATAACTCGGCCAAAGCCATTGCTATGAGCCAACCGATGACACCCGAGAGTCCGCTACCTCTCCCCGCTCAGTCACCGGGAGCGCGGCGTCGCGCACGCACAGCGTTTGAGTGAAGGAAATTAAAGTTAAAAAATAACATACGTAAGTAATTATTTACATCGTAATGTTTTTTGTAATAATGCCTATACTTTCATGGTTACTGATTGTCAAAGAATTTAGAATGGATGTTGGATTCATGTTCCTTCTTTTTTGTATGGTTCTATTTGATTTCTTAGCAGTTTTGTGGTTATATCATGTGATTGAAAATAAAAATGTGGTTCGGGGCTAGTAGACTAATGTATAACGGGGCTGGATGACCAATAATCATACATAGAAGAAAGAACATGAATCAAACATTCATTATAAATTCTTTGACAACTAGTTACCATGAATATATAGGCATTATTACAAAACCATGACGATGAAAATAATTACTTACATACGTTATTTTTCAACTTTAAATTCCTTCACTCAAACGATGTGCGCGCGTGACGTCGAGCTCTCGGTGATTTATTGTATGTGTGTTTTATTTTCAATAAAAAATAATAAAAATAATAATTGTTTATGTATGTTGACCTTTATTCTATTTCCTCGTAGATTTTGCCTTTACAAGTCCATAGATCAACTTACCCCAGGCAAATAGTCAACCTACCCCAAGCATGGGGCAGGTTGACCAGTTTTTCTTATTGTATAAGATCTAGCCTGTACCCTATATTATAATGAATTAAGTGCTTTTTGCTATATTTTTCCAAAGCTTCATAGTTAACCTATGAAATAAACCTGTTTTTAAATTAATATTATATAAAGAAATAAAAATATAAGCCTTTAAGCTGAAACCTAGTCAACCAGCCCCGGTCTCCCCTACATGATTCAGGGAGAACATGACTTATAGACAGCACTATTTCAAAAAAAATAGGTGATCAAATGTTTTTATACCTACATATTATAACCCCATAATAATATTAATTTCCTGAATATTGCCTATAGAAACGTACTTTATATTATAAAATCCAGAGATCCTTGAGGGGGAAAGCAGAGCATTTATTGTATGCTCATATTTTCGACAATTCGTTTTTGTGCAACGTATAAGTAATTACTCGTACGTTGCACAAGGCTCACCACTTATTAATAAGTGGTGAGCCTTGTTAAAATCAAAATCTAAAAAAAAAAACTTAAAGCAATTTAAAAAATCCACGTTGTGACGCGTGCTGTGTATTTTTTAAGGCGCTCATGAGATCTTCAACTTGGCTTATCGATTGCCATGTCATTGGAAATCGGGACCAACGCAGCAACGGTTTAACTATCTTTCGTCCATTTGGGAATAGGAATGTCCCAAAGTGGACATCGATCTGAGGACCTGCCATTGTGAAACAGGCTTAACTTAAAAGGACGTCACGCAGTTTCACCCGCGTATTTCCCAATTCCCTTGGTAATACGGATATAAAATATAGCCCATGTCACCCGGGGACAGTGTAGCTTTCACCCAACAGTGATAGAATTTTTTAAATCGGTTCAGTAAGTCAGTCAGTAGTAAGGTATTTTCAGAGCCTATTCGATGCAAACAAACAAACCAACAATCAAATCTTTCCTCTTTACAATATTAGTATAGAAAAGTCATTTTTGTACGCTATTTTCAAGAAATTATTTTTAGGGTTACGTACCCAAACGGTTATTAAACGGGACTCTATTATTGAGATTCCGCTGTCTGTCCGTCTGTCTATCCACATGTGTCTCATAAACCGTGGTAGCTAGACAGCCAAAATTTTCACAGATGATGAATTTCAGTTGCCGTTATACCAAAAAATACTTTCTCTTATCGTGAGGGAAAATCCGTCATGGATGCTATGTCGGACTCCTACCGACAAAAAAAAACCTCACATAACGCCCAACAGCCTATGGTTAGGAGCCCCGGGTAAGCCCTCGGAAGGATACCCCAGGACTCCCAACAGACCTACGGCCTCCACTGAGGCCTCGCCCAGGTGGATAGTTCGGGTGCTATCCTGCGTCTTTGGGGGTTTCGGGTGTGATCCCGCTTCTAAGGGGGGGCGTGCATGAATCCCTCACGTCACGCTGCCGCCATGGGCTTGCTTCTGTAAGTACGGTGAGCAGCCCTCTCACCGTCCTCAGGCCCCCGGTCATGGAGGCCGATAGTTTTCGGCGAAGACGCGTCGGCGGCGCCCAGGCCACTGACTGCGGAAATCGAGTTGAAGAGTTCTCTCCCTTTCCCGCCCCACCGCCTCTTTCATGAGCATGACCTGCTTGCAGAAAGAGGCGGCGCAGTCCCACTTACTCCCGCTGGAGAGCATGGCTCGCACCATGGTCTCGAGTGAGAGAGTGTCCACGTCCAGACCCACTACGAGGACCTGGCGCTGTTGCGCGAACGCCGTGCACTCCACCAGCGAGTGGAGCGCTGTGTCATCGCTGCAGTTCTCGCAGTGCTGACACTCGGCCGTGGGACCAAAAAATACTTAAAGCAGAAAAAATGTAATGCAGTACTATACAATACAACTACTGGTGTTAAACAAACCCAATCCAACCAAAGTAGTTTCAACAGTAATATTGCTGCCCTGAGATTACATACCCACCTGTTTATTAACTAAATGACCTGTTTACTTTTAGTTAAAAATGCAAATGGTGTCGAGTTGAACTCATTTTAATTTTGAGTATCTCGTTAGTGTTAGTTATAAAATAAATTATAAGTAAATATTTTGTTGATCTTACTCTGTCGTCTGATAAAATGTTGTGTGCAGGGCCCCGCTGAGGTGTTCTGCAAAACATCACTGCAGTAAGCAATTTTCCCTATGGCTGGTTCATAGATCTTTGTAACTTTTCCTGAATGGAAGTCAGATGTAAGAGGTACACTTGAATGAAGACCCGGTTGCGTCTGAGATGTCTTACTCTGTCGACTTATAAAATGTTGTGGGCAGAGCCCCGCTGAGGTGTTCTGCAAAACATCTCTGCAGTAAGCAATTTTCCCTATGGCTGGTTCATAGATCTTTGTAACTTTTCCTGAATGGAAGTCAGATGTAAGAGGTACAGTTGAATGAAGACCCGGTTGCGTCTGAGATGTCTTACTCTGTCGACTTATAAAATGTTGTGGGCAGAGCCCCGCTGAGGTGTTCTGCAAAACATCTCTGCAGTAAGCAATTTTCCCTATGGCTGGTTCATAAATCTTTGTAACTTTTCTTGTATGGAAGTCAGATTTAAGAGGTACAGTTCTAAGATCTTTTAGAATTGTCAGAACATTGTGGTTACCCGCGGATAGCTGTCCTAGGGACATCCTTTCGAGGACATACCCGGGGTTCCCAACCGTAGGTTGTTAGGTAGGCTACGTGTGGTTTTTAGTCAGTACGATTCCGGCATAGCATCCCCGTAGAATTTTCTCATGTTAAAAAAAAAGCCGGCGGATAGCTATCACTCGGTATTCGGTGAACTGACAAAGTTACCACAAAGTGCCACGACTCAAAAAAAAGTCTAGTTTTTCAAAGGCGTCAAATTATATAATACAGAATAATAGCAAAATTTAAGTACTGAACTGTACTAGTAGCAAACGCAGTAACGGAATATTCAACAAAGGTATTTTCCGTAATTTATGTCCCCGTTATATTGTACAACGTTAATTGACGCTGATGCTGGCTTTCAACATTTACGTCCGTGACGGTGCCTGAAATTCAAAATATGCTTAAGTAAACGATGTGTCATTGTTAATTCAATGCTTTGTGATGATGTCTTTTAAACCGTGAATAGATTGTAAAAAAAACGGTCGGTGTGAACAAAGTCGTGTCCGGTTCCGTAACTAGGTACTAATTTTTACGAATATTTTACTTCAATAAATCTTTTTACTCCTATTGTTTATTCAGTCGCTCAACAAAGCCTTACGATGATCCTCCTTTCAATTTCGTTTAGTGACTTCACAGTTAAGGAACGACTGTCATGGCAAAATTAAAAGGTTTCTTGATTATTAAGGAACCCTGAAATGATCACGATTATCTGGTGTAAATTAATTATTTTTATTATCTAACCTCCTTTTCACTTCCTGTTAATATTCAAAGCTTATTGTTGCATGAGAATTTACTTCTCGCATTATCGCCTACGGCACCTACAATTACCTATTACTTAATCCTAGTTTAGTCTTCTGTGAGAAGAAATACATGTAGATGGCTTTCTGAATTGCCTCGTGGATGCTATGCCGGACTCTTATCGATTAAAATCACATGATGTCCTACCACTACCAACGGCTAAGGATTGACAGCTCAGACAGCGCTATTTCTTCAGCTGACTTTCACACCCTATCAATATCTGCTCTTAAGGTGGACGATGACTCCAAAGTTACTATGTTTTCAGCTCGGAGGCTCTATAATAAATTTATATAGGAAACGAACGGCAATGGATCGCTTAATTTGACGTACAACATACCTATCACGGTGTAAATTTGGAGGATATTAGTTTAGCGTTCGCCTGTTACCTGTCTAGTTACGGTGAAGTTAATAGTAGTAAGCCGACAGGGTTATCTATATTGATACAAATAGTCTGTAGTCTACTTCTACAGTACTTTTTTTAAGTGGAAATCCATCATAGATGCTATGAGTCTGACCGACTAAAGCCACACTTGCTCTACCAATGCCCTCGGTCGGGAGCCCCGGGTAAGCCCTCGGAAGGATTGCCCAGGATACTCAACAAACTTTGGCTACTACTTTAAGTTCGGGTACTTTTCAGCGTCTTTAGAGGTTGTTCGGGTGCTATCCCGCTTCCTGGGGCGTGAAGCGTACGTGAAACTATTGCTTTTGTAAGGATGATGAGCAGCCCCCCCCCCCCCCGCTTTTTTCAGACCCCGGTCATAGCAGCGATGAGCAAGACCGAAATAGCCTCTTTGCAAACTTAGGCATAGACATTCTCACGTTGGAGATCATGGTGAGGGCGATGGTCTGCGAGATTTGATAAAAAAGTACTGACATTTAGAATGTCGTATCGTGTATCGTATTCCGTCGCTCACTTAGGTCAATGGGTAAAATTCGAAACGCAGCGTTGGTTTACAGAACACGAACGACAAATTGAAGCTTTATAATATTTTAATAAATATTTTTTAATCTAAATGCAAACAGATATCTCTACAACAAGCCATTTATGCAGATGGGGATGATATTGGATTTAAAATAGCAATTACGTTCGCCGCAAAATACTGATTATTTTTGACTTCAAAATTGTCTATGACTAAGTAAAAGTCCCTGACTACTACGATTTTTATATTTGTCAAGTTGCACAATTATTGTGTTTATGATAAACTAGCTGTTCCCCGCGGCTTCGTCCACGTAGAAGTCGTTATCGCGTAAAATCGTTACCCTCCCTTAGTGCAGTCAGTTAAAATGTTTCCTATGTCCTTTCCTATACGAAATTTCGTCTGAATCGCTTCAGCGGTTTAGGCGTGAAAGTGTAACAGTCAGACAGACAGAGTAACTTTCGCGTTTGTAACACTAGTAGGGACTGTGATATTAAAAATGGAAATCCCAAGCTCCCAACCAAATATTAATTGCAGATCACACAAAAATTTTGTCCAATTTAGGAATTTAGCCCAACACCTCAGAGCGACAGGTCCATTTACCACTGTGTCAGATATTTTATTAATATGTTTTCTCCTTGGCTAAATTGTTTTTCGGCTGTATCAATTAAGGTTATTCACACAAACTCACGACATTACATTAGTGGTTACATACAGCTTATATTCCTAGCATAGAACATTTTGGGAACTCTGTAAAGGAGTTTGATTGAGAATTCATATAAGTTCTAGTTTCATAACAGAAACTACTAAGAATTCTTGATCAAAGATGTTAAGATAGAAACCAATGTTGTTCCTCGAGTTCTCGTGTTTTCCGATGTTGTAAAATTCTTACAATAGTTTGTAAGCGATGTAGCGGCAACTGAAATATTTTATCGGTGAAATTTTCAACTGTCATAATATCACTTTTTATAAGTTACAGCTTGGTGACAGACAGACAAACGGACATCGGAGTCATAATAAAAGGGCCCCCTATTTACACTATAAATACGGATCCCTAAAAAATAAGCTATCTCTACATTTTCTACTAGCGTACGTCACGCGGTTTCACCCGCAAAGCTCCCGTTCCCGTGGGAATGCCGGAATAAAATATAGCCTATGTTCACTGGGGAGAGTGTAGCTTCCCATCAGTGAAAGAATTTTTTAAATCACAACAGTAGTTTCGGAGCCTATTCGATGCAAACAAACAATCAAATCTTTCCTCTTTATAATATTAGTATTGATAAAACCGGATTCTTAGTCGATACAAAGATCGCCGGGGCAGAAAAAGCTGGCCCTGAAATAAAACAGAAAATAATTCGATTCAGACATTCATGTTATCTGTGTAATTCACAAGTGTCGGACGGGCGTTTGGTTTCTGAATAATACATCACTTCTTAACTGGGTCACGTGGTTACCAGCTTCGGATTCTATTACAGTAATACATTATGCGGAACATTATTTAGATTTTTTTATTATCATATTACAATAGTTATGTACGGCGTTGTTATAGGTCGTGTCTAAAGTTTTATGAAAGTTGTCCAAGGGTTGTTGATAGAGCCATTTATTAAGCGGAGCATCCGTAAAAAATGCACTTAGGATTTTGGAAATATTCAAGAACTCACTTCATTAACCTTAAATTCTTAATAGATGAGATTACATTACCACCGTGTGCTTTTTACAAACAATTATTTACATTAGAAAAATCACCTCTCAAAATTATTAAAAATCATCGGAATAGTAGGAATTATGAAATTGACAAAGGTAAATTTCGATGATTTTCAGAGGTTTTTTTTGCGAGTAAATAATTATTTTCTAGATTGCACACGGTGCTAATGTAGTCTAATCTAATAAGAAATAAAGGTTACACTTAAGAGTCATTTAATGAAGTGAGTTCTTGAATATTTCCAAAATCCTAAATGTCTTTTTGTGCATTTTACGGACGCGCCCCATTTGATGTTTAGCTTAATTCTCTAATTAGAAAAAGGTCACGACACGGGTGCTGCCTAATCTCCTAATTGATGTCATTTGGTGGCACTTACTACACATTTTAAATAAACTTGTACTATTCCACGACACCCTTACTGGTCATCTTCCTTTTAGCATTGGCAAAGGTCAGCTTAGCTTGATCCCATTACACTCAACTTAACCTTGTTTTTCACTTAAACAAAATTATATTTTAATTCTTCCTTGATTTTATATCTGTTCCCCTGTATTGGGGAACACCCAAAAAATCCGAAATATGTTTTCCGAATTTCAATATTCCGATGTTCAAAATTCCGAAGATTATAATTCCTAAGAAACAAAGCTCCGAATATTCAAAAGGACGATATTCATTTATCCGAAAGTCATTAGTACGAATTTTTATTTTTCCTAATTTCATTAGTACGAATAATCAAAAGACCGGACTGTTATTTTCCCGAAAAACATTATTCAGAATTTCAAATATCCGAAAATTCACTGTTAAAGTTTTTTTTAATATAATACGGTCAAGTCTAACTACCGAAGCTTCGCTTTCGCCTTAGCCTAACCTAACCTATCCGAGTCGAGGTGTTAACCATAATAAGTGAATGGTTAACACCCCGACACATTTTTTTTTGTTTTTTCGTTTGCCTTCCACTCACTTGGAAATAATATTTTCGGTAGTTAGACTTGACTATACTTTATTAAAAAAACGGGTGGAATCGGGAACATAAATAATCGTCTTTAATGATAAGTTTTCGGGTTAAAACAGGAACGGGAGGAAACGACATTCACCCTTCGTATTTATGATATTTCGGATTTTTGATAATCGGAGTTCGTATTTATAATATGGCAGATTTTTAATGATTCGGAATTCAACGGTTCGGTTTCTTGAAATTTGGCATTCTGACAGTCGGAATTTTAAAATTATGACTTTTAATAAAAAGGATTAATAATTGTTAAGGATACGATGGGGTTGGCGTATCCTTCTTGGATAAAAACCCCGAAATAAAATAAAGATTAAAAAAAAAATAAAAAGGATTTATGAAACATCGGATTTTTGACTTTCGGGATTTCGAATCATTCGGACTTATGAAATTCGGCATTATGAAATTCGTGTTTGTGACTTTCGGAATTCAGTTTTTCGTATTAATGTAGTGTACCCCCTGTATTGTACCTATTCCTTATATTTTCACCACAAAATATATTCGTCAACTGTATTGGTGGATACATAAATTTGGTGTATAATCTGATCTCCTTTCAGCCGTAAAACATAAATTACGACCACGTGATAAAACGAGCCGAATGATCTACTGATAAGAGATCACAAAAGTGTGTGGACCATTTTAACGCCCCTCTATGCATGCTTTTGTGCCACACAATCTAAGTTCTCAATCAAAACAGTCTATCACAGTTTACTATTAGGTAGGTCTATCCAAACTTTATTTCTTGGGAGGGAAATTGGCCTTGTTATTACACGCTGACCAGACTGGTTGTTGCAGGGTTTTGTTTCAAAACTTCCTTAGCTTTGCTATCATCTGGAAGTAAGGCTGGCTTGTGTCCCGAAAATATCAATAGGGCTCCATCGTACTCGTACCTTTTCACTGCGCTTCAAAGAAAATCAAGTTATTCGAAGTATAAAATTCACAAAACATAAAAGTCAAGTATCTCATTGAACTTTTATTTCAATACAAAGAATTCAATTTTGAGTGAAACATTCAGATTGTATCCGACCGTATATTTATGAAATACAACTTGGTTACCTTTTCAATTTTGATTGTTTTCAAATGTTCTCTCTATACCCTTTATAACCACTATAAACAGCAATATTGGGTACCAACGTCAAAAGTATGCCAAGCGTAAAATAACAGGAACAATTATTGTGGATTAATAAATAACACAGTTTTACTTGACCGAATATGTTTGAATATCGATTCACCTTTAAGTAGGTCAGGTTAAAATGTAGTTTGTTATTTTGGGATCGTCCTTTTTGACGTTGTTCTGGATATAAGCGTGCCTATAAATAAATAAGGTAAGGGATAAAAAGTAACATTATATGCTGTCTTATAGGATTTTTAAGATGTGCATTAGATTGTTTGCGGGTAACCAAATTGTTCCTATACTATAGGTACTTGATGTATGTACTCGTATCAACACCCAGCCGACTTGATTTACAGTGGACACCCCCAATTCCCGACACTAGAAGGAAGACACAAACTTCAAATACAATTAAAAATGGACTTATTTGCAACTGAACAATTATTACTGAGTTCTATTTAGTAGAATGGTTTCTACAAAGTATTATTTTGTGACAAAAATCCCTTTAAACAACAAAATACATAAACACATGTACGTTTAGAAAATGCGATTTTGAAATTTTGATCTTGACATTTGATGGTGAACTGGGAACATAAATACGAACAGGAAACCGGTAACTGAAAACCAGGAACCGGGAACTCGATAACCGGAACTCAGATGAACCCGAAACCGAGAACATTAAACCGGGAACGTTAACAAGGGATCGGGAACACAAAACTTGGAATGCCGATTTTAATATTCATAGTGAAGGCTGGACAACGTCTGTTGGATCAGCTAGGTGGCAATAAATGGAATAAAGAAAATTCACGGTAAGTTCACACGCGGTGAAGTAAAAATTTATTAAATCTCACCAAGTTTAATTTAAGTCGATTTTTTTGTCGAATACGGATTTCGTTTCATACTTTTTCTTTTATAATAATTGAATTCACACCAAGGTTCCCTAATTGCTTCAATTACAATAGTTAGATGCTTAGAATGGAATCTATCCAAAATGAAATTATATTTTCAGGGGTTTATAAAGATCCAACGTTAATAAAGTTTCAATCTTTCCGTAATAAATAAAAATGTCTTCTCCGCTTCTCATTTTGAGTGGGTTGCCCATTTTTATAAACGTAATAATCTACGAACAACAAGTGGGTAGCCAGAAAAACCTTCATTTATTCTTGTTTAAAAGAAACAAATATAAATGTCACGACGAGGTACTTAAAACGTGCAGAAGGAAAGAGGCTTTAGAGATAACGAACCCAACGGAGATATATCACAAAATAGTAAGTACAGAAGGCAATCTACATACAAAGTGCGCCCGCCTACGCACTCATAGACACGAACACGAGGTCAAAGGATTTTCATGGAAAATAAAATAATTCGTTACTACTAAAATTTAAATTCGTTACTGGTTTGCGCGCGACTGTGCGTAGCCGAGGGTAGGTTTGAAAAAAGTACATACATGAGATTGCTTTCTGTACCTTATTATTTTGTGAATCTATACAGATGCCTGCGGCGTACCAGTGTCGCAACTGAAAAACCGATTTACGTACATGAAAAGTTTGCGGTACTCGCGAGTTTCACAAACACACTAATTGGAGTTCATTTTCACACAAAGCAAATTTATGTTACCTATTCATAAATCAGATAAATGGTTTTGATTGTGTCTGTGGTTAATATTGAAGCACCAAACCTGCTGCTGATATTATCATGCATACATTCTGGAGTTTCGGGACTCATTTCAAGCAAAAATATTTAAAGGTAAATTGATGGTTTTCATCCAAACTTTTGGATTTGTCTATAACATTTAATGCAGTTTAAGTTTGTGATCCCGGAACAACCTTTTTTCGATACCTATTTCTACCGATGTCGGGTGTGCTCTGGTTAGTTTTTTTTTTTTTTTTTCAATTTATACTGGCTTTGGTTACTTAGACCATATGCCAAATCTAGATTCCTGATATTATCTTATCAACAGCCGTGATCAACGGCGTATTCGTGTCCAAGGTTGGACCAAGGAACTTAAGTTCCTTGGGTTGGACTAAGTTCTACTCTAGAAAAGCGGTGGTACTTTACTAAAGCTTGCTGAGGAATTTGTCGATAAACCTAAAAAGTGGCCTATCACTGAGTTATATCACTTTCCAACACTTGCGCACATTGTCGAACCTATATGTTTAATAATCCACCATAAATTACACATATACACTCAAAATTACACTAGTTTGAAAATTTATAAAACTTAGCAAAACCGCTTATTAAGAATGGCGGCAAAGTCCTCCCTCTGGTTAGTACAACTACCACAGAGAAACATTTTCATGATTTTCAATCAAATCTGAGAGCTCCACCGATTTTAGTGTCTCAACAGGCAAAACGTTTTATTAAACCGAAAACCAATTTATTTAACGTCATTATACGTACCTATATCTGTTTTAAAGTGTCAGATTCTATTTAAGAAACTACACAAACAGATGCGTTTAAACAAGGTGCAAGTTGAACAAAAGGGGAAACGTGTATTGTTTTGGAGACAGCCTGCTCTCTAGGTTATGTGCTCAATCTCTTAGCGAATGAGATCTCAAAGGCAAGGCTAAGACAGTTTGCTGCACTTCTAATGATGGATTATGTTTGTTAAGTCTGGTAGAAAACTCCGTTGGTACTTGACTGCTATTTATTTATTATTATTTTTTTACCACCAAGGTGGCAGACATGCTTACTGTTATTGCTACCTGATGGAAAGTAGTCATCGTATCTTATGGACGTTAAAATGATAGGCATTTTATTGTTCACTAGGTAAATCAAATAATATTACTTAATATTCCTTTCGATCAATAATTTAATCTCATTGCAGAAGGTAAGGCCTCTGACAATGTCACAAACGACTGTCGAATGACCTTTTACCTTATCAGAGTAAACCGCAAACTTCCAAGTGGAACTGGTTGCAACCGGAGAAAATAATACTCTCTGAAAATAAAGACAGGTAAAACTTTTTCTGCATTATTATAAAACTAGCTGATGCTCGCTTCGCCCGCGTGAAATTTGGTTCCCGTTCCCGCTTCCCATGGGAACATTTTCCCGGAATAAAAAGCCTATGTGTTATTCCAGACTATACTCTATCCCTGAACCAAGTTTCAGCCAGATCCATTCAGTCGTTAGAGCGTGATTGAGTAACAAACATCCAAACATCTTCACAAACTTTCACATTTTTATAATATTAGTAGGATGGGATTAAATATGGGAACATTATCCCACATATTTTTGCAGTAAAGTACGCGCCTTTTCGTTCGAAATAATCTGTACAAAAACCCCCTGAATGGGTTCTAATCCCTTACCAGATGATCTACTGTTGTTTTTCTACACGTATAAGCCCAAAAAGTACTATAAAAACAATTTTAATTTGTGTAACAACAATGTATACACGAAAGTACACCACACAAAGCAAAATGGTTTCATCTTAATTAAATTTCACTACAGCTTGTTCCCATTGTGTCCAGACTCTAGACTTAATATTCAGTTTACCCGACTTAGGGAAATTAATTTTGATCGCGCGACGTGTGAGTTGCAATATATTTCGTTGATTTATGAATGTTATATGAAAACTAAAACTTGTTTAATTTTTCGTTTAGTTTTTGCATGGTGTTTTTCGTTTCCTATATTTAGGCAAAAGAATCGTGTTGAAGTTTAATTTGTATCACTGTAGACAAAATGTAGGTAATCTTTATGTAGACAATAATTATGGTAGTATTCGTATATAGTTACAATTGGTTTATCGGGATAAAATGCCAATAATGAAGTCATTCTGATTGATTGTGTATGAAGTTTCAAAATAAATAAATATTATTTTGTATTCAATGGCAACTTTTAATTTTGAAGAAAATAAATAAATAGTTATGGGTTTAATGGGTTATCGTTATGAACCCAAAAATATTTTGTGGAATTATAATAATAATAATAAATATTCACGGACATTTCACACAACGCTATCTGATCCCAAAGTAAGCTAGGAGTAACCTGCTTGTGTTATGGGTATCAGACCACGGATATCAATACTTATTTACTTTTTTAAATACACACAATACACATAGAAACATCCAGACACTTGAGACAAACATTTATGGGTCACACAAATATTTGTCTCCGGTGGGAATAACCCACGACCTCCAGCGCCGCAGGCGGTATCACTTCCGACTGCGCAACAGAGGCAGTCAAAAAATTCTTTCTTTCGTCTATTATGCATGACTGTTCGTTTGCGATGTACGCAAAAACTATCTACTGAATAGATTTTAACGCGGTTTTTATTCTGGAAAGATCTCGATCAGACTTAAAATTTGTTACCAAAATCGGTTAAATACAACCGAAGCCATAGAATAATCAAGGACGGACTTCCGTGAGATCATCATGCTTTTTGTCGCGATAACCAATAACCACGCAGGCAGAGTCTCGTGCATTAACTAGTAGTTTTATAAAATTCAGTATAGATTTGAAAACATCTGTTGTGTATTAGATAATCCAATATTACATACACTGAAATTAAAGGCGTCAAGAAACACTTTACTCAGACAATTTATGGAAATTGTAGGAATTTACACATAAACAAGTAATTAAACGCGTAATGATTCTCATTGTTCTCCTATTTCGATGTTTAACTATGAGTTACTCGGAAACTTGACACCTTGGAACACTTTATAATAATAAGGTTTTGTCCCCATTTCGAATGCGTGTTCAACGGGTACACTACATAAATACGAAAAACTTAATTCCGAAAGTCACAATCACGAATTTCATAATTCCGAATTTCATAATTCCGAATTTCATAAGTCCGAATGATTCGAAATCCCGAAAGTCAAAAATCCGATGTTTCATAAATCCTTTTTAGGGTTTCGTAGCCAAATGGCAAAAACGGAACCCTTATAGATTCGTCATGTCTGTCTGTCTGTCCGTTCATGTGTCACAGCCACTTTTCTCCGAAACTATAAGGCCTATGCTATTGAAACTTGGTAACTAGATGTATTCTGTGAACCGCATTAAGATTCTTATATAAAACTAGAAAAGAAGCAGTAAATTTTGGGGGTCCCCATACTCAGAACTGAAACTCAAAATTTTTTTTTTCATCAAGGCCATACGTGTGGGTTATCTATAGATAGGTCTTCAAAAATGCTATTGAGGTTCCTAAAATCATTTTTTCTTTAAGTGAATAGTTTGCGCAAGAGACACTTCCAAAGTGGAAAAATGTGTGTGTCCCCCCCCTCTAACTTCTAAACTAAGAAAATGATAAATCTAAAAAAAATATATGATGTACATTGCCATAAAAACTACCAACGATAATTAGTTTGAATGAGATAGAGCTGGTAGTTTTTTTTTAATACGTCACAAACCGCGATTTCCGGTTAGTGAAATCACTACCACTGCGAACGTGTTAAAACATCAGTCAAAGTTACAACGAACTATATGAACTTTTATATTATGTTACGTGCTGCTACGAAACCCTTCATGGGCGAGTCTAACTCGCACTTGGCCGGTTTTATTATTAACAGTCATAATTTTAAAATTCCGAATGTTTACAATTCCGACTGTCAGAATGCCGAATTTCAAGAAACCGAACCGTTGAATTCCGAATCATTAAAAATCCGCCATATTATAAATACGAACTCCGATTATTAAAAATCCGAAATAACATAAATACGAAGGGTGAATGTCGTTTCCACCTGTTCCTGTTTTAACCCGAAAACTTATCATTAAAGATGATTATTTATGTTACCGATTCCACCCGTTTTTTTAATAAAGTATAGTCAAGTCTAACTACCGAAAATATTATTTCCAAGTGAGTGGAAGGCAAACGACAAAACAAAAAAAAATAACCACGAAAGCTAAGGCGGGAGCTCCGCTCCGCTTCGCTCCCGCCTTAGCCTTCTAACCTAACCTATCCGAGTCGGGGTACTCTGAGTCGGAGTGTTAACCATTCACTTATTATGGTTAACACCTCGACTCGGATAGGTTAGGTTATAAGGCTAAGGCGAAAGCAAAGCGGAGCGAAGCTCCGGCTTTACTTTATTAAAAAAACTTAAACAGTGAATTTTCGGATATTTGAAATTCTGAATAGTGTTTTTCGGGAAAATAACAGTCCGGTCTTTTGATTATTCGTACTAATGAAATTAGGAAAAATAAAAATTCGTACTTATGACTTTCGGATAAATGAATATCGTCCTTTTGAATATTCGGAGCTTTGTTTCTTAGGAATTATAATCTTCGGAATTTTGAACATCGGAATATTGAAATTCGGAAAAACATATTTCGGAATTTTTGGGTGTTCCCGTGTTCAACCCCTTCCACTCATATACAACTTCACAACTTCGATGGAGTCCCAAATAGGTACTATTGTAGGCCAGTATATTATATTAGTTCGATTATTGTTTTATACCCCTTTTAGGAGTTCAGCCATCTTTAGTAAACGGACTAACTTGTTATAATGTTTTTTTTTTCAAATTGGATGGGGAGTTACTGGGAAATCTTGTATTTTACTGTCTGCCTTGTTGTTTGTTAGGTCTTACGTTCGACTCACACCACGGGACAAAAAATTGTCTCAAGAGTTCTATGTGTAATAAGAATGTATTTGCAAAATGAAATATATAGGTAGTCAATTTTATGTTGAGGTATTACAAAGTCACCTATTTGTTTTATGATAATGATGATAAGAATGTACATAACAATGTGTTTTGTGTGAAAGCAAATTTCCATCAGAGTAACTTTTCATGTGCGTAAATCGCTTCCCTAAGCTGCTTTTGCACGTGTTAAGTGCCTGGGATATTTATTTTTGTTTCTTTTCGCATAACATGAATAAATGAAGGCTTCTCTGGTAACTCACTTGTTCTTAGTAGATTATATAGATAAAAGTGAGCAACCCACTGAAGGGAAACTACGTTCCTCCGCTTCAAAGTTTGGTACAGTTGAAACACTTATTTCAGTTTTATAATTTTCCTACTTTAAAATTCATGTTCAATTTTGTTAATATATTATTTATTTATTATTATTTACCAAAATTTTATGACAGTGATACAAGCTTCAGTATATAGTTACATTAAATAAGTTTTAAAACTAAGTGTAACAAACAATTGTAGGTAAATACATTGATGTCGTAGTTGCTCTACCTAAAAGCCTATATTTTACACTAGCCGATGCCCGCAGCTTCGCCTGCGTGAAATTTTGTTCCCATACATATCTCTGAAGGCACCAAATTTCAGCCCGATCCGTTCCGCCGTTACAGCGTAAAAGCGTAAAAGAGTAACAAACATCTACACTCCACACTCGCAAAAATTCGCATTTATAATAATACCTAGTTAGAAAGATTTCTGATTAACAAATTCATTATGCATAATATATATGAGCCAAGTAAATTTATTTATTAAATACATTTCTTAATTCAATGGCTAAACTACTACTTGACACAACTTCTCTTCTAAGCAATTGACACCGTAACTTAGTTCCTTCTTCAGGTAGTCCCAGCCTACGACGTTTGGACAAACCGAACTACTTTAGGCTTTGTCCTCCTAATACAGATGGTCCAACCAAGACCTGGTAACGTAATAACAATGTAAATTTCATCAGCTGAGTGTTCAAGTTCATCGTAATGGCTCTTTTCAGTCCTGTCGAATGTAGTCTACGTAGAGGCCATTCCCGTATTTTACAAAGACTTAGTGAGTCTGTTTCCTGACAGAATGCAGTCGGCACTATATGTAGAATAAAGTTCATACCTTCCATGACCAGTCGCTTAGAGCTGCTGTCAATCTTTGTCGTAAGGATTGAGCGTAGATGGTAACATGCGGTGTTATTTTATTGACCAGTGGATACTACCTGAAGCGTGGTCTATCTTTCTCTTTCATCTTAGAATTATCTTCTTCTTTTCACAAATGTATTTTTGTCACACAAAATTTGAATAAATTAGCACTAATACTTCCTTATAGCATATTTGGTTAATATTATACCAAAATAGCGCTTTTTATTTAACTTTATGACTTTGTAGTAAAATCATATCTTTGAAGTCTGAAGTAAAACCTTAGAACATAAATGACAACGCTTGCACAAATTATGTGTCAAAATAAAAAGTAATTTAAGTATAAAATAAGAATATTTAAGGAGTATTCCCTTTTTAGCTCGTTTTATTATAAATTTCAATAAAATACGAAACATGTCTTCCATCAATTATGTTAATAATGCTATATGTCAAATTTTAAGTAGATCGGACCAAGGAATCACGTTGTCCCATACTAACTTTACCCTCCTTTTTTATACCTTTGGAGGTGGAATTTGCAAAAATGTTAAAATTACTTTTTCAAATTGTAACAAACAACGCTCATGCTTAGATTCATCATCGTACCATTAACCGTTTAAGCAATAATTAATAATAACTTTGGGTCTAGGGAGCGAACCGCGAAATTAAGTTTGCTTTGAATTCTCTATACTTTTCCGAGATAAAAAGTACCCAGTGTGGTGCCCAGGCTATTAAAGAATAATTATACTAAGTTTAATCGTAATCGAACCGGTAGTTTTTGCGTAATGCCTGAACAAACAGACAGACAGACATACAAAAATTTTTTAATCACATTTCTGGGTTCGGTGTCGGTCTAGTAACAACCCCTACTATTTATTTTTTTGATATTTTGAATGTACAGAATTTTCACTTCTACAGATTTTATAAGTATAGATTATAAACAGATAAGTTCCTTTTATTAAAAACAAGAAAGACGTGAGATCGTTCTCACCAGACTGCCCCTCTAAAACGTTTATTGTGAAAGTTCAATCCGATTGACGTTGTCATTTGTGATTTTTTCAAAATTTGAACAATGACCTAGTGACGTAGTTTAATGCAATAGAGTCAGAGACTACAGATAAAGTCTCGACATAAGCCCCTCTGCACTCCATTTTATAGAGAGGGGCTAAAATTAAAACTTATATAGGACTTAATCTAAAGCCAATGATGTAAACAGCATAAAAGCAGACGTTTTATTTATCAGCATTCTTGGAAACGATTAGGCTAATGTATTTAGGAGACACACAAGTATTACGGACTTGTGTAAACACAATTTTGATGATGCTGGCCATAAAATTGGGAAATTTGTGTAATGAGATTGAATTTTTGATTAGATTTGAATTAGAAAATAATCATCTGTCCGTTTCCTTGCCAGTTTTTTCATCTGTTCATATTTTAATTTGTCATGTAATATTCTCTGCAAGGAGAGAGGCAGAGGTACTACATACGGGCTTAATTCGTCTATCAATTTTTTTTCTTTTTATACCACTAAGGTGGCAGACAAGCATACGGCCCACCAGAAGGACAGGTGGTCACCGCAGCCTATGAACGTTTGCAACACCAGAGGTGCCACACTCGCGCTGCCGACCCTGTTAAAACCTTCTAAGAACCCTTTTTCATTACTTTCTGCGTTTCGCTTTCAAATACTGACCGACGAACAAGAAGACTATCTCTCCATTTTGTTAGTTGATATGAGACATCCTTATGTCCCTGTCCAAACATTTATCGATGTAATTATAATGATTAATGACAATGTGATCAACCAACCAATTTCGCCAGGATACAATCAATAAAGAGGTAGGCAGAAGTCTGTACTTACACCTACATTTTTCTATTCCCATTTTGTCTCACTTAAAAGGGAACCTATCTTCGTATTTGAATTTTCTTTACAAGTTGAAAAAGATATACATAATTAACTGCTAGACTTACGCCTACTGTATTTTATATTTGACTGCCTCTATGGCGCAGTCGGTAGTGATACCGCCTGCGGCGCTGGAGGGCGTGGGTTCGATTTCCACCGGAGACAAATATTTGTGTGACATAAAAATGTTTGTCTCAAGAGTCTGGGTGTTTCTATGTATATTATGTATGTATTTAAAAAAAAGTATATAAGTATTAATATCCGTGGTCTGATACCCATAACACAAGCAGGTTATTCCTAGCTTACTTTCGGATCAGATAGCGTTGTGTGAAATGTCCGTGAATATTTATTTATTTATTTATTTATATATGACTCCTAAATACACAGAAACTCAGTTAATTAGTAAATTCGTAATTTGAAATTTGAAATTTGAAGCGCTCGTGGCCCCGCGGACTCAGTGTTCTGTAAACGATCACTGTAGTAAGCAACTTTCACTATGGCCGGTCCATGGATGGGTGACCATCCATGTGATCACTTTGTGATATATATTTGAGCGTTTCCGTGCTTCGGAAGGCACGTTAAGCCGTTGGTCCCGGTTGCCAGTAAAATGGCAGTCGTTAAGCCAAGTTAAAGGCTTTATTTCAACAGCAGGCAGTCACAACCTGCGCCTGTCCATTTAAACACGGCAATACGGCTCACAACGTATTACGTGGGACAAATTATAAAAAGGTGAAATGTGGGTATATAATATGCCTCTGCCTACCCCTTCGGGGATAATGGCGTGATGATTAACCAAACCATAATTTATGAAGTCACCGAAATCCGCAATATATAGTTCGTATGTATCGTATACCTACCTAAAAGAGCGCAACGATGTAGAGGCAATTAAGGAGAGCAATTAAGAAAACGATAATTAGCAGTGGCAGTGTGGCACACGTAGTTAATTATAACAAATTAGTGTAAGTGTGTAGAAAACAGTGCTACTTGTTATGGTTAAATTGAGATTAGTGAAGAAATTGTTGTATTGTATTGTAGTTCTAACCTTGTTTTTAAATAAGATCATTATCAGATTTCTAATAAAACCAAGCGTTATGTGTCGGAAATTCATCATAGTACGATAGTAAATGAACTTTTAAATTTTAAATGTTCCAAAACAAAATTATGATGGCTCAGAACAATTTGGACCCTTCGGCGCTTAGCAGACGACGAGGCGAGCCAGTCTTTTTGTCCGCGACGATTACTGTCGTATACCTTGAAGTAATGCTTATATTATCTTTTTTAGATATTTTCTAAATTTCTACTTTAAAATAAATTTCATTCACATAAAATATTTATTAGAAAAATCTATGTAGGTCCTCACCTAGATTTTCTTAAGAAAAACTATTGGTAAGCTAAACGAAACTCGGTCAACCAAATACGTCTCTAAACTACCGTACACTTTACGCCACACTTACGGGCGGTGATATTTTATATGTAAATGTTTTACACATATGCAAAGTTATTTGTTGCCGATGAAAGTGATTGTACTTGTTCCATATAAAATCCCCTCATGCATGTAGAAGTGAAAATTTACGAAAGGAAATTCCTCTTTATATTCACAAATGTGATATTTTGTACTGTAAATGTTACAGTTGAAACTTAGGGCAAGATTTACATTGTCTATACAGTGTGAGCTTTGTGGTTGAGTTCACTTTTAAAGATCTACCTATTTTACGTGTGGAACACTTCATGGATGCTATGCCGGACTCCTTCCAACTAAATCCACACGATGCTCTACAACTGCCAATGGCCGGTAGTCCCGGGTAAGGCCCCGGAAGAATATCCCAGAAAGATTTATACCTATATGAAACTAGCGGATGTCACGCGGTTTCGCCCGCGAAGTTCCCGTTCCCGTGGGAATACGGAATAAACTATTGCGTGCAACCAGGTGCAGTGAAAATGGTGAGCTGTCACTGAGTGTAGGTGGCGTATAATACTTTTAATTATTTATAATTATATAAATTAATAAAAAAATAAGTATATAAATTAATTGGTGTCACACAAATCCTACCCCTGTATAGCACTCGACACGCTACATACGACGATTGGTTCACCCTACCTTTTACTTTTATTTATGTGAAAGTTTGTAAAGTAAAATTAGATATCTTAGTTCTTTTAAAACTTCAGATGTTTATAATAGATTGTGTGCTGCCCTTTAAACTACATAAGTAGAATAAATATTTAATTTATGAAATTGTATTGATAATGAGAAAGATACTATGATACGAAATAGGTGTCAAACAAACGAACAGCTTTTGCCAAACGAACGATTTAGATAGAAAAAAATTGAGTACTTTTATTTTGGAGAAGTGTCTTGTTCTCACAGGATGCTGGTACGAAACCCCAAATTATAAGCCAACGCTCCGTTGGCTTATAATAATCGGCCTATCCTATAGTTCTAAATATACAGGGTATTTTCTCTAAAATCGATGACATGGTTCCTAAGAACAGATCTTTGTATCTCTTAAATTTACAGACTTGCCCATACTGACCGTTCCGAATGTTACACCCGGTATATGTCAGTGGGTACAGTATTATAAGATTTCTAGTACTTGTTTTTCACAACTCTATATTTTATCATTATCAAATGTATACGCTCACAAGCGCAATTACCTACAAATCATAAAATGAGTCCGGGATACCAATTTTATCCAATCTGTAAAGTGCTCGGACAATGAAAAAGAAATGTGCACTTTCACGCTATGTGTAATGGCCACGAGTTTGTTTCTTTGTAAGTGCAGTGCTTGTAAAACAAATAAAACTGTGACAAAGTTCCGGATCCACATCATAATAAAGCGTCACTTCGACATAACGACCAGACATCGCGAGAGTTTAAAAACACTTACCATTGCTACCTTTTTCTTTAACGCGAGGGAAAATCTTTCATGGATGCTATGATGGACTCTTATAGACTAAAAAAATCCACACGTAGCGCCCAACAGCCTACGACTGGGAGCCCCGGGTAAGTCCTCGGAAGGATGTCCCAGGACTCCCAACAGCCTACGGTTGGGAGCACCGGGTAAGCCCTCGGAATGATGTCCCAGGACTCCCAACAGACCTACGGCTACCACTGCGGCCTCGTCTAGAGGGGGTTCGGGTGCTATGCCTCGTCTTTGGGGGGTTTTTCGGGTGTCATCCAGCTTCTAAGAGGGGTGTGCGTGAATCCCTCACGGCACGCTGTCGTCTAGGGCCTGCTTCTGCCCACCACCGTCCTTAGACCCTTCGGTCATGGAGGCGGCACTCCCGCTTCCTACCCGTCGTCTCTTTCAAGCAAATATTCAGTAACTACTGACTTCTCAAACATCAAACATCACTTTAATTGAATTATCAATCACGTTGAAAGACAAATTATATTATCAAGTTGGTAAGTGAAGCGAGTCGATAAACACAAACTTTGCAATAGTTGAGCGGTATTAGCATTAGTAAAACCCGTTGATTAATCAGAACGATCTGATACAAGTTTCAAATGTCTTCAACAAAAGACAAATTCTAAAGTTAAATGGAAGGAGTTGAATCAGTTTTCAAAGACATGTCGGTATCAGAGTTAAACAAAACAAAGAGGAGGTAAATATGGTTGATAATGGATTCGGCAGCAAAATACGGGTAGGTATATTATAGACTTTAAACTTTATCTGGCTCTTGATTAAAAGCAGGTCTCAAAGTTCAGCTATTTCAGGTCAAAAGCGTTTTAGGCGAAGTTTCCTTTACTGTTGAAGACTTTTCTCGCATTACATTTATTAAAGGTTGGTTTCCCAGTTTAACTTAAGTAATCTTCTAAATCTTATATATTTTGAATATACTACACTTCATTTCAGTAGTAACTGAAGCGTAGTATAAGCACTATTGAGAATGATAAGAGAGTAAAGAAGTTTTTAATACAGTTGCTCAAAAAGTGGCGTATTACAGGGACGTATAGCGTTCGGGATGTGGGCTATTACACACTCGTGCTTTTTCTTTACCATTCCCGCACTCGTGTGTTTTCTTTCGAAATTGTCAAAATAATGTCTGTGATTCATGCAAATATTTCTAAAAAAAGATACTAACTTGTTTCAATATCAGATTAAAAGTGATTTTAATTAAAATTTAAGCATAAATTAATATAAGTATCGGCCAAATTAAATTTATTAATATAAAAAAAGTTGGCTGTATGAAATGCACTGCCATAGTCTCTGCTAAGGAAGGTATATATTCTTTTACGGTTGGCGCCATTTTGGATTCTCAGGTTTATTGTGTTTGAATTATTTTATAAAATTGCTTAATTTTTTCGCAACTGTATTAAAAATAGTTGTTCAATACAACGTGTAGGACTGTTATTTAAACTGGTTCCGACTGTCTATCCTCGCCTTCGGCTCGGGTCAACACCTGTAGTAACTCGTTGTAATAACAGAAATCCCACACTTGTATCGAAAACTACTATTTCGTATATCAACCTTTTCTTCTTTTAAATGTGGAATTCCTCATGATTGTTATGCTTACCGGCTAAAACTACAAGGTGCCTTTCGTTATGCCTTTGCTCGGGATTATAATATCAAAATACTTACATATACTTAGCTACATTACTTGTGTAACACTTCTGTGTTCTTTTGCGTGTGGAATCCCCACAGATGTGATGCTGGATTCGAAACGACTAAAACCACACTTTTCCGGAGGAATTTGTGAATGTGTCATGAAATTACATCTATTTGTATGATCTTACAAAATATGCTCTTTGTAAAGAAAATATGTTAACAATAATACCCGTGGTTTTCAGAGAGCAGTTAGACGTCACGAATATTTACATTCCATTACAATAAATCTACATATCCATAGACGGGCATACGTTTTCACGCGTGACTGACGTTCAAAGGAGAACAACATACATTTTCGATCAAAGATATTGTATAGCGGAGTCATATCTCTAAAGCAACTAAGTAATTTCCAAAATGTTTAATAATTGTGTTTATTTATTTAATAGTTTGTACACCTATAAGAACTCTAAACAAGAGAATTTGGGAAGAATTCTGTGCAGTTAAAAAAAAGATAATTTTACGTGACAACCTCATAAGATCCTGGTGATTATAGGGTAAGTCCGGGAGGGTTGCCTATAGTTTTAAAAAAAAATCGATATTTAATTATCTAAGTAAGATACTAAATGAAATACATATACTCTGTTTGAATTACTCTTTATTTGTACTATATAAAAGAAATTTGAACCAATTGTGCAACATAATTCCATAAAAAACATATTTTAAAAAAGTAATCATATTAGGCATCTTACCCATATATGCGGGTGAGATGCCCATTGATATAAGGGATAGATGCCCATGAATAATTAAGGATTAATCAGGCTTTACATGTTAGGCATTCCGCCGGATCTTCACTGCAATTCTCGTGAAGCCACATTTCGCGGTGTAATCATTAATAGTAGGCGCAAATCCATGGGACCTGTAAGCGAGAGCCCTTGCGTCACTATTTAGATGGCGCAAGGAGGCGCTGGAGCGGGGCCAAAGGCCTGCGTCTCGAGAAATCGAGGATCAGCGGTCCCAGCTCCACCAGAAAACCGTGGAGACATGGAAGGTGCGACTTGAGCAACCAAAGGGGGTATTCGCCACAATCGTGGCCGTTAGACCTGGGCGAGGCCGCATTGGTAGCCGTGGGTCTGTTGGTAGTCCTGGGAGGGCTTACCCGGGGCTCGCGACCGTAGGCTGTTGGGCGTTACGTGAGGTCTTTTAGGCGGTAGGAGTTCGGCACAGCATCCATGATGGATTCTCCCTCACGTTAAAAATAATGAAAGAAAAAATAGTAGGCGCAAACTCACAGTTTTGCAACTACTTAATGTGTTTTTTTTTCTTTCCCCAAATAGAGAATCAGCCCCTTGACGTTCTTTTGTCGTATTACCTGCACAAAAACGGACGGCGAAGAGTTCTATAAAGGGATATATGATATTCTTGGCTGGCTCGAAAATAATTCAATGCCTTATTTTTTGATTTTTCTAAGGCATTTCATGTCTTCTTCACTCCACCTAGTTCTATTCGCACCGCTAGGCTTTCTTGTGTATTCATTCGGCATCTAAAATAATAAAACATCATTAACATTTACTGGGCATCTAACCCTGAAAAATCATTAGGCATCTCTCCCTAATACTAGGGAGAGATGCCTATTGACTCTGAACGCACTCTAAAGCATTTGCAATAAATATGGTGGCTGATTAACAAAAGAAGATCACAATGTTAAGTTATAAAACAATTGAAAACTATTTATGTGAAGAATTCGAGAAAAAAAATTACTGCAAAGTATCACACAATTTATATTTTAACCATTTGAGTAACTACACTTACCGTAATTTACGAATAAACACCAAAATATTAATAAAACTTTGTACATGAACACTTGCTTGGGACTGATGCATTATGGACGCATTCCGGGTCACGCAGAATTTTTTGTGTATTTTTAAAATTTAATAGGTGTCTCTCCCGGGCTTACCCTACTTCCGGGGGCTTACCCGGGGCTTCCAACCGTGGCAGAAGGTAGGGAACGTGTTGGTTTTCAGTCGGTAAGAGTCTGGCATCGGCTTAACATGACCGAGGAAAGAGAGATAATTGCCTGAGGAACCGAACTCTTAGGTCGATCGCGTCTCTTCCGCGCTCTCGCTTGTATACGCCTGACTCAGGCGGAACATGACACATTTTCGTGCTTGCAGCGGACGTTCATCGATTTATAAGACGTTATCACGTCATAAAAGCACAAAATACATATTTTTATCGTAATAAACTTGGACATGGTGAAAACAGGCTTATACTACGGAGCACTATAATTTAAAAGTTAAATTGGATATTATATTTATCTGAAATATTAGTTACTAAATGTTTTTCTAGAGCAGGCAAACAGCAGAGTGTTTCAATTATACTTATAATCCCTTGCTCCGTACACAATCTTATGTTATACAACATGAAATTTTGTATAGCGCAAACCTGAAAACACTTTGATCAGAATCAGTAACATTATTCAATGGACCCGGTTTCAACCTATGTTAATTTTTTTCAAAACTTCACGAAAAAATTTAACGCATTGAACACTCTAATATCGTAAAGTGTATATCATAAAATAACATCACTACGCGTGATCAAAGGCGATCCGCCACCAGCCGATCCCGTGCCCTCGACCAACCACCCCCGGCCGCGCCTCTGCGCCCGCGCCACCCGGGCTGGCCACCAGTCAGTGACCGATAACACGAGCGCGACGTCATACGTGTCGCCGTTCCGTATCCCGTATCGCTGTGCAAAATACGCGATCGTGTGACAACATGTCTTTTATTAAACTTTTTTATACTACTAAGGTGACAGAAAAGCTTAGAGCATATTTGATCACTTGGTTGCTAACCTTAGCCTATGGACGTCAGAAATCTCGTTTGTCGTATGGGAATCCCTTTTAATCTCCCCCTTTTATCTGATTTTAGTATCTGTAACTAGCTCTAACTATCGCGGTTCCGATAGAGTCTTGTTATGGACAGACAGACGGACAACGAAGTCTTATGAACAGGGTCCTGTTTTAACGCTTTGGGTACAGAACCCTAAAAAAACAGATCAAAATAACATTTAAGTGAGCTCCCATACAATAAACGTGATTTTTGCCGTATTTTGGTACAGAACCCTACATGCGCGAGTCCGACTCACACTTGGCAGGTTTCTGTCTAAAACACTGTTTCATAATTACCACTTATGAAAATGGTTTGTTAATGTTATTATCAACTAGCTGTTGCCCGCGACTTCGTACGCGTGAAAATTATGTTATAATGCCAATTTGATTGCTCTCTGCTTAGCCCATAGGATATGTAGCGTGATAATATATAGCCTATTTTAAGACCCTACCCCTAGTGAATATTGGTGCAAAATTTGAATCAAATCTATTGAGTACTTTTCGAGATCCTTCCGGACAAAGTAAATCAAACAGACAAACAGACAAACCGACAAACAGACAAAAATTTTTCTAACTATATTTTCGGCTTTGGTATATTATGTTAAACACCCAGCAAGTATTTTTTTTTAAATATTTCCAATGTACAGTTTTGACTTTTCTATCATTTTATTATATGTATAGATACCACACGAATAGTGACTAACTGCCTTCCGTATAATACCTACACCTACGCTGTTCGCGGAAAAATAATGCAATTGTAAACAAAGGCTTATAACTTGGTCAGTTTTCGTTAGTTTAATTTAATTTTTTTTATACTGTATTTTGAAGCGAAACTCTAGTTGGGGTGTCTGAGCTTTGCGCTATACAAAAGTTCACGTTGTATATCGTGTGCTCTTGATCCAAAGGCTCATCCTCGTCGTTACAATATTAGTTTACTCCCTTGTACATATTACTAAAACACTATAGTATAATCCGAAATTTTCATCCGACTCATAAAGCAATATATTCTCTTCAAGTGCATAGTTATATTAGTATTATTTATTCAATTTTTATCAAATTAATTGTATTTTAGAACCAACAATTTTTTTTAATACCCAATGTATGAAATCTCGATTCATAGGTAGCTTTAGAACCAAAGTTTGTTTTTTAATTCTCAATGTATGAAGAGCTCGAGCCATAAGATTATCGATACTAATCGTAAAGGTTCGAATACAGAATAGTTTGACAATCAAGCTTTCAAGACTAGCACTAAAAGGGTTCCTTTCATAATTATAACAAAACATACTTCAAACACTATTTCTGGCCCCTTGTATTTGCTCAACGTCCTTAATCTCAGTTTGCAAATTAATCTCACACTTTTACCACTTCACTTTCTGTTATTGGAACCTCAAAATATTGGGAAACTCTTCAAGAACTTGTATTTTTATTCTATTACTTCTAAAGCCAATGCGTATGATGAAAGTAAACTATAACAAAGGCAAAAGTTCAAGGCGTATTACTAAAACCACGATCAGGAAATTTCTAACTTAACTATATCTAGTTAAGTTAGTTTTTGACTCTTTTTGATCTGTGTTGATCTGTGGAGCCGCGGCTCCACCCGCATTAAATTCTTTTCTCGTTACTATTATCTCATGGAAAATAATTTCAGAGACATTAAGTAGAATATATTCCAGAATATATTAATGGGGTAATTTAGCCATTTTGTAAACCACCAATCAGTTTGCATAGCTTGTTCCCTCCCATCTGCAGTAAGTAGCTAAAGAAAGTCACAAAAGAAATGTAGAACTTGTTTTTTGCTTTTAGTTGTATGTTTATTTAGCAGTCGGCTTTTTTTTCTTAATAATTAATTTTATTATATTTTGCTCATATCTCCGATTCTACTTAACCGCTGGTTAAGTAGAATCGGAGATATGAGCAAAATATTTGTTATTCAAAATATTTGTTATTAGAATTTTACATTTGTTTGATTATATTGCAATCAAACAAATGTAAAATTCTAAGTCTGACCAATACCTTCCAAACAAATAAAACCGCATGGAAATTCGTTCAGTAGTTTTTGCGTACATCGAGGTCTAATAATTTTAGCGCCAATAATCCGCCATTTTGAATTTCTAGGAATTCTATTATATCTGGTGTCACTCACACAATCCATTAAGCCGTTCAGGCTGTAGAGCATGCAAGAAAAATTTTCAAGGTTTTCATTCTGGTCCCAAAACTCCGACATTTAGATTTTCCAGAAGTTTTAATATACCTGGTGTCGCTCACACACTCATGACAAATCAAATGACATCTCGCATGTCAAAATTCGTCTAGCCGTTCAGGCTGTAGGATGTTACAAAGAAATAGAGATAGATACATATATATTCATTCAGTCTCAAAAAACATTAACCTCCTTTCTTCGGCAGTCGGTTAAAACCATCAACTTTCAAGAATGCCATTATTTAAGAAAAAACTTAAAAAATATAATATATGTTGACTTTATTAGAATAAGTAAAATGTTATGTTGTTATTGTTTTATAGAAATGTTTAATTTGTACGAAGACTAGATTCCCCAGTCAAACCATCAACTCGGTTTTGGAGGACTAATACGAGTAAATTACCTATTATGTTCAATTGCAATGTTTCTAAATAAAAAAAAATATAAAAAAATGAATGATCCAATCATGAATTTTATCAGTGGAAAATAAAGATTACACAGTTAGTTATAATGTGTATATACAGAAATACAGAAAACGTTAACTCAAAAAGTTGAATTTGTACGAAGTTACATTGCTTTTAAATTAATGAGGACATTATTATTATAGCGTTTAGTGGTTGCGTTAAACAAAAACAGAGAGTATTATGTTTTCGACAATGTAGGTTGGTCTTAATGAACATTGACCTTTATTACCGGTTATTTTAGATACCTAACAATGAAAATATTTTAGCGGATAGAAAGAAGGTTTTTTTTTTGTTTTTAACTCCATAAATTAGTGAGTCTCGTAACTGCTTTCATATCCCAAAGGAATGACCTCTCTGATTGTGAAGAAAATCTATTCTGGTAACTTTAAACTACAAAATGAATTTCGAGGATAGGGCTTAAGTTGGTTTAATGAATGATGAAGTCACGTTCATTTCAAAACAGGTCAAGTGCGATTCGGACTCGCTCTGTTAGGGTTCCGTAGCAAAAACGTCATAACATCACGTCTGTTGTCTGGAAACCATCTTAATCACTTTTATTTTATTTTTGTTATAACGGCAACAGAAATCTTGTAAAATTTCAGCTTTCTAGCTATCATGGTTCCGGAGATACAGCCTCTTGACGGACAAACAGACATTTTGCATTTTCTTCTGTCTATCTGACTAAGATAGACAGACAGATGAACAGCGAAGTCTTATGAATAAAAACATGATGTTCAAACTAAAAGTAGGTGTCGTATGGACGGGCTATGATTTTTTTAAAGATCGAATAAACAGTTTCATAAAGCTATTTATAAAAAGAAAAATAAAAAGAAGTATTTTTATTTTTCACACAAATATTTCATCTCATTTTTAGAAATTACGTACTTACTTTTGTTTCATTTTAAGAGAAAGTCGCTCTTTGAAGTATTAAAATTGATCCTGATATTTTATGTTCTGTCTGTCTTGAAAAGCTTCGTCGATGACCGCTTCTAAAGGTCAAGAAACGCTCTGATCCCCGAAGACATTATAGAGATCGAAAAGTATTCTCACGATACATCTAAAAATTGCAAAGATAAACACAACTGACATGTTTTATTCAAGAAAAAATACATTTTTCTAGAATAAGAAAATTTATAAAAGCTTTCAGCAATTTTATCCAACCGATTTACTTAAAGATTTATTGAACAAAACGATAACTTTCGATGTGCAGATTTTTTATTGGACTTTTTACTTAACTTAAAATAATTTTAAGGTTTCATTGAAACGGGTATTAGTTAGGTATCGTTCACTCACCAAGTTCTATTTCTTGAAAATGTTTTCTCTATACCTATCATTCGTCTAATCAATTAAGTTAGCCTAAAAAGCATTTGCTGAAAACAACTTCATTTATTATCAGTTTTTGCTGATTTAGACTTGAGCTACATCTGACCGCACCGCATCATATTTTTCTATACTTCTATCTGATTCTATTGTTTGGGACTGTTCATTAATAAAGTGAAAAAGAGCACACAGCGGAATCGACGATGCGAATGACGACGGAACTGCGATGTGTAGGGCTACCTCAAATTGATTGAGATGAAGGAAAGCTTGATGTGTGCATTCCTTTTAGTGAAATAAGCATCTCATTATACGTATAGTTATGATTTCAGCGATAAGGTAGGCAGAGAATTACCTTACGCTCTCCTAAACCAGTAATATTAAGCACCACGAAATAGGTATTATTATTGCTGTGTTGAAACTGCGAGACGTAGGTTCTGAATACCTTCTGTTGAAGTTTTTATACCGTCCATAAAAGAATAGTCTTCACCACCAACGGCTTCGTGTGCCTTCAGAAACTCAGAAAAGCCCCAAACCCTGTTACCCATCCCATCAAAGACTGGCATTTGCATTAAGGGCTTATAGTAATCGTTTAACACAAAACACTGAGCACCCTGCTTGCTCAGTATTTTGTGTTACGAAGGCTTAAATTAAAAATGAACGTAATAAATATTTGGGACACTTTTAAACTGCTCTATCTATTCTAAATTAAGCTAATACAAGCTTGTGATATAGTATTTATACCAGTGAGTACAAAACATGCTAGGAAAATCAACGTGCATCACAAAAATAAATAATTTGTCTTGTATGAGCACTGAACTCTCACCGAATTCGTAGTAGGATCTTTTCTTAAGACCAAGATGTCAGTCAAAATTAATAACTATTAATGTCATATACCGACTATTGATGTAATAAATTATATTTAGCCACAAGGCCTACCTAAAAACGTATCGCAAAACATGCAAATAAGCAATACTCGATTGCATTCAACTACACTCCGTCTGTTTACTAGAATAGCGCTCGTTCAGGTAGAAAGGGGTATACAAGTAGTATAATGGCTTAGATTGGATTTGTTTGTCCGGGTCAAAGGTGAACGGACTCTCGCGTGATCGACTGTGTTGTGCGCTAGACTGCAGTGTTGAGGATCTATGAAACAAATTCATAGACATTGTTTAGGTGGAACGAATAATTTGTTTATAATATTTTTCAATATTTTGAAGTAAAATCTAAATTGCACGTTTTCCTCCTCTTACAACTTGCGGAGCTTGAAGCAGCTTCAAGCGGAGCTTGAAGGGGCACATCGATTTGAGGACCACGACTATCAGTAATGTGCTAAATTGATTTCCATATTTTCAAAAACAATAAAAATGCGCACATGTTTCCCTCCTCTTACAAGCTCTGGTTCTTCAAGCAGAGCGTGAAGAGGCACATCATAGGGCCGCCAACTTGAGGACCACTGGTAATAGTCTTGTAGATATCGCCATTGTTTTCCATCATTGACGAGCTAAATAAAAAAGAAAAAAAAAATTAAAGTTCTTATCCTATAATGTTATTAGTTTTAGCATTAGAAAAGGCAGGGAAATACTACCCGTTCGCTCTAACTTTGCCGCTGGCGTAGAGGCGTATACCCGAAATGTTAATTAGACGAAGTAAATTGACAGTAGCTAATGTCACTTCGTCATAGAAAATACGCAACATTGTATGAAGAAGTGACATTAGTTGCTGTCAATTTACTTCGTCTAATTAAAAATTCGACTTTAGTATGGAGCCGAGCGGCAAAGTTAGAGCGAACGAGCAGTAGTAGCATTATGTTTAACCTTGTGTTTATCACTATTTTCAAAATATTATTCTCAGCATTTGCGTGTCTAGTAGTTCTTAGTTTTCAAATATAGCATACTATTATTACAGTATTTCTATGTAAATAGTCTAAACTTTAACGCTCTTTTAAACGAAAGCTTGCTTTAAAACTTTTCCTAGCTACATGTGTAAATTTTTAAACGAACAAAAACCCCCTTCAATCCTTACAACTTTCTTAACATTATTTTTGGTAAGCTCAATAGATTGAACTACCACATCCGACACTTCAATTTACTACCATTGACGCTTAAGACAATGCAATGTAATAGATACACCTAAAGAAAGTGCTTCGGGATTTATTTTAAGTGGAACTGATACAAAGTACTCCGGGATAATAATGACTATTGCCGGTTTACGGATATAAAAACTTTCCCGACCTGAAACTACGTACTGTATTCGTTCTTTGTTGTTTGTGGTTTTAAACGATTAGTACTTTGTTTATCATCAGCACTTTAGCAAATCTAACACCAGGTTTAAACTAATCCTAAAACAAATAGTATCAGCTTTGCGTAGCTACTGTCGAACGATTTTATATAAATCTACGACGCGACGCTTAAAGTGCTACGTGCTACAAATTTTGCTACGTCGTAGATTTATAGCGTACAATTTTAGGTTTCGTATTAGTATAATGAACTCACGGAAAATTACTAAATCAGTGAATAATCATTTATGTTATGCCGTGGAAACTGATGATTTATTATTTTACGTTACGCAAACATTATTTACTGGCATTTTCTAGGTAATTGCAACATTTGAAAAATAATATAGTCCATCGCCTCTAACAGGGATGATAAAGTATGAGATTGGATAATATAATTAGAATAATACTATATCTTCCTTGCACAGTTAAGTACAAATTGTACACACCAGATGATTAGGTTGAAAAATACTCAAATCTTACATTCTCAGTCTTTTTAATTTTCAAATTCAAATCAATTTATTGTAGGTACAATATTCATAGTGACGTCTGAAGTATTTGTTGACTTCTTATTTTTGTTTTTCTCTTGCGTTATTGGACATGACCGTCATCTGATTTTCTAATTTCGAAAGCGACACCGACGTCCACAACACCTGTCAACTGCTCCACACTTGCAAACGCAATTGACTCGGACCCAAAGGTTATGGCAGAAACTCATTTAATATTGTTAAGTACGAGCAAACTTTTCTTCGTAGCTTCATTGAAAGACGTAACACAAACGTTCCTTAATTTATAGACAACGGACATCCTTAAGATAATGGTGTCTAGTACAGTTAATTTACATTCACATTCTGTTTCCATAGTTAAATACTTTGTAAAGTGACTGTCGCCGAAACTGTTATTTCAAGAATTCCTTGTGCTTTGTTGAACTGTAGTTTAGAATTGGCATAGGATTTACATCCTAGGCTCACGCCTAAAAAGACATTTTGATCGCAGATTACGATCTCAAATCTAGTTCAAACATTCCGTTACCCAGAGAAATAGATTCATACATGTGAAAATAATATACAGCGTGTTAAAAAGGTATGAAGGGTCTGACATATCCTTGTTTTGAGTAAATCGTATTAGGGTATAACGACCGCCTATTATCCCTCAGGGATTCTTTAGAGAATTCCATTAGCCCATGTCCTATCTCAAATATTAACCTATTTACAAAGCAAATTTCAAGTAAATCAGTTTTGAATCCCGGGTCTCTACCGGTAATAAACTTTTTATGTATGATTTTGTTTATACTAGTTTTAAAGGCATTTACGCTTTACAAAAAAAAATGTGATTAAACAGGCAGCTACACATAAAATGAATAAAATATCTAAATTATGTCAAAAAGAAGAGTGAAGAGCGGAACGCTCGAGTATGCTTTATTTTTAATATTTTTGAGTCAAAATGTAGAGCAACCTGATGAATTTCGTCTAGAAATAGAAAAGTTTTTTAGAGTAGGTACACTCATTTTGATTACATTGCACTAATGAGTACGACTTTAGCAACTTTAAATTATGCCATATAAAATTATATCCCTATAAAATATCGACTAAAGAATGTCCGTGACTCTGTAACAATACTTTTAACTAAAAAAAAACTAAAACTAACAATGCTTGCGGTTTCACTCGCGTGGTGTTTTCTGGTATCCCATGTCGACTAAAACTTGTTAGTGGATAATCATGGAATAATTGTAGCCTGTGTACCTATTAATCCAGGATGTCATCATTTGTTTACTTTTAATTTCAGCCAAATTGATTCTGGGATTACAGCGTGATTGGGTAACAAACACGGTTGTTTGTTACCAACTCAATTGAGTACGACCAATACAATTTGAATTTTAAAGTATAGATACATTAATAAGGTGAATAAGCAGGTTTTATTTAACGTATGGATTAATTTTACAAATCTATGCTATTGTTACAAAGAGATTGAGACAAAACGTTTGTTTTTCGATTTATCACGTTACTAGGACATTTAACAAAGTGAAAACGTGACTGATTTGTTGACTAGAAGTTTACGAGTAACATTTAAAGTACACGTATACTTAGTAAAAATTAATTCCGACTGATGGCAGATTTGTTAATATATTTTCGTCTTTCAAAATTTTCTTTATCTATGAGTGCCTACTTAAGATGCAAAGAAAAATGAACATTTTAAAGATAAATATATTTTGAGCAGTGCATATGATCTTGTTTTTACTATAATATTCACGTTTTAAAAGACTTCGTCACAAAGCATTAAATTAACAATGGCACAACGTTTACTTAAGCATATTTAGAATTTTAGACACCGTCAGGAACGTAAATGTTGAAAGCCAACATCAGCGTCAATTAACGTTGTAGAATATTACGGGGATATAAATTAAGGAAAATGTTACCTTCGTTGATTATATTTCATTACATAGGTACCTGTTCTGCTACTCGGTACTTGAAATTTGTCGTATTTTTAACCGACTTCAAAAAAAGGAGGAGGTTCTCAATTCGTCTGTATGTATTTTTTTTATGTATGTCAAGCGATATTTCCGTCAATTATAGACGGATTTCAAAATTTCTTTTTTTGTTAAATAGGGTTTACTTCTGAGGTGGTCCCATTTTCACCAAGTCAGGATGTGATGATGGGATCCAGGAGAAAACGAGGGCATCCACCGAAAATTGTACGGACAACTAGTGCACTTGTTAACTTTTTAATGAAGTGCTTTAATGTTCTACATTTTAATGAAGGTCTGGAGTCGATCTGATGATAGAGTCGAAAGACAGTCGAGGGCATTCCTTAACAATTTACAGCAGTTACCTTGTGTTTGGGCTTGATTGATTTGTATTGATGAAAACTTTACACTTAGATTGATAGATCCGACTTAAAAAAAAAGGAAGTTCTCAATGTGTTATGTATGTTCACCGATATTTCGTCAATTATAGACGAATTTCAAATCTGCTTTTTGTTGGATAGATTTCACTGCTGAGGTGGTCCCAATTTCACCAGGTCAGAATCTGATGATGGGATTCAGGAGAAATCGAGGGCAACCACCGAAAGTTATAGGGACAACTAGTGCGTTTGTTAAGGACAACTAGTGCGTTTGTTAACTTTTTAATTCAGTGCTTAAAGGTACTACAATTTAATGAATGTCCGGAGTCGATCTGATGATGGAACCGAAAGACTGTCGAGGGAATTCCTTAACGATTTACAGCAGCTACCTTGTGTTTGGGATTGATTGATTTGTATCGATGAGAACTTTCACCTAGATAGATATATTTTTCGATTCACCCGTCACTTAAAATGATGAAAAAAATTTTTCAATAAAAAATAAAACCGACTTCAAGCAAATCCTGAAAAATAAAATTTACTTAGCACAAAGTAAATGTATTTTGATTTATCATATTTAATTCAATATAATATTGAAGTTGGTGCCATCAATATAATACCTACATAAAACTAAGGGTTTACTTGGCGCCGACTTCAATATGATCTATACATATAATAAAATGATATATTAAATAAAATCTGATAAATCAAAATACATATTACTTTGTGCTAAGTAAATTTTATTTTTCAGGATTTGCTTGAAGTCGGTTTTATTTTTTATTGAAAAATTTTTTTTGGGAAGTATTTGATTTTCGTAATTTATTATACCTACTTATATTTTTTTTAAAATTGATTTTAATTCCGTCTAATGAGTATTATACTGATACACAAAATATATTCTTAACTTAAAAATAAACCAGAAAAATAATACAAGCCAAAAAAATAGAACATAAAGGTCAGAAATGAAAAAGGTAAAATAAATGTTACAAAAGTTCCGCCTATTGCGCTTAGCCCTATATACTCACTATGTTTTTTCAAAGCTTTTAATATCGACTGTAGCTAACAAAGGAACTACAAAAACAAGCTTATATAATATACGAAATCCATCCTATGATAGTTTAAATGTGAAAAGAAACGTGAAAGTTCGTAAAGATGAATAGGCGTAAGTATTACCATTTCACGAAATTTTTTTATTAGTTAAACGTAATATAATAAAAATAAATGAGAAAATTAGTAATGTCGTAAATGACAAATTGTAATTTTTAAAATTTTACAATGGTATTGTGTTGATAAGCTGTTAATAACTTACTACCATGTATTGTGCAAAATATTTGACTTGCACTAAAATAGTCGCTGACTAATGTAGGACTAGTCCCAGGACTCCCAATTACCTACGCATCCTTCCGAGAGTTTGCCCGGGGCTCCCAACCATAGGCTGTTGGGTGTTACGTGTGATTTTTAGGGTTTCGTAGCCAAATGGCAAAAACGGAACCCTTATAGATTCGTCATGTCTGTCTGTCTGTCTGTCCGTCCGTGTGTCACAGCCACTTTTCTCCGAAACTATAAGGCCTATGCTATTGAAACTTGGTAATTAGATGTATTCTGTGAACCGCAATAAGATTCTTATATAAAACTAGAAAAAAACAGTAAACTTTAGGGGTCCCCATACTCAGAACTAAAACTCAAAATTTTTTTTTCATCAAACCCATACGTGTTGGGTATTTATAGATAGGTCTTTAAAAATGCTATTGAGGTTTCTAAAATCATTTTTTTTCTAAAGTGAATAGTTTGCGCAAGAGGCACTTCCAAAGTGGAAAAATGTGTGGTCCCCCCCCCTCTAACTTCTAAACTAAGAGAATGATAAATCTAAAAAAAATATATGATGGACATTGCCATAAAAACTACCAACGAAAATTGGTTCAATTGAGATAGAGCTGGTAGTTTTTTTTAATACGTCATAAGCCGCAATTTTCGGTTAGAAAAATCACTACCACTGCTAACGTGTTAAAACATCAATCAAAGTTACAACGAACTATAAGAACTTTATATTATGTTACTTGCTGCGAGGAAACCCTTCATGGGCGAGTCCAACTCGCATTTTGCCGGTTTTTTTTAGTCGGTAGGAGTCCGGCATAGCTTCCATGATGTTTCATTTCTGTTGCTGGATCCATGATCCAGCAACAGAAATGAAACATCTGTGAAAATTTCAGCTCTCTAGCTACCACGGTTACTGAGATACAGCCTCATGACGGACAGATATACAGTCAAACAGACAGGGTATGGTCAGACAGGTCGGACAGAATTGGGTCCTGTTGTTACCCTCTGGGTAAGGAACCCTAAAAACTATTGCGTTTGGATTTCTAGTTTACGTAATGTTTTTGTTCGGGGGCTGTTACACCTCTCCTAATTGAACTTAAAAATTAAAAAAAAACGTTAAGCCGTTTGAGAGCTATGCGTGTAACAAAAAATAAACTACGCACAGAATTCAAGAAGGTTTTTATCATGTTAGTGTTATTTTACTTTTGAAATTTGAGCGACCTAACGTATAAGAGGTGCACTTGCATCAGTGGATGACGCGAAAACGACCGTACGGGATTAAGAAATCTCTCCTAATGAAACAAAAAAACTAAACTAATAGTCAACAAATTATTTTACTGTTTTTTTCAACGTGAGGGAAATTCCATCATGGATGCTATGCCGAACTCCTACCGATTAAAAAACCTCACGTAACGCCCATCAGTCTATGGTTAGGAACCCCGGGTAGGCCCTCGGAAGGATGTCCCAGGACTCACAACAGACCCACTGCCGCCACTGCGGTCATTTTTAAACTGTTGAGAAACTGTTGGGGATAATGCTTAGAGGAAAAGAAAATGTGATCATTTTGCTAGTAAGAACTATAAATTCAAACCTGCTAATCTTGGATCGCGTATAGGTATTATTTTTATACTATATTTTTGTAGTAAAAGGAAAGTTTTCTTGTAAATGTTAGAACAACTTCTTTTTCTCGGCTTTGTATTTATAACTGTAAGTTAAAGAAACGTTAAAGACGTTTAAATTTATATAAATCTTCTATCGAAATCTTTAAATTACGTTTGAACTTTTGAAGAAAGGATTTATTTAAATGGCAATACTCGTTTCACGTTCCAATCTCAATTTAATGGCCCTGTACTCGTAAAAGAAATTTTTAAAACTTTTACGTATTTTCAACTTATTCGTAACCACATTCCAGTACTTTTAAGATTGGAAAGCTGATTTCTCTAAGGAGATATTGATTTAAAATGTCTATTTTCATTTATAGCTTTAAAGGATTGGGTGGAATTTTGGACGATGGTGTGGGTAATATGCCAGCATACTAACAGAAATAGGCCCCATCTTGTGAAGAGCGCTTGTCTATAGACAAAAAGAGCACTAACCTCAAAAAAATCATGGAAGCTTGCCAGCAGGGCTCCCGAGGTGGCTCACTGTTAAGACTCAGTTTTCTGATCCAGCAATTCCTAGTAATTCCTGTGAAGTGAGGTCTGAAATGCCCACCTTGTCTTTAGCCCGTAGTCATTTCCAAGTAGTAAAAGACTGTTTGTTTTGTAGACAGCAAATCTGGCATTCTTTAAACATAATTATACACATTAGGTACCCCTAAATATGGCATAAAGGTAAACCATTCAATCAATAAATTCAGCCTATAGCAGTCCACTGCTGGACATAGGTCTCTCCCAAATTTCGGCACAACACACGGTCCTGCGCTTTGCGCATCCAGTCAATCCCTGCCACCTTCTTTATGTCGTCGCTCCATCTGGGAGGAGGTCGTCCTCCCCACGTTTACCGAGTCGCGGTCTCCACTCCAGAACTCGCTTTCTGCATCGGCCATCAGTTCTTCTACAAATGTGGCCAGCCCGCTGCCACTTTAAAACGCATACTCTATTATTTGGGGATACCTTTATTTGGGATTAATTTAAATATAGCAGACGGGGTTATCAAATATGCCACGGACTAGCGACTTTTATAAATTTCTAATGATTCAAATGTTCTAATACAATATTAAGTGTTTCTCCTCATCTTGTAACTAACACAATTTTTTATGACTATGAAATATTAAGAAGTTACTAAATAAATACGCTCGTATTACTGTAAGTCATCTAAAGCTATTTCATTCTTTGTACTCTTAAAAAACACTTTTAAATAAATTACAAAGGGTTGAATAAAGCATTATCAGCACTTTTCATAATGAGATGATTCAGCCAATGTTAAGTGGCACTTGGCAGACATAAGCATTGAACCTCTCTCCACTTACAGTGTCTTTGAAGATTATATGAATCAGTATTGTTTCAATTTTTCTGAATTCGAAAGGACAGTATTTTTACGTTACAACTTTGTGTAGTGTGTACTTACTTTGTATTTTAACGTTATCATCTTTTTGTTCTAGGTTGTAGTTACTGTAAGCCAAAGCCAAAGCCACGGGAAGGCATTGAGCTACAGATATATTTATTATTTAGACCCCGGTTGGGCTCTAACTACTTATTTGATGTTACTTGATTTAAGTAGACACTTTCTCAGCTACTATTAAATCAATACCTAGTAATCGTGAAATTGTTTATTCGGACTGATACTCCGACTTTTGTTACCTGTCTTCCTATTAGTAGTCGAAAGAGCTCAGTCATTTGATGGCTGTATGAGATTGGTCCGCTTTAATTATCTTGCTTTAATTATACAATTTGTACCGGGTAGACACCCAGTATAACTTGTATAATTAAAGCTAACGTTAAAGTCAATTTGAATGCAGACGAAAATTACCAGCTAACGTGACGGCAAAATGTAATGTAAGCTTTAAAAGCTAATTACCTGAAGATATTTTCATATTACATCCAATATTCGTAGCGAAAGTTCTTAAAACCTGCACCAAGTTAAAATTAAAATGTTGAAAGTAGAACTTCCCAATCTTTTCTTAGCAACAAGTTTTAACAAGATGCAGGAGTGAGTACGGAACGGACACACAATGGGGTTTAATCAGACTACATTTTGTTGGCGACATAAAGTTTTGGACAACAAACAGTGTTTTGGCATTCATTAAAGTTGCTATGATGAAGAAAAACTTGTCAAAAGAAGATGCATAAGCAAACTTAAATGTCGTTTTTCACAGTTTCAAGAATTTCACGTTATGAAACTAAATTAATCTACATTTTTAACGAACTTTGGATGTCGGATAGGAAAATTACGTATAATCTCCAGATTAGGGTAATTTTCCTATCCTACGTTTCAAATTCCTTTCCTGAGAAAGTCGGTTCGTCATTTCTCTCTTACAATTAGTTGTAGTTATATATAACTTATTGAAAAACTTCACTTGTACTGTTCCACAACAAATGTTGTGGAACAGTACAAGTAAAGGTTTTCAATATGTGTAGCAAGTTTCATCAAGTACCATCAATCAACAGTATCAATAATAATTTATCTTTAACTGTTGTACGTTAGAATTGACGAATCGAGGGTGTGAGGTGGGTTCCTCTCCCTCCCCTCCTTTATTATCGTTCTAGGATAGATTTCCGCCATGTAAAGCCTGATTCCATTAGTTATTTGTGTGTTTGTATATTTGTTAAATTATAAAGGGTAATCTCGGGACCTACTAAACCGATTTTAAAAATTCTTTCACTAATAGAAAGCTATTGTATTGTGGAGTGTCATAGGCTTTATAGCATCACGCTACAACGAATAGGAGTGGAGCAGTAATAGTAAATGTTTCAAAAACGGGGGAAAAGTTATTCCTTTTGATAGCTTCGTTGCGTGTGCTGCGTAAATATTTATAGCTATGTATAAAATATGAACTGCAAAATTGTTTCTCTTAAAAAAGTTCTAGAAAAAATTGCGTGATAGCATGTGTCTATCTTTGGGTTGGTGCACAATAACCATTTTAATGGCAATCAATTTTTTTCTACAATATTGACACGGGATACCTCTTTCATAAATGAAATTGTTCTTAAAAATAATGCGACGGGAATACACGCGACGAGAAACATTTCTCTCTCTCTCTCTCTCTCTCACGTAGTATTGAATATTAACGACGCTACGGGAGTAAATGCAACGCGACGGGAGTAAATGCGACGGGAACAGGTAATACTCTGTCTTATGTGGCGCAAACGAAGTTGCGCGGGTCAGCTAGTAAATAAATAAATAGGTTTATAATTATTTTCGCCAAAATGTCCCTGACGTTAATTGATACTTCTGGACATAGGATACGTTTGATCTCGCTAAAAAGTTTCCATTAGATGCGGGAACTTCTCGAATCCGTTGACCTTAACCTGTTATAGAGCGACGCGTGTAGCAAAAAATATATCACTCATTAAACACAAATTCCAGAGTGGTGTCCAAAGCTGTTACTTCAGTATTAGGAGGCCCGTTTTTACTCCTAGTGAGACTAGTCAATATTTGCTGGACCCACATCTCACCCAGAGAATGGCTGACGCAGTATAAATTTTTAGATTTCTGTTTCATACATCTGTTGACTCGGCAAAATGTTTCATTGTGTCACTCTCGTAAAGGTTGCCAGCAATATATGCTTCAGCATTGAGTTGGATTGCTACAGATGCTTGAGCGGCTTGATGAATTCTTGCCCACCCCACTCTGTCACATCCTTCCGAAGGATTACCCGGGTCTCCCGGCCGTAGGCAGTAGCAGGACACAGGGTGGGTTTAATCGGTAGGAGATGGTAGGAGTCTGGCATGGCAATAATGCCCGCATTGTTGCCATGCCAAACTCTTACCATCTTCTATTTTATTAACTCGTGGAAATCATGAATACTACACGTTGAAAATCCTTACTCACACCACGGGCAAAGAGATAAAAATATACCTTTATGCCCCCGTTATCTGCCCACTATGCCACTTCATGCCATCAATCATAATCAAATATTATTTTGTAGCAATAAGTTCAAAAGGTAGATAATAACAATAACGATTTGAATCGAGTAGGCATTGACGAATGATTGATAGGTGTTTAGATACTTAAGGCATTGGCTTAGTCCGTAAAGTTTTTGATTAATATTTATTCGGTTTCTTCTAGGTGGGAATAGTAATATTACAACCTTTAGTTTCGTATTCCAGTTCTCTAACTGCTAGACCATAAGAACCCAGTCATAATAATGTTACAATGTGTAATATGGTTCACTGTTATTATTCCTTTTTTTTAACGCTGGCTATTTAGATAAAAGAACATTAAATTACAGGAAAATCTTATAAAATTTCAACATTAGGAATCATATATGATTCATGTAGGTACGTGTTTTCAAGTGCCACGATTTACGTCTGTCAACGTTCATGTAATATGTAGCACGCACAACACGTATAACTCGCTGTTATTTACACAGCGACTTGTAATACTCTTCATTACGCTTGTATAATTTATTTTTACAGATGTTTTGAAAAAATACAAAATAAATCCCCGTATTCCAATTCGAGAGCACAGGCATAAACACGGTGCCAAATAGATAGTTAGTCTTTATCTCTTAAAGTGGCGTCATTTTAATAGGTAACATTTGACGGTTGTCAGTTTTATCTTCATAATGAGAATGATGAATGAGAAAGTTAATGAATTGATACGGACTTGAAAAATATGTGAATTTTAAAAATCATCAGGAGAATCCCTGTCCCATTATTATTATTGTTGTCGTAAATTTATGGAGCAAAATAAGACAAGTACTCATTATTTGATTTTGTGTCTTAGGACAAACATAATTGTGTGTGGAATTCCGAGTTGTGAAGGTACATGCTTGGCTTTAAGGGTTCGGTACTGACAATAGGGCGCTACAAAATGCCGAACGAAGTCCAATCACTCAGCTATTTATTTATTTATTGCTGCACGTGTTTCGAAGTGCAACTCTAGGCCTATAATAAACCAGGGGTCAGTCAAGTTACTTATTATTGTACGATATTTATCGACCAGGGTTTGATAGTGGCTCTCAGCAGTATAACGGTGTAACTTGTGTGGATATTGCTGTTAAAAGTCTGAGCATTAGAGGAAATTAGATTCGTACATAAAGAGCAGGGATCGTGCCGAGCATGGCCCTGTACGGGGCCTCCGTATGGGCGGAAACCCTGACGGCCAGCAACGTGACTATACTGCTTAGCCAGCTGAGAGCGATGGCCGTCAGGATGGTACCGCATGAGCTCACGTATGGCGGCATGTCTCCCAGTCGGGACCCCTCCATGGGGTCTCTCCACCTGAAAGTGAGAGCCCTTGTGTCACTATATAAATGGCGCAAGGAGGCACTGGAACGGGGCCAAAGGCCTGCGTCTCGAGAAATCGAGATCCCGTGGTCCCAGCTCCACCAGAAAACCGTGGAGACATGGAAGGTGCAACTTGAGGAACCAAAAGGTGGACTCGCAACAATCGCGGTGGTCAGACTGGTCATGGACGAGTGGCTGCAGAGGAGACACGATGCTCTCTCCTACGGATCGTCACAGTTACTTACCGGACACGGGAGCTTCGGTTAGTATTTGTGGTGAATACACCGGGAAACCACGGCCGTGTGCCAGCACCGCGAGGACACAGCGCTCTACACGTTGGTGGCCTGCACGACGTGGGCGCAACAGCGCCAGATCCTAGTGGCAGGCCTGGACGTGGACACTCTCTCGGTGGAGACCATGGTGCGAGCCATGATCTTCAGCGGGAGTAAGTAAGACTGCGCGGCGGCGGGGAGGAAGCGGGAGAGAACTCTCCCATCCGAGTTTTGCAGTCGATGGCTGGGGCGCCGCCGACTTGTCTTAGCCCAAGACTATCGGCCGCCATGACCGGGGGCCTGAGGACGGTGAGACGACTGCTTACCGTCCCTACAGAAGCAGGCCCTAGACTATAGCGGGCGGAAAGGGATGCACGCACGCCCCCCTAAGAAGCAGGATGACATCAGAAAAACCCCCCAAAGACGCGGGATAGCACCCGAACCCGCTTTAGGCTAGGCCGCAGTAGTAGCCGTAGGTCTGTTATGAGTTCTGGGACAGCCTTCCATACCCGGTGAGTATATGAATACGCAAACGGCAAAGAACGTGTTAAATTTGTGAAGTAATGCACCAAGGGAAAAATGCAAGGCAAACATTAGGGCATAATAAAAATGTGTATTATTTGTTTGTTCAGTTTTTATTAACTACATGCGCTCTAAAGTTAAGAATTATAGGCCGTAAATTTCAGTTAATTCATTATTGTTGTCTCAGATAGATATCCTCAGAGTACCAAATAGCGAATAAAATATTTTATATGGTAGTAATGAAAATATACTGCAAATCCCTGTTGAGAGGTATAGAGAATATCACAATATAAGTTATTCTCTACAAAATGTTGCTCGAGTTATACAATGAAAAATTCTAGTCCCTGTCTTTCTAACTCTTACAAAAGCTACTTGATACATTTTTTAGGAGTTTCCACGATACGTGACCTAAAAACATCGTGAAAAGAAATGTCTCCAATTAAAAATTGACGTAGTCGGCCATCGCAGTGAACGCGCCGTGGATGCGTAGTCATATCGTGATTGAAAACGGTTTTTACATTATTGAAGTCACTTTGCCTGTACGATGTTGTAAGTTTGCTTACCTATGAGGTAGCGTTAGTACGAGAGTTATATTTATATGCCAAGTGAAGGACAGGTACTTTAACATTTTTAAAGGAAATAATAATAATACCTATCCAATGCTATCACAGCATAGCAAATATCAAGCAGCCTCCTAGGGCCTTCAACATGACTGAATGAGTGCCATGTTCCTAATAGCCAAAAGAAAAAGTTGATCCTTCAACTTCTTTTTGTGGTTTGCAAGGAGCTGGGTATTCATCTACTAAACCCTCACTATGGCACAAGACTCACATTTGTACCAGTGTGGAATATCACTGCTCATAAATTTAATTAGACGATGTAAACACATTTCTATAGTTTTAGTTTAGTTGACTATCCTATTATGTAGGACCTAGTATAAAGTTGGTAAGTTTACATTTTCTCCTGATAATTTATTTCATGTCTGAAGTAATTTATGCATCGAATCAGATCCATTCTTTATAATATCGTGCGTTTCTTGTAATTAATTTAGGAAGCAATCTTATTTTATTGACTGCGCCTTCTTAAGTTATTGAAATTTGACTTTCACGATCCTGTAAAAGGTTTTTACGACAAACAATCGTAAAGAGTCGTTAAAGTCACATTTGGTAATATTTAAAACATTTACTATTTTAAAATTGAATATTCTGTGAGCTGTAGTGCTCCACAAACCTACACTTTATGGCCTCACTGTGGTGGCCATAAAGTGATGTAATGTTCGTCACAGCGAATCGTTTGGGAAGAAACGGTAACGTGAAAGAAATGTAATGTATTGCATTTTTTTAACGTGTGGAAAATCTTACATGGATGCTATGCCGAACTCTTAGCGACTAAGGACCACACGTTCTCTGCCTACTGCTTACGGTTGGGAGCCCCGCGTTAGCCCTCGGAATAATATTCCCAGGACAGCTTAAAGGGGGGTAGTTTAAAAAACATAAAAAAAATCTATTTGAAAAAGTAACACCGTCAGTAATTACTGAAAAAGTCTGAAAATATATTGTGATATTTAAAAATAAATTTAATCGCTGCCATGAAGTGCACCACATGCAGGCGAGGCTGAATTGGGCGCTCGAGAACCACGACAAGGCTGTATTACACCCTCTGAATCTTACGATACATAATTAAAGAATAAGCTAGTTACATGTAGATGATATTACAACAGCAGCGGATTCGGGTCAAATGCCTAAGGTACGGGGTTCTTCAAAAGTGGGCTCTAACTGTAGTTCACACAATCCACTACAATCGAACAACCAGCAATATTATTACTTCGGGCTAAATGAAAATTACGACTATAACCAGAAGTAGAAAGTAAATCATTTAGTATTGCTGATTATAGTATATTTCTAGAAATAATAAATTTAATATTCTTAGAAATTAGAACACTCAATGATTTGACTCTCGTGTTAATTCTGAACCAACCATTCCAATGCAGTTCGGATTCATTGAATTTATTAAGATAACAAGCCCAATATCATCGAATTCGAATTATTGCGATTTGTGTTAAAATATGCAAACTTAATATGAACATCCCACTGACCACAGAGAGTGAATCGATTTTATTAATTACCACAGACGGTTCGCCCGTCTGACGCCGAGCGAGCGCCGGTCTACCAATAAAACGCATGTTGGTTTAGCTATGATGGATTGTGTTTTCCCCTTTGAACGTCGCCTCATATTATTTGAACATGATTTTAACTTACTGTGAAGTAGGAATTCATTGTTGAAAATTGTATAGCCGTGTTATAATGAACAAATTTGAGTCAGATGACTCCCGAAGTGCGGGTCGAAACAAATATTTGTGTGATCTAGAAATTTTGGTTTCGGAGTTTGGGTGTTTTCTTTGTAATGCTTATGTATGTATTAAGAATTATAAAAGTAAGTTGTGAAACATAATTATTACATAATATATTTAAATTATTAATATCTAAACTAAACCTAAATAAAGCCCGGTAGCATGGTGCACAAGACTAGCAGCATTCCACATTTACTGTAATTTTAAGTATGTTTGTCTGGAATCTCGACACTTTTATATTTCTAAATTCACACAATGCTTTTAAATTCCTAAGACACAGACGCAGCAGACTGACGGAGTGCATTTTTTTTGTTTGTCTGCCTGTTTTCCGTATCTAAATGGTAAAGACAGAACCTTATTAGATTCCTTTTTTACCCCTAGGGTACACAAATCTAAACAGAAATATATCACAAAATATAAACCAATATCAACGAATTCTTAGGTACAATATTATAAACTCAACAATATGCAAAACTAATAACTTAGGAATAGAAACTGAACAAAGGTCACAACATCTGTTGTAGTTTGAGAACAAAGCACTAATATCGTACGTTCATTTTGCAAACTATTCCACAGTCTTGACTTTGACAAAATGTCGACTTAACTAGTTCAAACTATTTGAAAAAGTACGACGGAATATTGGAATTTTACTGGAACAGAGATTAATTACTCTTTAACTTTTTGAACTATTAACTTAAAGGTGTATTTTAATAAGTTTGATAGTTATATGTGAGCGCGTCACTCTCTCTCTCTCTCTCTCTGTGTGCGTGTGTGATGAGATATGACATTATGTTAATATTTGACTCATCGAAAACTGTAAAAATTGCTAACCCTGTTAAAATCAAGTGAGTATAATAGACCCGAGTATTTTAGTCGGAAAGAGTCCAGGATGACATCCATGAAGGATTACCACACGTTTACAAAAAAGCCCCGTTAAAATATTACTAGCACGCATTTAAATTCCAAACGTTCGGTAGTTACATATAAGTTAGTCGAATTGAAATTCATGAATATACGTGAATTTAAATCCGACTGACCAACAAGCTCAATCATCAAAATCCATCCTCTATGTTTCCGGGGACATGAACCGCTCATCGCTGAAACATGCGTTGTGGCCCACAGCGGGTAATGTATTTAATCCAACATAAACTTGTTTGAGTCGTGTTTGTGGTAGATAAAGCATACAAACATAATTCAATAGTTAGATACTTGGAAACTGTTAGAGCTTATTATGGCTTTAATATACAATTTTGCAACTCAATGAGTTTAGTTCGATTAAAAAAACGTTATGTAAAAGTGCCGAGAAAAAGAGTTCAATATTTTAAACATTTTAGTTTATTAGTAAAGGGTCATACCGAAGAGCCTTCAGGGTCCAAGCAGCCTCACCTGCTAATCATGGACGAGGACATAGTGAAGGGAAGGAATTTTCCAAACAAATCCTGTAGTTATGTACCAACACATGTGGACAGCGTGGTACAGTACCTATAAGACAATGCCCTCCTAAAATGGTAACACATAATTTGCTTTACGGCAAGAAAATTAAAAGATGTCTACGTTTAGCAGTAGACCTTGATGGCCTGATTTCATTAATTGGAACTAATAGGCATCAAAAGAAAATAAAAAATTGAGTATTCTCCTTTAAATAACTAAAGAATCACACATACGTACTTTGATATATTAAGAGCTCGCTCTTTGTCCGAAGTCAGTGAAAAATTACCAGCAAACGTAATTTCATACCATGAGTTCAACGTACATATCTCTCAATTTCATAAATCACGTTACATTTGACCCGACTAGCACTCGATAAGCGTCTCCGAACTATATTTGAATAATTCATGATACCCACAGGTATAGGAGCAAGACACCAGCACTTTTTCATGTGGCCTCAAAAGATGTGTATATTGAATATGTCGGATTGGTAGCGGTCATATATAATTTATTATTCTGCTAGATTTGGGCATACACATGTAGTTAATCAGATTACCTTAAAGTGTTCTAGGTACTGGCTACAATACGCGCCCTAGAATACATTGACCATAGGGAAACCTTGCTCACTGATGCTGATGGTCAAATAGTGGTTAGCACTACACGCTTGCTCATCCTTCACCGCTGTATAAATTGCGTCTTTCAGAAGAAGAATAAAATAAAATGTTTTTTTCTACGGCTCAGTACAGTATTAGGTACGTAGGGCAATAGCATAAACTAAAATAATATAAAATAAAGAAACATTTATATACTATTCTAAAAACAATCTAAAGTGGATAATATAAATAGAACATTATAGTAAAAAAATTGTGGTTATGGTCGTTAGCGTATGGGCTTGAAATGGTCGCCACCTCACCATAAAATTGTCGTGACGTGCGGCGCTGATTTTCGTTCTAAATAGGTGCGCTAGCACCTATTTAGAGCCCTCCATAGCGGGACATTTCAAATAGCTTGCCTGGTTGAAGCAAAACACTGTACTTTGGTGGGTAATCTAGCTTTCCTCTAAACAGTCAATCACATAGAGCCGCATCGTTACCCCCGTAACAAAGCATCAATGTGGCTGTTTTCAAGACGAATAAAACACTCAATTACTTAATAGTTAAGACAGTTCTAGATGATACAGATGTTTTAATCGCAAGTCAATCTATCAAAAAACATTGCCCTCCTTTCTTTGGCAGTTTGGGTAAAAACAACGAATATTCAACACAACTTTACAACAACCGTCAAGTAGAGGGACTGAGGACAGAAGCAGGCCCATGACAGCAACGTGACGTGAGAGATTCACGCACGCTCCCCCTAAGAAGCGGGATCACACCCGAAACCCCCCAAAGACGCAGGATAGCACCCGAACCACCCCCTAGGCGAGGCCGCAGTGGTATCCGTAGGTCTGTTGCTTATCCGGGGCTCCCAACCATAGGCTGTTGAGCGTTACGTGCGGATTTTTTTAGTCGCTAGGAATTCGGCATAGCATCCATGATGGATTTGCCCTCACGTTAAAAAAAAGCACGGCTGTACTAGGTGGTGGCCACATTTTTACTCTATTCCATCACAAGACAGGTCCCAATATTTAGTAAGATATCATTTAAATAAATAGTATTAAATTAAAGCTGTAGAAGAAAATTTTAATGACTCTCTCTGGAAAAGTAATATTAATTTTACTCCAGACACATGCTACTAGTAAACTGCAAAGAGTGTGTAGATTTTAAACTACCCGCTCTTTCTCAAGTCGCTCTAGCGTAGAATACAGATGAGAAAACGCTATCTAGAGAATACATTTTGAGTTATCTCTATGAATGTATGAATTAATTGCTCATTGAATACCGCGTGACTATTTTTTTAGAAATGAAACATACTTTTACGTGTATCTATTTAAATTTTCAGTAGGACTTTTGATGTTATTGGAATGTAACGAAAAAAAAGTAGTGTTGTGCTCTTCAAATGTATTTATTACCCTTAAATACTGGACATAGTTAATTTTTATAGAGTTATTGTCAATAATTTTTAATATTTTTTTGTAAGTTGTCTTGTAACTTTTCAGACAGTGCAGGTACCAATTGATAAAAATTATTTCATTGTTCGAAGTTATTTGGACTAAAAATTACGTAGATAGTCTTAAAACGCTATACTTATGTAAGTGCTCTTCTAAGTGTTGTAATTATTTTACTTTAAACACAAAATGTAAGATTGCTTATGAATAAATAATTACAAATTAATCACTTCAATTTTTATATCATTTGTTTTGTTTGTTGTATGTATTTATGTAGAGCTTACACAAATTTTCTCTAGAGAAAATCTTTATAATGGATAGAATATGACAACATAACACACGTACCTTCACGTGTTGTTGATCACATTTTAAAATAAATTTTCTGCACAGGATGAACAATAAATATTATACTAGCTGAAGCCAACGTTTTGTACGTATCAAGCTAGGGATAGTATCAAAATAAATTAAACTGTTTGGAAAGTAAGCTTCGCTTCTATACAACGTCACTAAATCATCATCATAGAAATGATGGAACATAATTTTGAATTATGGTGGTCTTTGTATTATGACAACATGGATTTTGATCTATGGAGCGGGCATCCCTTTTCTATCATGCTCGGTTTATTCGTTAATAATCATGATTTACAACCCAATGATATAAAATTTTATCTATTTGTAACTAAATTGAATGAAAGACATGTAATATAGACAGGTCACAATATATTGTTTTTTTGTTTCCTGTTTGCCACGCGATTTATCTAGACGGCACAAATGTAGCCCTAGAACTCTTAATACTTGCTTACTTACTTACCTTTTTTGTTTTTACGTGTAAGTATTCGTAATGGATGCTACGCTGGACTACTACGAGTACCAAATAAAAACAGGCCTTAGTTAGATGGAATGGACTTGTTACCAAGCAGCTAGCGGCTGTATGATGTATTGTTCTATTGTAGAATTGATTCATAATTATACACATAGCAAACAACTTGAGAGTCTGCTATAATATTACAACAACATCCCGAGTACCATTGCTTGAGTTAGTTGTATGAAGTAAATTGAATCAATGAGTGGTAAGCACGTCGAATTTGTACGCATCCTAACTTGACTTAATAGCTTGGAGATAAATTACATCCTAATTCAATCAAAAGCCAAGCAGTTGGATTATATCTGATTTGGGAGATAATTGTGCAAAATATAGTAGGCTCTTTTTTTTGTGATACACTCGTGATACAGTCACGAGAATTGTGCAAAATTCTCGTGACTGTATCACGAGAATTTTGCTGTAATTTCTAATAAGGAAGATTTAATAATAATCGGAAGAGCAATAAAATAATTATAAGAAGTGAGTGGGTATACCAGAGGATGTACTTAGTTTTAAGAGCAAATAGAAAAATAAAAGTCAGTTTCCATCTAATCGTAAGCATCAAAAATTATTCAATCCGTAAACTTTTACTACATTATAAACAAAAATTGACTGATGACGGTGAGGAGTGCGACTATTGATCATGAGGTCGATTCGCACCACAGGACAAAAAATTATTAATCCTAACATATTTTCAAACTTTTTTCCCTCTCTCCCTCTCTCTCTCTTTCTCTCTCATCTAAATTGAATGTCAGCAACAGGTCACAAAATCTACATTTCGAAATTTAAGGTAACTGCTAGTATGATTTAAGACGACAGGTAATAGAAGGGAATGGATGAAGACGACATTATTGTGCTGACCCCAAATGATGCATTTTCAAGTCATTCATTACTCTTATTATAATAATTTATAATCATCATAAATTCGGAAAAGAGCAATATAATGACGAATATGTGATGAATCTTGTATTTTAGTCTTCTATTACTCGTACCTTTTAGATAATATGATATTATTCCGCTTTTACACGAAAATATACATGCTGAGACATCACATCGATATACCTACATGAATTTTGTATTTAATAATCGATCATGGCCTTGACTACCTAAACACGTTTTAACGCTGATAGCAAGTAATTTATTTCCAGATTAAATATTTCTGCCTTAACGGGCACTGCTACTACACTATCATACTAAAATTTTAGTGATTTTTTTTTATCTACATATTCTGCTTTATTATAAGTATATATGTCAAATAAGATGCACAGTAATATGATTTAACCAGAAAAAGCATATTATTCAGAGTCACTGTTAGTAAGTAGAGAAATCACAGCCTAAATAATCCTTACAAATGACTAAATCGTGGATCAGCTTTCTTTCTGTCTCTAAACATTAAAGGTAGACATTACATCGCCGAAGACTATCGGCCTCCATGACCGGGAGCCTGAGGACGGTGAGAGGGTAGCTCACCGTCCTTACAGAAGCTTCTTCTTCCTAAAAATATCCTACTAATCCTACTAATATTATAAATGCGAGCAGCATCTAGTTAATTCTATTTTATAAGATTCACTTGACATTATGTTATTTTTATGACATTTAATTCCCCGAGACTAATAAAATGTAATAGTTTTGACATTTTTTGACAATGTGATGATGATGATCAGATGATTTTTATAGTAAATTGTGTTTGTATTTGTTAGTTATGTTTTTATAAATTTGTATTTAATTTCGATACAATGAAAATTGATAATGAAATAAATTGAATTGTTGGCAGATGATCGAGCGTCACGACTGCAAGAAAGTCTTTCTCACGTAGCTGATGAAACCACCATATCTAACACGTTTAGTTTTATTGTCATTGCTTGCGTTTTGCTAAACGGCTACCCACATCCAGTAATGTGGTAGAGTTTATTTCAGTTTAGCATGAACATAGAACTAATTTACCTTTTAATACCTTTGAAATGCCATAAAGCGAAACCGGTGAGGTGTATCATAAATAAATATTGTGGAACATTACAATTGGTTATTCAGTACTACATATTTTGATAACCCCTAATACTCCTTTTTGTTTGCTGTATTCGTTCCTTCTTGCGTCTATTTGTTGGTTTTAATTTTATATTTTAATTTTAATACCTATTTTAACACAGCCATCAATGAATGCAATACGAGGGTTTAAAATACAACAATTTCTTGAAAATGTTGACTGTAATATCCATAATATTCACCTTTTCCGAAGTAATTAATACAGGTCAGGCTAAAAGCTTGTTATCGATTGAACCTTTGTCATTAACACTTTGTCTTTTCCCATCGACAATGGACTTTTATGATGATGACGTATACATAACTTTATACGATACCTGCGGGAATTACGGGAAGTCTGTATTGGCAATTATAATCGAATGAATGCTATAATTCACTGACTATCGGATATTAACGTTTCCTCGAAACCACGATGAACTTAATTACATAAATCATCACCTTAAAATAATGAAGATGTCTCTACTAATACTAGCTGACCCGCGCAACTTCGTTTGCGTCACATGAGAGTGAGAAAGAGACAAGTATCTTATTATTATTTTTAGTAATATAATGTTTCCCGTCGCATTTACTCCCGTCGCGTCGCTAATATTCATTAGAGCTGACCTGCACAGCTTCATTTGCGTCACATGAAAGTAAGAAAAAGAGAGGTGTGGTATTAGTATTTAAAGTCATATAATGTTTCCCGTCGCATTTACTCAGTACCGTCGCGTTGCGTCGCTAATATTCTTAAACTTAGCGACGCAACGCGGCTGAGGTTTTTGTAAGCGAACCTTCAAAGCTAGGCATAAATATGCTATTCAGGACTTTTTTTTAGAACTTTTTAAGAGAAACAATTTTGTAATATACAATTTTTACATAACTTTAACCATTTACGCAGCGTACGCCTCGGAAGCTCTTATACGGTAAAAAAAAATCATGTTTTCGAAACATTATTCATGGCTGCTCCGATCCTATTCGTCTTAGCGTGATGTTATATAGCCTATAGCCATCCACAATAAATGAACTATCAAACTGTAAAGGATTTTTGAAATCCAATCAGCAGTTCCTGAGATCATAGCGTTCAAATAAACAAACAAACTCTTCAGCTTTATAATATCAGTATCAGTTTTATAATATTATAGTACGGATCCTTTAATATTATGATAATTTAGGTAATAGTTATTTTAGGCAAATGACAATATTGTTAACCTTAACGAAAGTTACAAGACTATGTACTTACTGCAACAACTTTTGGTATAAATTATTCTTTCTATCTTACGAGATAATCAAATTACCCACTCAGACTGCTTTGCAATTCCTAAATTGAATTTTCTTGTATCACAGACACTCAGACCAAAATGTCTTGTGACGTGATGAAAAATGTATTAGTGAGAAGCGCCGGCGACGTAAACTCAGCTCTATTGTGAATTCATGGTGCTCAATCTTGCTGGGTTTATAACGTCGTGTCACTTTGAGTTATGTTCAAATTAGAATTTCTCAGAATATTGTACTAAGTAGGGTATTACGAACTTGTAGATTTTTATGCGTTTTTTTCCTGCAGGAGATCTTTCATTCAGTGAGATCCGAATAACTTTGAAGTACTCTGGTAACAAAGATAATAAACAATAGTACTATGTACTATTACAATGATTCTTCCAAACTTATAATTCAGTTCGTGTCATGGGCTTTTCAGTGCGGCGTCTGATGGGAAGTGTTTACAAAGCAGGGGCAGTGAGTACAAGCATACATCGTTGAAACCCCTAAACCTATCCCTATCGAGATTTAAATTTAAAATATTTCTGCTCTACAAAAAGTCAAAAAGAAATTCCTAAAATACCCCATCCTAAAATTATTATAAGTAAAGCATTTAATTTTTATTTTCAAAGACTATGGAAGGTCCATAGTCTACATGGACAATATGGAAACATAAATACTGAGCAAATTGCACCCACCTTTATCTTTTAAATCGCTGGGACAAGGCATAATTTACATTGAGGTTTTACATTGTAAAAAAGATATACCATATTCAAACAGATGTTTCCTGTTTGTCTCATGTTTATTTCCTACCAAAGGGACCACGCCAAAAAGTTATTACTCGGGTATGTGAATGTACATTATATTTTTGCAGAAATTGTGGTCCCCATTTGCCATATGAAAAATTACTTACAAAAAGGGTTATTTTACTTTTAATTAGTATAGTATGAACCGTAATTTTTAGAAAAAAAATGTATGAACAATTATAAGATTTTTACTAATATTAGTTAAGCTGATAAAACTGCCCGTGAGTTTGTTTATTTAAACCCAAAAATCTCAGTAACAACGGGCTGGAATTTAAAAACATATTTGTTGTTTGATAACCTGTTTATTGAGTAAGGCTATAAATATGTAAAATCATTTTAGCGGAGAGAATTTATTCCTATAAAGAGCATTTGTAGCAAGGGCTGCGTTAACGATTAAAGTTACGGAGCAATAGTGTATGGCGAAATTGTTCCTCCTTAAAAGTTCTACATAATAATTATGTACTGTGTAATAATAATAATTTTTCTTTTGGTTGGTACACAATTTGTTATTAAGAAGTCAAGACCGCGGTATTCAACCTCTATACCGAGTTGCAAAATATATCATAGGTTAAGTCACTGCGACATGTACAACAATATGGGATAGCCTTTGTAATGACCTGGCGTTGTCCTAATTAAACGTGAAAGCGCAATCAAAGCAAGTTCCTGCGAACTGGCGATCGAACATAATTTGGATCCTCATGTGGTTTGCTTTAACGATCGCACGATAATATTATTATAGTTCGAGTGAAATGATTGAGTTCATATAGTTCATAATCGATGGCCGACGATCATCGGACATTTAACAAGGACGTCACCTCATATAATGCGTCTTGAACTTTGAGACCATACATTGCTGAGGATTGACAAAATTGTCATTTATTTTTAGTAGGTAGGTATTTATTTTTCAAAATGTCTGAAACATCATAAAACCAGTCTTAAAACATTGCTCACATATTATGAAGACACAAAAAGGTACATATTCTCTAAAATAAAGCCGGTAAACTTATAGGTAAACATGAAAATTCTCACGAAACCCAGCCATATTTGATCAAAGGAAGTAACACAATCGTACACCTCGTTGCTACATAGGGCATGGACGTCGAAATATCGCCGGTCTGTACATTTGAACGAGTACCCTTAATAGCCTAGAGTTTCAATTTTGATACCAATCTTTTAAACCAAATGTTCACATTACTATTAGTTTTTTTATAGGTTGGCTGTACGTATTTTACTGTTGTATAATATTCTTACCAACGAAATTTTAAAAAAAATACATGTCATTATTGTTTTATTTTATCTACCTACGACATATTACCTACTTGCGCGGCAAAGTGAACAAAAAGTGAACAAGTAAACACATTTTACTAGAAGTTTTGTTGAATACAAATTTGATGTATTTTCTTTTTCTGTAGAATATAAATACTTTTGAGGTAAGTTAATATCTTATTTTTGCTAAGATATAATTATTTTTTGCGAGTACATGTTTTACTTGAAGAAACTAGTGCTATTTTGTGAGTATCAATTTTGATACTTCAGGCATTCAGTAAATTAGGCTATTAAATTAGGCTATTAAGGGTACTTCTAATTAGGCTATTAAGTCTTTTGTCAGCTAGTAACAAGGTATTGTACGCATTTGCGTTATGCCGTCCTTAATGTACTATTCCGACATTCTGAAAGGGAATCGGAACAAACACAATGCCATTGATAGAAGGGTACGAGAACGTTTCACGTACTTTCATCCGTAATGAGATTGTTAAGTCTTTTGTCAGCTAGTAACAAGGTATTGTACGCATTTGCGTTATGCCGTCCTTAATGTACTATTCCGACATTCTGAAAGGGAATCGGAACAAACACAATGCCATTGATAGAAGGGTACGAGAACGTTTCACGTACTTTCATCCGTAATGAGATTGTTAAACTCGTTCAAATGTACAGACCGGCGATATTACGACGTCCATGCCCTATGTAGCAACGAGGTGTACGATTGTGTTACTTCCTTTGATCAAATATGGCTGGGTTTCGTGAGAATTTTCATGTTTACCTATAAGTTTACCGGCTTTATTTTAGAGAATATGTACCTTTTTGTGTCTTCATACAATAAAATACTAGGTAATAAAATTCACTCCATTTACCGATCGTGTGCCGAAAAGTTTCGGCCGACGATTGTTACGGTTCAGTCGCCATTGAAATTTTTCGGTCCAATTTTTCGACTGCTCGGACTGTAGAGATTGTATTTTGAATGCTAACATCTGTCCTGGCTGTTGGAATTTTTGGCTCGAATTACAGAATGATTTTGGGATCCTTTTCTACCCCATCCTTTCCTACCTTATTCATTTCCTTATCCGCAAATCCCTTCCTACCCTATCCTCATCCCCTCCACTATCCGCCAAGCGATGGTCGCCGTGCCGATGAGCTGCGTGGCTACGGGCGAGCGTAGTCTTAAGCGTGCCTATTACCCTGGGACCGGGCGAGGCCAGAATAAGGTTAGCCTTACTTGGACAAGCGGGGCTCTGTTCAGGTGGACATGTTTTTCCCTTGCTACTCGTGGGAACGCAATGGAGTTGAATTTAAAAATCCAGAATGACGGCGATGTGGTTCGCAACCCGTCACGTCTCGTCTCCCATCGGGGCGAAAAGTGGGCTAATGATAGCCGCTTTGCTACATTGAATGTAAGAGGAGGTATGGATGATAAAATTGAGGAGGTATGCAAGATAATGCGAGAGAGGCGACTGGATATTTTGTGTGTGAATGAGACAAAGCGGAAAGGATGCGACACCACGACGCATGGAACCTATACTGGTCAGGCGCAGCCACAACCCGTGCGGCTTGTCAGGGTGTCGGTGTAATACCTTCCGCGAGAATAAATGAATGTGTGACAGATTATGAATGTGTGAGCCCAAGACTCGTTTGGTTGAGGTTAAAGGTTGGATTCACCCGCATTTTTGTGCTAGGAGTGTATGCTCCACAGGATGCGCGGTGGCGCCGGTCCTCAAAAGACCAAAGTGAGAGGCAGGCATTCTGGGAGAGTGTGAATGATATTATGGGTAAATGCAAACGAAACGAAAGGATTGTAATGTTAGGTGATTTTAATGGATGGGTTGGAGTGAAGCGGGATGGATATGAAAGTGTATTGGGTAAGTTTGGGGATGAGCGAGTGAATGAAAATGGCGAAAGTTTGCTAGAAGTATGTTTGGAGAGGAATCTTGTGGTAACCAACACCATATTTAACCACAAAGATATCCACTTGTATACAAGGAAACAAGAAAGCCAGAGAAGCATGATTGATTTTGTGATAGTAGACGCAATAATGAGAAAGAATGTTCTGGACACCCGGGCATACCGCGGTGCCGGAATTGACACAGATCACTTCTTGGTAATTAGCCGAGTAAGAGGTCTGTTTCAACTGTGGCGGCATCGTGTGCATAAACCCATTGGTGTATTGGAACGCATTAAAGTCGAAAATTTGAAAGATATACGCGTGAAAGAGGAATTTGTAAGTAAATTGAGCGAGAAATTTGTAAATTTAGAGGAAATATGTGAGATTGAAGAATTATGGAAGCCGATTAAGGAAGGTCTCGTAAAAGTTGCAGTGGAAGTATGTGGGATAAGCAAAAGGAGACAAGGATGACAGGTAAAGAGTATGTGTGCTGAATTTTTAAAAGTTTTGTCTGATAAGAAGCAAGCATGGTTGAACTAGTTGGCTACAATGGTCAACCAAAGAATGCAGAAGGCAACGGATGAGGATGTAAAAATGGCAAAGGATGAGTATAAAAGGTATAAGCGTGTTGTGAAAGAAGTCATAAAAAGTAAGAAAGAGAATGATGAGGATGATTTTCATAACAGGTTATCTGATGACTTCCAACAAAACATAAAATTCTTTTGGAAGTCTATAAGAATAATGACTGAAAAGACAACCTCACAATTTAAGCAAATCAGAAACCGTAATGGTAGTCTTGTGATAGGAGAGGAATGTGCGCTAAAAACGTGGAAGGAATATTTTGAAAGTTTATTTGAAAAAGAGGATATGCAAAGGGAGACTCATGTTTCGGAAATGAATGAACTTGAGAATGAAAGCCACTTAAGTATGGAAGAAATTGTGGAAGCGTTGAATAGTATGAAATTAGGAAAGGCTGCTGGGATTGATAGAATTTCTGTCGAAATGCTGAAAGCGGGTCGTGGCGTGGTAGCTTGCCAGCTGTACCGCCTTTTTAATCTTTGCTGGCGAAATGGCAGAGTACCAGAAGAATGGTGCAAATCTGTCATAGTGCCGCTGTACAAAGGTAAAGGGTCACAGCAAGAGTGCAAAAGCTACCGCGGCATAAGCTTGCTCAGTGTCGTAGGCAAATTGTATGCGAAAGTTTTGATTAAAAGAGTGATGAATGAAACTGAAGGAAAAATGTGGGATGTACAAGCAGGATTTATGAAAGGAAGAGGATGCACGGATCAGGTCTTTTCATTAAGATGCCTAGCTGAAAAGTTTTTGGCAAAACGTCAAAAAGTCTATTGCATTTTCGTGGACTTAGAAAAGGCCTATGACAGAGTGGTGAGGAATGAACTGTGGTCAACACTGTCCATGTATGGAGTGAACAGCAACTTGATACGAGCCTTGAAATCTCTATACGAGGGCTCCAGTGCTTGTGTCAGGATCAATGGAGCTTGCACAGACTTTTTTCCCATCGTAAAAGGTGTGAGACAAGGCTGTGTAGCGTCACCATGGCTGTTCAACCTATACATGGACAGTTGCTTGAAAGAACTACAAGAGTGCGCGTATGGATTAAAAATGAATGAGCTAACCGTCAAATGCCTCCTTTATGCTGATGATCAGGTAATACTGGCATCATCGGCGGAGGAGTTGCAGTTGATGGTTAATATAATGAACGATGCGCTTAAAAGTAGAGGAATGAATGTTAATGTAAGCAAGACAAAAGTAATGGTTTTTGAAAGAGAGAAATGTATGACTGATTGCTCGATATCGATTGAAGGAAAGAGCGTGGAACAGGTGAAAGAGTTTGTATATTTGGGTTCAAAATTTGCAAGAGATGGAAAGTGTGACAATGATATTGAAAGAAGAGTTTTGGCAGGAAACCAAGTGAATGGAGCCATTCACACCTTTATGAGCAGTCAGAACGTGTCTAAAAAGGCAAGGATGGCTGTACATAGAGGAGTGCTTGTCCCTACACTTGTGCATGGTAGTGAAAGTTAGGTGTGGCAGGAGAAGCATGAAAGTGAAATTAATGCAGTGGAAATGAGAAGTTTGCGAAGTATAGCTGGAGTGACATTGAGGGATAAAGTAAAGAATAGTGTGATAAGGGAACATTGCGGTATGACAGAAGATGTAGTGACTAAGATAGAGAAAGGGATGCTCAGATGGTTTGGAAATGTGGAGAGAATGGATGGAAATAGGCTGACGAAACAGATTTATGAAGCGAGAGTGAATGAGCAAACTGGTAGGGGTCGACCTCGGCATACTCATGTCGATCAAATCGATAATCTTCTGAGAAAAGGCCAGGTCAAGAGTACCCTTAACCGAAGAGCATGTATGAAGACACTTATGAAAGTTGAAGAAGCGATAGTTGTCTGCCAGAATCGTAGCAAGTGGAAAGTCATAGTCTCTGCCTACCCCGTTGGGAGAGACTATGACGTTATGTATGTATGTATAATTTTTCGACGAGAAATCTCGACAATGGAAATTGATATTTCCTGTTTCCATTTGGCTTTTAAATCAGATTTGTTGAGTGTGTATTACGTGTTTCGAAGTGAGTGCGAGATGTTTTAATGCATCTTACGTGCTCTGACTACAGATAATTTGTTTCTGAATGTGTAAGTAATATCTGGATTTGCCCTGGCTCTTGGAATTTGTGGCGCGGTGCATTGTACGGATTACAGAATGGTCATAGAATTTCCCCTTTTACGTTGTACTTATAAAGATAGGGGAGATACTAACATTAACTTATATAAGACTGTAGAGAGCCGAAAATATTACGTTACAGATAATTATAAAGAAATTAATTGTAAGGGATTCTATAATTCAATACTGAAGCGAAAATGTATTATAAAGTAATTTTTTGTCTCTCTGTATCTTTGTCTATTTGTCTGTATAAAAATACTTTCAATCGATTTCAGTGATACATTTAGAATAACACTTTTTTAAATAGAAAAACAAAAATGATTAGCAGGTACAAATATTTTTGAGCTTATAATTAGTTTTTGTACAAAAATGTATCTTTACTGTGTGAATTTAGCTCTCCTGCTGACTGTAGGTACTAATGGTGCACAGAAGAAATTACAGTTTTTAAGTACCTAATATTAAAATAATGAACTTAACAGTAATGTTCATTTCTATGATATCTCTCGGGTTTACTAAATTACTTTGCTCTTCGTTCGCGTTCTGTAAACAACCCTTATAATTCCTTGAAAACTTTAAATTAAGAAATAAAATCATCAAATTTAATTTCTTTTAATATGTAATAAATATTTTTTGTCATTTCACACAACGTCGTCTAGGTCAAATAGTCCCTAGACTTCGTAGTGATTTTAAAATTAAAACTCCTGATTTGATACTTTACTTACATTTATTAAATTAAGTAGATGACGTTAATGTGACTATTTTGAATTTATTTATTTGCAGTAATTTTTTAAAATCTAAATCTAAAATTAGTATATTTCAATAAATTCAATTCGTACCGAGTGTCCCTAATTGCTTACAATAGTTAGATTTTTAGAATGGAATCTACCTAAAGTGAAATTATATTGTCAGGGTTTATAAAGATTCAACGTTAATAAAGTTTCAATCTTTTCGTAGTAAATAAAAATGTCATCTCCACTACTCATTTTGAGTGGGTTGCTCATTTTTATAAACGTAATAATCTACGAACAACAAGTGGGTAGCCAGAAAAACCTTCATTTATTCTTGTTTAATCAAAGAAAACAAATATAAATGTCACGGCGAGGTACTTAATACGTGCAGAAGGAAAGAGGCTTTAGAGATAACAAACCCAACAGAGATATATCACAAAATAGTAAGAACAGAAGGCAATCTACATACAAACTGCGCTTGGGCTACGCACTCATAGGCACCGCTTCACGAACATGAGGTCAAAGGATTTTCGTAGAAATTTCGTTACTAGTTTGTGCGTGAGTCTGCGTAGCCGAGGGTAGGTTTGAGAAGGTCGACGTATGGTCGGCGTACCAGTGTCGCAACTGAAAAACCGATTTACGTACATGAAAAGTTTGCTGTAGGAGAGAGTTTTACAAACACACTAATTGGAGTTCATTTTCACACAAAGCAAATTTATGTTACCTATTCATAAAACAGATAAATGGTTTTGATTGTGTCTGTGGTTAATATTGAAGCACCAAACCTGCTGCTGATATTATCATGGATACATTCTGGAGTTTCGGGACTCATTTCAAGTAAAAATATTTAAAGGTAATTATTGATGATTTTCATCCAAACTTTTGGATTTGTCTGTAACTTTTAATGCAGTTTAAGTTTATGATCCTGGAACAACCTTTTTTCGATACCTATTTCTACCGATGTCGGGTGTGCTCTGGTACAACTACCACAGAGAAACTTTTTCATGATTTTCAATCAAATCTGAGTGCTCCACCGATTTTAGTGTTCCGTGCCTCAACAGGCAAAACGTTTTATTAAACCGAAAACCAATTTATTCAACGTTATTGTACCTACCTATATCTGTTTTAAAGTGTCAGATTCTATTTCAAAAACTACACAAACAGATGCGTTAAAACAAGGTGCAAGTTGAACAAAAGGGGAAACGTGTATTGTTTTGGAGACAACCTGCTCTCTAGGTTATGTGCTCAATCTCTTAGCGAGTGAGATCTCAAAGGCAAGGCTAAGACAGTATGCTGCACTTCTAATGATGGATTATGTTTGTCAAGTCTGGTAGAAAATTCCGTTTGAACTTGACTGCTATTTATTTTTTACTACTAAGGGGGAGACATTACCGGCCTACTCGATGGAAAGCAGTCATTGCATCCTATGGACGTTTGAAATACCACAGGCGTTAGACTCACTCTGACGACCCTATTATGTTACTATTATTTATTTAGCTATCATTTTATTGTTCACTAGGTAAATCAAATAAGATTACTTTATATTCCTTTCGATCAACAATTTAATCTTATTGCAGAAGGTAAGGCCTCTGACAATGTCACAAACGACTGTCGAATGCCCTTTTACCGTATCAGAGTGAACTGCAAACTTCCAAGTGGAACTGGTTGCAACCGGAGAAAATAATGCTCTCTGAAAATAAAAACAGGTAAACCTTTTTCTGTATTATTATAAAACTAGGTGATGCGCGCAGCTTTGCCCACATAAAACTTGATTCCCGTTCCCGCTTTCCTTGGGAACATTTTCCCGGAATAAAAAGCCTATGTGTTATTCCAGACTATACTCAATCCCTGTACCAAATTTCAGCCAGATCCGAATGGATCTGGCTGAAATTTGGTACAGGGATGACTAAATAGTCGTTAGAGCGTGATTGAGTAACAAACATCCAAACATCTTCACAAACCGAATATTAGTAGGATATGATTAAATATGGGAACATTACCCCACATATTTTTGCAGTAAAGTACGCACCTTTTCATTCGAATTTATCTGTACAATAACCCCCTGAATGAGTTCTTATCCCTTACCAGATGATCTACTGTTGTGTTTCTACACGTATAAGCTCAAAAAGTACTATAAAAACAATTTTAATCCGTGGACCAACAACGTATACACGAAAGTAAACCACACAAACCAAAATGGTTTCATCTTAATTAAGTTTCACTACAGCTTGTTCCCATTGTGTCCAGACTCTAGACTTAATATTCAGTTTACCCGACTTAGGGAAATTAATTTTGGTCGCGCGACGTGTGAGTTGTAATATATTTCGTTGATTTATGAATGTTATATGAAACTAAAACCAAAGACTTCTATATAAAATGAGGTAGACATGCCCTACGCACCGATTTTTGAAACCTATAAACTGCGCTAATTAGCAGCGTTGTTCGCACTGTTGTGAGTCAAAACTTCGAGAGTAGGTACTCGACTTGCAATTGGACTTCATACGCCTTCTCTTTTACTCTTGTTCTATCCGTATATTGCTATTGTGTGTGGTGAAAATAACGTAAATAGTATTTATAAGTGAGTGTAGTCTTAGCAATGTGTGTGTTTGAGGATTGCTTTTGAAATCTCGCTTGTAAGAGTACGGTGCGTCTACCTCAGTTTATATAGAAGTCTTTGACTAAAACTTGTTTAATTTTTCGTTTAGTTTTTGTATGGTGTTTTTCGTTTTCTTTCTTTAGGCAAAAGAATCGTATTAAAGTTTAATTTGTATCACTGTAGACGAAATGTAGGTACTTAATCTTTACGTAGACAATAATTATGGTAGTATTCGTATAGTTACAATATGGTTGATCGGCATAAAATGCCAATAATGAAGTCATTCTGATAGATTGTGTATGAAGTTTTAAAATAAGTAAATATAATTTTGTATTCAATGGCAACTTTTAATTTAGAAGAAAATAAATAATTATGGGTTTAATGGATTATCGCTACGGAACCCAAAAATATTTTGTGGAATTCTTGTCTTTTTGTCTATTATGTCTGTTCATTTGCGATGTACGCAAAAGCTAGTGAATGGATTTTGATGCAGTGTATTTTGGAAAGATTTCGATCAGACTTAAAATCTTATATTATTTTGTTACCAGAATTGGTTGAATACAACCGAAGATTACGTGAGATCATGCTTTTGGTCGCGATAACCAATAACCACTCGGGCAGAGCCACGGGCAATAGCTAGTACTTTTGTAAAATTGATTAAGATTTTATAAAAAAGGTTGCGTATTAGTTAATCCAATATCTCATACAATAAAATAAAAGGTGTCAACAAACACTTAACTCAGACAATTTATGGAAATTGTAGGAATTTACACATAAACAAGTAATTAAACGCGTAATGATTCTCATTGTTCTCCTATTTCGATGTTTAACTATGAGTTACTCGGAAACTTGACACCTTGGAACACTTTATAATAATAAGGTTTTGTCCCCATTTCGAATGCCTGTTCAACCCCTTCCACTCATATACAACTTCACAACTTCGATGGATTCCCAGATAGGCACTATTGTATAAGTCAGTACATTATATTATTTCGAATAATGTTTTGTGCCCCTTTGAGGAGTTCAGTCATCGTCAGTAAACGGACTAACTTGCTACAATATTTTTTCAAATTGGATGAGAAAATTTTCTTTTTTACTGACGAGTAAGGTGGTAAGGTACTATGGCGGATCACAAGGTCGTGGGTTCGATTCACACCACGGGACAAAAATTTATCTCAAGAGTTCTGTGTTATAAGAATAATTATATATATACATATTTATAGTCACGCCTTTATCCCCGGAGGGGTAGGCAGAGGCATACTATGCCGACATTTCACCTTTTTAGAATTTCTCCCAAATAATAGGTGTTCATCCTCACATGTTGCGTCCTGAGCGCTCGAGCACGGTAAAATCCGATAGAGGCTTTCTTCCGCGTACGCATAGGTTGTGGAATGATCTCCCTGCCTCGGTTTTCCCAAACGCCTACAGTATGGGGTTCTTCAAAGGAGACTTTCAAATTATTATTTATTTAAATCATTTTTCATTTTTCAAATTAATTTTTATTGTTTGTGTTGCACACTATACTCCTCCAGCACGCAAAGCTACCCATACCAGTCACTCCACTGGACAAGAGACGACAAGATTTGGTTTGTATAAAGTCACAAACTAGGCATGCGTTTGTAAAAAGATTCTATGTATTCTTAGGACCGTATTTATATAACAGAATTAATAGAATTCTAAATATATATCGCTTAAACCACAGAAAATGTAAAATTTTAGTATCAGAATACTTAGGAAAACTAAATTATAATGACACGGAAAAGCTATTAGAAGTGTTACAATAAGTTTTAGATATAGGTAAGTCATAACGATAATCATTCTTTTTGTTATTTGACAGATCACGTACCATTATTACTTATAGTCCATTTATTATTAGAGTAAAGACGTAGCAATAACCTGAAACACAGGTTTTTATTCAAAAACCTAGATCAGGTAAGACGCTACAACTAAGTGCATAGTCAATAATTTGAAATAAGTAAGAAACTTTAATTCCATAGAGATTAATATGATATCATAAGCTGATTATATAAGAAACTAGTAATTATAGATTGACAAGATATTGATAAGACATTGTAAAAAAAATTGTGGACATCATGAATAAACAAATTTATTTATTTAAAAAAAAAAAAAAAACTCAGGAGGTTTTTACAGGGTCTGCAGCGCGAGTGTGGTGCCTCTGGTGTAGCAAACGTCCATAGGCTGCGGTGACCACCTGTACATCTATTGGGGCCGTATGCTTGTCTGCCACTATAGTGGTATAAAAAAAAAATAGGTGGTGAGCTGTATTGCCGTGTTGAGATGGACAGGCGCAGGTTGTGACTGCCAGCTGTTGAAAATTTTCAAGCTGCCTAAATAGGCCTCCAACTTGGCTTAACGACTGCCATTTTACTGGCAACCGGGACCACTGGCTTAACGTGCCTTCCAAAGCACGGAAACGCTCAAATAAATGTCACAAAGTGGTCACATGGATAGTCACCTATCCAAGGACAGGCCAAAGTAAAAGTTGCTTACTGCAGTGATTGATTACAGAACACCGAGTCCGCGCGGCCGTAAGCGCTTCGTTATAAGAATGTAGTTGCAATATCTATTACTAGATTTACAATCATTAATCACAGACATTATTACAAAGTCACCTATTGGTTTTATGATAATGATGATAAGAATGTACATAACAATGTGTTTTGTGTGAAAGCAAATTTCCATCAATGTGACTCTTCATGTGCGTAAATTGCTTCCCTAAGCTGCTTTTGCACGTGTTAAGTGCCTGGGATATATATTTTTGTTCCTTTTCGCATAACAAGAATAAATGAAGGCTTCTCTGGTAACTCACTTGTTCTTAGTCTATACTAATATTACAAAGAGGTAAAGTTTGTGTGTTTATATATTTGTTAAATTGTAAGGGGTAATCTCGGGATGTACTGAACCGATTTTAAAAATTCTTTTACCAATAGAAAGCTACGTTATTGCGGAGTGTCATAGGCTATATAGCATCACGCTACAACGAATAAGAGCGGAGCAGTAATAGTAAATGTTGCAAAAAGGGGAAAAAGTTATTCCTTTTGAGAGCTTCGTTGCGTGTGCTGCGCGACTAATATTATTTAACCGACTTCAAACAAGGAGGACTCAATTCACCCGATTTTTTTTAAATTTTTTTTTATGTTTTTTCGCGCATAACTCCGTCGTTTATAGACCGATTAGAAAATTTTTTTTTCGTTTGAAAATAGATACTCCCAAGGTGGTCCCATTTTAAGGAAGCCAGGATCTGATTATGGCATCCTGGAGAAATCGAAAGGAACTTTTAAAAATTGTAGGGGCATCTAGGGCGTTTGTATTTTTTTTTTATTAAGGGTTTTGAAGTAGTACAACTTAATGAAGGTCTGGAAACTTACTTTGAGTTTGGGTTTGATTAATTTGTACTGTCGAGAACTTTACACCTAGATAGATAGATTTTCAGTCCACACGACACTAAAAATAGTGAAAAAAAATTTTAACAAAAAAGAAACCGACTTCAAACAAAACTAAAAACTGAAAAATAAAATTTACTGAGCACAAAGTAAGTATATTCTTATTTATCAGATATACATAGGTGCACAATAACCATTTTAATGGCAATCAATTTTTTCTACAATAATGCCACGGGATACCTCTTTCATAAACGAAATTGTTCTTAAAAATAATGCGACGGGAATACACGCGACGATAAACCTTTCTCTCTCTCTCTCTCTCTCTCACGTAGTATTGAATATTAACGACGAGACGCTACGGGAGTAAACGCAACGTGACGGGAGTAAATGCGACGGGAACAGGTAATACTCTCTCTATGATTATTGATCTATATGTGGCGCAAACGAAGTTGCGCGGGTAAGCTAGTAGATTATATAGATAAAAGTGAACAACCCACTGAAGGGAAACTACGTTCCTCCGCTTTAAAGATTGGTACAGTTGAAACACTTATTTCAGTTTTATATTTTCCTACTTTAAAATTCATGTTCAATTTTGGTAATATATTATTTATTTATTATTATTTACCAATATTTAATGACAGTGATACAAGCTTCAGTAGTTACATTAAATAAGTTTTAAAACTAAGTGTAACAAACAATTGTAGGTAAATACATTGATGTCGTAGTTGTTCTACCTAAAAGCCTAAATTTTACATTATAATCAAATAAGTTCCTTTTATTAAAAACAAGTAAGCCATGAGATCATTCTCACCAGACTGCCCCTCTCTAACACGTTAATTGTGAAAGTTCAATTCGATTGACGTTGTCTTTTTGTTTTATTTCAAACTTTTAACAGATGATCCACGTGACCTAGTGACGTAGTTTAATGCAACAGAGTCACAGACGACAGACAAAGTCTCTACATAAGCTCCTCTGCACTCTATTTTATATAGAGGGGCTAAAATTAAAACTTATATTGGACTTAATCTATAGCCAATGACGTAAACAGCATAAAAGCAGACGTTTTATTTATCAGCATTCTTGGAAACGATTAGGCTGATGTATTTAGGAGACACTCGTATTACGGACTTGTGTAAACACAATTTTGATGATGCTGACCATAAAATTGAGAAATTTGTGTAATGAGATTGAATTTTTGATTAGATTTGAATTAGAAAATAATCATCTGTCCGTTTCCTTGCCAGTTTTTTCGTCTGTTCATATTTTAATTTGTCATGTAATATTCTCTGCAAGGTGAGAGGCAGAGGTACTACATACGGGCTTAAATCGTCTATCAATTTATTTTTTTCTTTTTATACCACTAAGGTGGCAGACAAGCATACGGCCCACCAGAAGGACAGGTGGTCACCGCAGCCTATGAACGTTTGCAACACCAGAGGTGCCACACTCGCGCTGCCGACCCTGTAAAAACCTTGTAAGACCCCTTTTTCATTACTTTCTGCGTTTTGTTTTCAAATACTGACCGACGAAAAAGAAGACTATCTCTCCATTTTGTTAGTTGATATGATACCTCCTTATGTCCCTGTCCAAACATTTATCGATGTTATTATAATGATTACAATGATTAATGACAATGTGATCAACCAAACGATTTCAACAGGACGCAATCAATAAAGAGGTAGGCAGAAGTCTGTAACTACACCTACATTTCTCTATTCCAATTTTGTCTAACGTAATAGGGAACCTATCTTCATAATGGAGTTTTATTTACAAGTTGAAAAAGATGCATATAATATTAACTGCTAGTTATACGCCTATTGTATTTTAAATGACTCCTAAATACACAAGAACTCAGTTAATTAGTAAATTCATAATTTGTAAAGTCACCGAAATCCGCAATATACAGTTCGTATGTATCGTATACCTACCTAAAAGAGCGCAACGATGTAGAGGCAATTAAGGAGAGCAATTAGGAAAACGATAAATAGCAGTGGCAGTGTGGCACACGTAGTTAATTATAACAAATTAGTGTGAGTGTGTAGAAAACAGAGTTTAGTGTTGCTTGTTATGGGTAAATTGAGATTAGTGAAGAAATTGTTATATTGTATTGTAGTTCTAACCTTGTTTTAAAATAAGATCATTATCAATTTGGACCCTTCGGCGATTAGCAGACGACGAGGCGAGCCGGTCTTTTTGTCTGCGACGATTACTGTCGTATACCTTGAAGTAATGCATATATTATCTTTTCTAGATAATATATGCATTACTTCTTTTCTAGATAATATATATGCATTAGTTCCTACTTTAAAATATTTCCATACTTATAAATTCGACTTTTCTTTTTAAAGGTATACTGGCTGTGTTTAGATTTTGGTTCATATTCGTATTACTTACAAAATTTAAAAAATAAAATAAAGTTCATACACATAAAGAATTTCTTAGAAAAATTTATGTAGGTACTCAACTAGATTTTCCTAAGAAAACTTATTGATAAGCTAAACGAAACTCGGTCAACCAAATACGTCTCTAAACTACCGTACACTTTACGCCACACTCGGTCGGTGATATTTTATATGTAAATGATTTACACATATGCAAAGTTCTTTGTTACCGCCGAAAGTGATTGTACTTGTTCCATATAAAATCCCCTCATGCATGTAGAAGTGAAAATTTACGAAAGGAAATTCCTCTTTATATTCACAAATGTGATATTTTGTACTGTAAATGTTACAGTTGAAACTTAGGGCAAGATTTACATGGTCTATACAATGTGAGCTTTGTGGTTGAGTTCACTTTTAAAGATCTACCTATTTTACGTGTGGAACACTTCATGAATGCTATGCCGGACTCCTTCCAACTAAAGCCACACGATGCTCTACAACTGCCGATGGCCGGTAGTCCCGAGTAAGGCTGCGGAAGAATATCCCAGAAAGATTTATACTTATCTATTTAATCAATGCCACTTTTCGTTGTAAGTTTATAACTCAAAAACGGACTCACCTATACAAACCAAATATTAAGGCATTGTTCGGACTATTTAGTAGATGGTTTATGTTAAGTTTGCACAAAATCGATCGAGCGGTTCTTCATTTATAACGCAAATGAAGTTGCGCGGGTCAGCTAGTATGAGATAAATTAGTGCTGTCTTATTATTAAAGAACTATTCGATTTAAGCACAGATAATATAGTAGTATAACATACAGATAGGCAACTCCCTGCCCCTAGCTGACCAAGCTTCCCCACCCCGCCAGTCCCACCACAGCTGTCATAATAGTTGGTGGGTGTATTGAGAGAACATTTGCTTAGTCTTATTGTTCACACACACACACACACATACACAACACAGCGTGTTTTTAATGAAAGTGACAGAATTGAAAACGAATAATTTGTATGGAGTTTCCACCCTGTGTGGTTTAAGACTAAAGTATTCAAGTACCTACATTAATCAAGTAATTTTATGATTATTATCTTTTTAATGAAGAAACTTATACTAGGAACAAAATAAACTTTCCAAGAGCCTTTTCTTAGATGATTTAACTAAGAATCAGAATCAGAAGGCAGACAGTACTCAGTTTTCACAGAACACTAAGTATTACTTCGTTATTCAAGTGACGTTTATGCATTACCTAAAAATCTGCTTGCGTGCAACCAGGTGCAGTGAAAATGGTGAGCTGTCACCGAGTGTAGGTGGCGTATTGGTGTCACACAAATCCTACCGTAGAGCACTCGACACGCTACATACGACGATATATTTGCTTACGGTTCACCCTACCTTTTACTTTTATTTATGTGAAAGTTTGTAAAATAAAATTAGGTAGGTATCTAAGTTCTTTTAAAACTTCAGATGTTTATAAAATAGATTGTGTACTGTCCCTTAATTTAGGAAATTGTATTGACAATGAGAACGCTACTATGATACTAAATAGGTGCCAAACAAACGAATTAGAGTTAATTAAGGTAGGAAAAAATTGAGTACTTTTATTTTGGAGAAGTGTCTTGTTCTCACAAGATGCTGGTACGAAACCTCTAATTATAAGCCATCGGAGTCATCGGCGTCCTATAATAGTTCTACATAATAACTCATTTGCAAAAAAAACGGGCACCTAAGCAATGAACCATTTCAAATGTTAATATTGCTTTGTTTGATAATTATAGGTAGTTTTATCCTCACAATTTGGTAAATTAATAAGAAAATAATCGTTTTCATCAGTATTTCATAAAATTTTGTTACAATTTATGGGAAATAATGCTAAACCTCGCTAGTAGTGTATGTTCGCTAGTAGTGCATATGCTCATGAAGTAAAAATAAAAAAGTTTTTTTTGTTTGTTTTTCTTTAATAAAGTAAAAGCAGATAAATGTTTAGTATCGAGTGTGACCCCCTCTAGCTAAAATCACAGCTTGAATTCGTCTGGGCATGCTAGCGAGTATATCACGGATACTTGCTTGCGGAATACGTTCCCACTCCGCAGTAATCACATTCTTCAGCTCTCTGATGGTCTGCGGAGCCGGGTGTACTGATCTCACACGCCGTTTTAGAACATCCCCGATATGTTCTATGGGATTGAGGTCGGGACTTCGAGCTGGCCAATCCAAACGACGAATGACGACCTCTTGCACATACGCATTAACATCGCGGGATTGGTGGGCGCGAGCATTGTCGTCCATAAAAATCGAGTCTTGACCTAGAGCGGCCAATGCGGGTTGTGCATGAGGAATTAGAAATTCCGTTATGTATCGTATCCAGTCAGTGAGCCATTTTCAATGAAGACTAACTCTGTATGTTCCATTGAATTTATTCCTGCCCAAAACATAACAGAGCCCCCACCATAAGGTGTGATTTCTTCGAAACATGCATCTGCAAAGCGCTCTCCTTGTCTTCTTAGCACTCACCGACGTCGATCTTCACCGAACAGAGATATCTTGGCTTCATCAGAGAACAAAACCCTATTCCAATCTTCTTGAGTCCATGATTCACAATTTCTAGCGAACCTAAGCCTGTAAACTCTGTGCTCAAGGAGTAATTTGGGGCCGCGGGCCGGGCGGTGACTGCGTATATTGGCAGCAAGAAGCCTCCTCCTGACCGTCCATAGACTAATATGCACATTTCTTACTTCTTGGAGGTTGTTTTTAAGATCCACATACGAAGATTTGTGATTTCTCAATGCGCGACTCATAAGAAAACGATCATCCCGTGGTTGGGTACATGGTTTTCTTCCAGAATCAGGCCTTCTCTCGACGGAACCAGTCTCCTGATATCGCTGCCAGGTCCTTTGGACCGTCGAGCGACTAACATTTAGCCTCCTAGCCACGAAACATTGGTTGCAACCCTCTTCAAGCAGCGCGATAATTTTGTTAGCTTTTACCACTTTATCTACCATTTTTGATACAGCCAAACAGCAATAAATAAAGCTTTGACAGTCAAGGATATGAAATTAATCGATAAAAATTGAATAAAAGTTGTGAAAGTCGATGTTAACTTCTGGAACTTCGCGCCAAAAATGTAGGATAAAAATGGGTTATCTGTAAAAATGAGCATCAAATGAAAATTTGAATTTAGAACGTACTTTTTTAAATACCACGGCATTTTTAAAAACGGCCAGTAACGTGTACAAACGATTGAAACCTTTTTGGTATTGTATCTTTTTAAAGATGAATGAAAATCAAAACCGCCCGTTTTTTTTTGCAAATGAGTGTATATGTCAGTAGGTACAGTATTATAAGATTTCTAGTACCTATTTTTCACAACACTTATATTTTATCAGTATCAAAGGCTCACAAGCGCAATTACCTACAAATCATAAAATGCGTCCGGGAATCCGATTTTATCCAATCTGTAACGTGCGCGGACAATGAAAAGAAATGTGTACTTTCACGCGATGTGTTATGGCCACGAGTTTGTTTCTGTGCAAGTGCAGTGTTTGTTTGTAAAACAAATAAAGCTGTGACACAGTTCCGGATCCACATCATAATAAAGCGTCACTCCGACATAACGACCAGACATCGCGAGTTTAAAAACACTTACAATTGCTACCTTTTTTTTAACGTTAGGGGAAAATCTTTCGTGGATGCTATGACGGACTCCTATCGACTATAAAAACCTCACGTAACGCCCAACGAGCCTCAACCGGGTAAGCCCTCAGAAGGATGTCCCAGGACTCCCAACAGACCTACGGCTACCACTGCGGACTTACCTAGGGGGGGTTCGGGTGCCATCCCGCATCTTTGGGGGGGTTTTTTTCGGGTGTCAATCCGTTTCTAAGGAGGGCGTTCGTGAATCCCTCACGGCACGCTGTCGTCTAGGGCCTGCTTCTGCAAATTACGGTGGGCACTCCTCAGACCCCCGGTCATAGAGGCGGCGCCCACGCCTCCGACTGCGGAACTCGGGTGGGAGAGTCCACTCCCGCTTCCTACCCGTCGCCGTCGTCTCTATCACGCAAATATTTCAGTAACTACTGACTCCTCAAACACCAAACATCAATTTAATTGAATTATCAATCAAGTTGAAAGACAAATTATATTATCAAGTTGGTAAGTGAAGCGAGTCGGTAAACACAAACTTTGCAATAGTTGAGCGGTATTAGCATTAGTTAAACCCGTTGATTAATCAGAACGATCTGATACAAGTTTCAAATGTCTTCAACAAAAGACAAATTCAAAAGTTAAATGGAAGGAGCTGAGTAACTTCTCAAAGACATGTCGGTATCAGAGTAAAACAAAACAAAGAGGAGGTAAATATGGTTGATAATGGATTCGGCGCCAAAATACGGGTATATCACAGACTTTAAACTTTATCTAGCTCTTGATTAAAAGCAGGTCTCAAAGTTTAGCTGTTTCAGGTCAAAAGCGTTTTAGGCGAAGTTTCCTTTACAGTTGGTTTCCCAGTTTTACTTAAGTAATGTTATAAATCTTATATAATTATGAATATATTAAACTTCATTTCAGTAGTAACTGAAGCGTAGTATTAATACTATTGAGAATAAAGAAGTTTTCGTATAACAACCTTTTCTTTTTCAAATGTGGAATTCCTCATGATTGTTAGGGCTCGTTTAAGGAGACGCGGCGCGTCGAGCGGTGCGGTCCGCGAAGCGGGCCGCCAGAAACACAAACATATGGAAATGTTTGGAGCGTTCAAGCAGAAGAGTTTTTGCAAGCGTTTGTTTGAGCTGTAGCTACCCAAGCGACGTGTGGCGCCGCGGCGGACGCGGCAAATGAAGCGACAGGCGACGCCGCGGAGGATGCGGCGGGGAAACCAGCCAGTTTCGCAATAAGGAAACGCGGCGGATGAAGCGGCGGGTGACGCCGCAAAGGACGCGGCAAGGAAGAGGGATGGAAGCTGTGCGGGGTATAAGATTTTCTATATGTTTGAGTTTGCGCGTGACATGACGCAACCCGCTTTACGCGCCGCTTCACTATAAAACGCCAAATCGCTCGACGTGCCGCGGCAAGCCACGCTGCACGTGAAGCTCAACGCCCCGCCTCTCCTTAAACGAGCCCTTATGCTTACCGGCTATAACCACAGGGTGTTTTTCGATCTGCTTTTGCTGGGAGTTTATAATATCAACATACTAACATATAGCTACGTTACTTGTGGTAACACTTCTGTGTTCTTTTGCGTGTGGAATTCCCACAGATGTCATGCTAGATTCGAACCGACTAAAACCACACTTTCCCGGAGGAATTTGTGAATTTGTCCTGAAATTACATATATATTCGTATCATGCAAAATAAAAATATGCTCCTTGTAAAGAAAATATGTATACAAATTATTATTTGTAATAGGTATATATATATAAGTTGTAATACTCTTGGTTTTCAGAGAGCAGTTAGACGTCACGAATATTTACATTCCATTACAATAAATCTACATAGCCACAGACAGGCATACGTTTTCACGCGTGACGGACGTTTAAAGGACAACAACATACATTTTCGATCAAAGTTATTGTATTGCATTGCGGAGTCATATCTCTAAAGTACCTAACCTAACAACTAATAAATTTCTTTATTTATTTACTAGTTTGTACACCTATTAGCGCCATCTATAGTTAGAACTCAAACAGAAGAATTTGGGAAGAATTGTGTGCAGTTAAAAAACCGACCAAGTGGGACTGTGGGAGACTGACTCCCGAAACAGATGGTTCCGTACCACAACACAACAAAGATCATGTTTGTTGTATGGGAGGCCCCTTAATCTCCCCTTTTTTCTGACTTTAGTGAAAATTTTCAGCTCTCTAGCTATCACTGTTTTTGAGATACAGCCTTATGACAGACAGACGGACAGTGACGTCTCATGAATAGGGTCCCATTTTTTACCGTTTGGGTACGAAACCAAAAAAAACGGTTGTCTGTAATTTCGGATATGGTACGATAATAGACTTGGTATTGGTGAAAAAGTGTTTAAACAATGGAGCACTATAATTTAACAGTAAAATCGGATATGATTTTTATCTGAAATATTAGTTATTAAATGTTTTTCTAGAGCAGGCAAACAGCAGAGTGTTTCAATTATACTTATAATCCCTTGCTCCGTACACAATCTTATGTTATATCGTATGCTCTTGATCCAAAGGCTCATCCTCGTCGTTACAATATTAGTTTACTCCCATGTACATATTACTAAAACACTATAGTATAATCCGATATTTTCATCCAACTCATAAAGCAATATATTCTCTTCAAGTGCATAGTTATATTAGTCTTATTTATTCAACTTGTATTTTAGAACCAAATGTCTTTTTAATTCCCAATGTAAGAAAATCCCGATTCGTTGGTCATTTTAGAACCAACATTTGTTTTTTAATTCTCAATGAATGAAGAGCTCGAGCCATAAGATTATCGATACTAATCGTAAAGGTTCGAGTACAGAATTGTTTGACCATTAAACTTTCAAGGCTAGCACTAAAAGGGTTCCTTTCATATAACAAAACATACTTCAAACACTATTTCTGGCCATTTGTATTTGCTCAACGTCCTTAATCTCAGTTTGCAAATCAATCTCACACTTTTACCACTTCGCTTTCTGTTATTGGAACTCGAAATGTTGGGAAACTAGTCAAGAACTTGAACAATCCCGCTGTGTAGGTAGTATTATTTCTAAAGACAATGCAAATAATGACAGTAAACTATAACAAAATCAAAAAACTAAAACCACGATCAGCAAATTTCTAACTTAACTAGATGCCGCGGCTCTACCCGCATTGAATTCTTTTCTCGTTACTAAATCCCATGGAAACTTATTTCAGAGATATTAAGTAGAATTTATTCCAGAAAATATGGGGTAATTTAGCCACTTTGTAAACCACCAATCGGTTTGCATAGCTTGTTCCCTCCCATCTGCAGTAAGTAGCTAAAGAAAGTCACAAAAGAAATGTAGAACTTGTTTTTTGCTTTTAGTTGTATGTTTATTTAGCAGTCGGCTTTTTTTTCTTAATAATTAATTTTATTATATTTTGCTCATATCTCCGATTCTACTTAACAAAATTATTATAAATGAATGATTTTAACTAAATGAGCAAAATATTTGTTATTCAAAATATTTGTTATTAGAATTTTACATTTGTTTGATTATATTGCAATCAAACAAATGTAAAATTCTAAGTCTGACCAAGACCTTCCAAACAAATAAAACCGCATGGAAATTCGTTCAGTAGTTTTTGCGTACATCGAGGTCTAATAATTTTAGCGCCAATAATCCGCCATTTTGAATTTCTAGGAATTCTATTATATCTGGTGTCACTCACACAATCCATTAAGCCGTTCAGGCTGTAGAGCATGCAAGAAAAATTTTCAAGGTTTTCATTCTGGTCCCAAAACTCCGACATTTAGATTTTCCAGAAGTTTTAATATACCTGGTGTCGCTCACACACTCATGACAAATCAAATGACATCTCGCATGTCAAAATTCGTCTAGCCGTTCAGGCTGTAGGATGTTACAAAGAAATAGAGATAGATACATATATATTCATTCAGTCTCAAAAACATTAACCTCCTTTTTTCGGCAGTCGGTTAAAACCATCAACTTTTAAGAATGCCATTATTTAAGAAAAAAACTTAAAAAATATAATATAATATGTTGACTTTATTAGAATAAGTAAAATGTTATGTTGTTATTGTTTTATAGAAATGTTTAATTTGTACGAAGACTAGATTCCCCAGTCAAACCATCAACTCGGTTTTGGAGGACTAATACGAGTAAATTACCTAATGTTCAATTGCAATGTTTCTAAATAAAAAAATATATAAAAAAATGAATGATCCAATCATGAATTTTATCAGTGGAAAATAAAGATTACACAGTTAGTTATAATGTGTATATACAGAAATACAGAAAACGTTAACTTAAAAAGTTGAATTTGTACGAAGTTACATTGCTTTAAAATTAATGAGGACATTATTATTATAGCGTTTAGTGGTAGCGTTAAACAAAAACAGAGAGTATTATGTTTTCGATAATGTAGGTTGGTCTTAATGAACATTGACCTTTATTACCGATTATTTTAGATACCTAACAATGAAAATATTTTAACGGATAGAAAGAAGGTTTTTTTTTTGTTTTTAACTCCATAAAGGAGAACGCCCAGAGATCGTTTCTTTTTGAAAAACCTTAATAAAAAGTGTATGGCCATCTAAGTAAATTGGTAAATCATGTAATATTTTTTTAACAATCTTTTAATTCAATCGATCAAAATCTTTTGTGGGGTTTTAACTTTGATAATAATTCGTGGTTGTATCGTTTGTACGCGCCGCGGACTGACCAAATGAATGGTACTGACGTGACGAAGATGGCCGCCAATCGCAAATATCAATGTGTGAGGCCTACATTTCGGGATTCATGCAACAATGTCGTTGAGATCATAGATTTAGTATCGATAAATTCTAAATCTATGGTTGAGTTGGAAGTAGGTTCTATTAATAGCAGATTATTGTATTTTTTATATAAAATAGCATTCTAAGCATAGATTTAGAATGTGATTTGAGAGTAGCGAAAAATCCTAAATCTATGATTCTAACTATAGTAAAAATCTAGGCTGGTGATATATTATTCAACGTGTTGCGAGCATATTAGACATTTGAACGAAATTCGAACTGTCAAAAATTGAAAAGTTTTTAACAAAACGTCTTCTCGGTACTTGACTTTGAGTGTCCTAAGAGGACGAGGACCGAGAAAAATGACATAAACAGCTGAATATTAAATAATACAAGAATTGGCAGTATGGTTTTAAATACCTTTGCCTGTCCTTTGGACGAATAAAGCAGCAACAACAACAACAAGGAAAAATGACAGTTTAAAATGTTTATCACCGAAGGATTTTTCATGAAATTATTTTATATAAATCGGTGTGAAATGTTTATATAAAACAATGTACGGTTCCATACAAAGTGATTATGATCAGGATTGATATTTAAATGGTAAGTAATTAAGGAACAATCGAGATCCAATTTGTTTATTTACTACATATAGCTGGAGTGAAATTGATGGACAAAAAAAGGAATAGCGTGATTAGAAAACAATGTGGTATAACTGAAGATGTAGTGACAAAGATAGAAAAAGGGATGCTGAGATGGTTTGGACATGTTGAGAGGATGGATGAAAATAGACTGACTAAACAGATCTATAAGGCGAGAATAAATGGGCAAGCTGGTAGGGGTCATCCTCGGCGTACGCATGGTAACCAAATTGATGACCTGCTGGAAAAAGGCCAGGTCAAGAGTACCCTTAACCGGCGAGCGTGTATGAAAGCACTTATGAAAGTAGAAGAAGCGAAAGTGGTATGCCAGGATCGTAGCAAGTGGAAAGCCATAGTCTCTGCCTACCCCGATGGGAAACAGGCGTGATGATATGTATGTATGTATGTATTTACTACATTATCTCAATAAGTTGTTATGTGGTAAGAAAATACATTTTCAGGGTTTTTTATAAGTGTGATGGAACTGTTACTTTTATCTTTTTTGAATTAAATCCATGTTCATCAATGTAACGATTACACTTTTTGGACAAATTGATTTGACGGATTGATGGACATTTGCTTCAAAACTAACCTCTAATTTGAACAGCAAAACGAAGAATGATAGAAAACCCTACAAAATAATAGAATATTTTTTATTTCCTATGAAAGTACGATATCCATTCAATTCAATCTCCGATTTTCGCTGTCATACTAAATTATTTGTTATGAAACGGCGGTCCATTGAAAGATGGGCAATCGCCTTTGTGAGTCTCGTAACTGCTTTCATATCCCAAAGGAATGACCTCTCTGATTGTGAAGAAAATCTATTCTGGTATTTTAACTACAAAATGAATTTCGAGGATAGGGTTTAAGTTGGTTCAATGAATGATGAAGTCACGTTCATTTAAAAACCAGTCATGTGCGATTCGAACTCACTCTGTTAGGGTTCCGTAGCAAAAATGTCAAAATATCACGTCTGTTGCTTGGAAAACATCTTAATCACCTTTTTTTTATTTTTGGTATAACGGCAACAGAAATCCTAAATTTCCGCTTTCTAGCCATCATGGTTCCGGAGATACAGCCTCTTGACGGACAAACAGACATTTTGCATTATCTTTCTTTGGTCAGAAAGACAGATAGACAGACGAACAGCTGAAGTCTTATGAATAAATACATGATGTTCAAACTAAAAGTAGGTGTCGTATGGACGAGCTATCATTATTTTAAAGATCGAATAAACAGTTTCATAAAGCTATTTAAAAAAGTTAAATAAATAGTATTTTTATTTTTCACACAAATATTTCATCACATTTTTAAAAAGTACGTACTTACTTTTGTTTCATTTTAAGAGAAGGTCGCTCTTTGCAGTATTAAAATTGATCCTGATATTTTATGTTCTGTCTGTCTTGAAAAGCTTTGTCGATGACCGCTTCTAAAGGTCAAGAAACGCTCTGATCGCCGAAGACATTATAGAGATCGAAAAGTATTCTCACGATACAAAAATTGCAAAGATAAACACAACTGACATGTTTTATTCAAGAAAAAATATATTTTTCTAGAAGTAGAAAATATATAAAAGCTTTCAGCAATTTAATCCAACCGATTTACTTAAAGATTTATTGAACTAAATGATAAGTTTCGATGTGCAGATTTTTTATCGGACTTTTTACCTAACTTAAAATAATTTTAAGGTCATATTGAAACGGGTATTACTTAGTTACGTTCACTCAACAAGTTCTATTCTTGATATATCTTTCTCTATACCTACCTTTCGTCTAATCAATTAAGTTAGCCTAAAAAGCATTTGCTGAAAACAACTCCATTTATTGTCAGTTTTTGCTGATTTAGAGTTTAGCTACATCTGACCGCACCGCATGATATTTTCTTATACTTCTATCTTATTATATTGTTTGGGAATATTCTTTAATAGAGTGAAAAGGAGCACACAGCGGAATAGGCGATGCGGATGACGACGGAACTGCGTGACGTGTAGGGCTACCTCAAATTGATTGAGATGAAGGAAAGCTTGATGTGTGCATTTCTTTTAGTAGAATAAGCAGTTCATTATACGTATAGTCATGATTTTAGCGATGAGGTAGGCAGAGAATTACCTTACGCTCTCTTAAGCCAGTAATATTAGGCACCACGAAGGCAGCACGAATTAGGTATTATTATTGCTGTGTTGAAACTTTGAGACGTAGGTTCCGACTACCTTCTGTTGAAGTTTTTATACCGTTCATAACCCTTCGAAGGTCCTCGCGTCAAACGGTCAACGTCAACGTCAGGTTACCGGGCGACGCAAACGACGCGGGCGGGTGTTCTTCAATCGACGATATCTCATTCATAACTGTTCACTCATAACTTTTTACCACCAATGGCTTCGTGTGCATTCAGAAATTCAGAAAAGCGCCAGACAGTTACCCATCCCATCAAAGACTGGCATTTGCGTAAAAGGCTTATAGTAATCGTTTAACGCAAAACACAGAGCAAGCGGGTCTACGATTACGGCGCGGGGAGCAACGCACCGTGCCGCAGCACTTAAGGCCACGGCAGGGGTTGCTCAGGTCGTGGGTCGGATTCGGCGGCTGGGTCTCGAGGTCGCCCTTCACAAATCCGAGGCTCTGTGCTTCCACGGACCCCGGATGGGGCCACCTGCGGGATCCAGCCTACAGGTAGGGGGCGTCAGCATCGGCATCGAGCCCTCGATGAAGTATCTGGGGCTCGTACTCGATGGCCGGTGGAACTTCGGACATCACTTCCGAAGTTTGGTCCCAAAACTGAGGGGAGCATCGGCCGCACTCGCGCGGCTGATGCCCAACATTAGAGGACCCAACGCTCCCTACAGGAGACTGTACCTGGGGATCGTGCGAAGCATGGCCTTGTACGGGGCTCCCGTATGGGCGGAGACCCTGACGGCCAGCAATGAGGTTAGACTGCTGAGCCCGCAGAGAGTGATGGCCGTCAGGGTGATAAGAGGATACCGCACGATCTCCGGTGAGGCGGCATGTCTCCTAGCCGGGACCCCTCCATGGGACCTGGAAGCGAGAGCCCTTGCGTTTCACTGTTCAGATGGCGCAAGGAGGTGCTGGAGCGGGGCCAAAGGCCTGCGTCTCGAGAAATCGAGGCCCAGCGGACCCTGCTCCACCAGGAAACCATGGAGACATGGAAGGTGCGACTTGAGCAACCAAAGGGGGGATTCGCCACAATCGCGGCCGTCAGACCGGTCATGGACGAGTGGCTGGAGAGAAGACACGGTGCTCTCTCCTACCAGCTGACACAGATACTTGCCGGGCACGGTAGCTTCGGTAGGTACCTATCTGTGGCGAAAACACCGGGAAACCACGGCCGAGTCTCAGCACTGCGAGGACCGCAGCGATGACACGGCGCTCCACACTCTGGTGGAGTGCACGGCGTGGGCACAACAGCGCCAGGTCCTCGTAGTGGGTCTGGGCGTGGACACTCTCTCGCTCGAGGCCATGGTGCGAGCCATGCTCTCCAGCGGGAGTAAGTGGGACTGCGCCGCCTCTTTCTGCGAGCAGGTCATGCTCGCGAAGGAGTCGGCGGGCCGGGTGCGGGAGAGAACTCTCCCACCCGAGTTCCGCAGTCGGCGCCCTGGGCGCCGCCGACGTGTCTTCGCCGAGGACTATCGGCCTCCATGACCGGGGGTCTGAGGACGGTGAGAGGGCCGCTCACCGTCCTTACAGAAGCAGGCCCATGACGGAAGCGTGACGTAACACGCCCTGCTATTTATTTTTAATATTTTGAATGTACAGAATTTTCATTTCTACAGATTTATTATAAGTATAGATAGATGTTCATTTTTAATTTAAGCCATCGTAGACCCGCTTTTTTTTTTTTTTTTGTTTAACGTGAGGGAAAATCAGTTCAGTGTCCGTCGACACTGAACCCAAAAATGTGATTAAAAAAATTTTTGTCTGTCTGTCTGTTTGTTCAGGCATCACGCAAAAACTACCGGTTCGATTACGATGAAACTTGGTATAATTATTCTTTAATAGCCTGGGCATCACACTGGGTACTTTTTATCCCGGAAAAGTCTATAGAATTTAAACAAAACTTAATTTTGCGGTTCGGTCCCTAGACCCAAAGTTATTATCAATTATTGCTTAAACGGTTAATGGTACGATGATGAAACTCAGCATGAGCGTTGTTGGTTACAATTTGAAAAAAGTAATTTTAACATTTTTGCAAATTCCACCTCCAAAGGTATAAAAAAGGAGGGTAAAGTTTGTATGGGACAACGTGATTCCTTGGTCCGATCTACTTAAAATTTGGCATATAGCATTATTAACATAATTGATGGAAGACGGTTTCGTATTTTATTGAAATTTATACTATAACGAGCTAAAAAGGGGATGTAAATTATTTTGTGGCTGATTTTCTCCGGAGTTGATATCAATACTCCTTAAATACCCTTATTTTATACTTAAATTACTTTTTATTTTGACACATAATTTGTGAAAGTTCAATACAATTGACGTTTTTATTTATGTCGTATTTCAAACTTCATACAGATGATTTTACTACAAAGCCATAAAGTTAATTAAATGCGCTATTTTGGTATAATATTAAACAAATATGCTTTATGGAACTATTATTGTTAATTTATTCAAATTTTATGTGACAAAAATACATTTGAAGAAAATTCTAAGATGGCTGGCCAGAAAAAATGAAAAACTACGCTTCAGGTAGTATCCACTGGTCAATAAAATAACACCGCATGTTACCATCTACGCTCAATCCTTACGACAAAGATTGACAGCAGCTCTAAGCGACTGGTCATGGAAGGTATGAACTTTATTCTACATACCGTGCCGACTGCATTCTGTCAGGAAACAGACTCACTAAGTCTTTGTAAAATACGGGAATGGCCTCTACGTAGACTACATTCGACAGGACTGAAAAGAGCCATTACGATGAACTTGAACACTCAGCTGATGAAATTTACATTGTTATTACGTTACCAGGTCTTGGTTGGACCATCTGTATTAGGAGGACAAAGCCTACAGTAGTTCGGTTTGTCCAAACGTCGTAGGCTGGGACTACCTGAAGAAGGAACTAAGTTACGGTGTCAATTGCTTAGAAGAGACGTTGTGTCAAGTAGTAGTTTAGCCATTGAATTAAAAAATGTATTCAATAAATAAATTTACTTAGCTCATATTATTATGCATTATGAATTTGTTAATCAAAAATCTATCTAACTAGGTATTATTATAAATGCGAAGGTTTGTGAGTATGGATGTTTGTTACTCTTTCACGCTATAACGGCTGAACGGATCTGGCAGAAATTTGGTGCCTACAGAGATATGTTATAGTCTAGGAACAAAATTACACGCAGGCGAAGCTGCGGGCATCAGCTAGTAATAAATATTTGGGACAATTTTAAACAGCTCTATCTATTCAAAATTAAGCTAATACAAGCTTGTGATATGGTATTTATACAAGTGAGTACAAAACATGTCAGGAAAATCAAAGTGCATCACATTAATAAAATAATAATTTATCTTGTATGAATTCGTAGTAGAATCTTTTCTTAAGACCAAGATAACACTCAAAATTAATAAACATTAATGTTATATACCGACTACTATGTAATAAATTATATTTAGCCACAAGGCCTATCTAAAAATGTATCGCACAACATGCAAATAAGCAATACTCGAATGCATTCAACTACCTCCTACCCCGTCTGTTTACTAGAATAGCGCTCGTTCAGGTAGAAAGGGGTATACAAGTAGTATAATGACTTAGATTGGATTTGTTTGTCCGGGTCAAAGGTGAACGGACTCTCGCGTGATCGACTGTGTTGTGCGCTAGACTGCAGTGTTGGGGATCTATGAAACAAATTCATAGACATTGTTTAGGTGGAACGAATAATTTGTTTACGATTTTTTCAATATTTTGAAGTAAACTCAAAATTGCACGTTTTCCTCCTCTTACAACTTGCGGAGCTTGAAGCAGCTTCAAGCGGAGCGTGAAGGGGCACATCGATTTGACGACCACGACTGTCAGTAATGTGCTAAATTGATTTCCATATTTTCAAATACAATAAAAATGCGCACATTTTCTCCTCCTCTTACAAGCTCTGGTTCTTCAAGCAGAGCCTGAAGAGGCACATCATAGGGCCGCTAACTTGAGGACCACTGTTAATAGTCTTGTAGATATCGCCATTGTTTTCCATCATTGACGAGCTAAATATAAAAGATTTTTTTTTTCTAAAGTTTCTTATCCTATAATGTTATTAGTTTTAGCATTAGAAAAGGCAGGGAAATAGAAGCAATATGTTTAACCTTGTGTAGTTTCATCACTATTTTCGAAATATTATTCTTAGCATTTGCGTGTCTAGTAGTTCTTAGTTTTCAAATATAGCATTCTATTATTACAGTAGGTATTTCTATGTAAATAGTCTAAACTTTAACGCTCTTTTAAACGAAAGCTTGCTTTAAAACTTTTCCTAACTACACGTGTAAATTTTTAAACGAACAAAAACCCCCTTCAATCCTTACAATTTTCTTAACATTATTTTTGGTAAGCTCAATAGATCAAACTACCACATCCGACACTTCAATTTACTACCATTTCCGCTTAAGACAATGCAATGTATTAGATACACCTAAAGAAAGTGCTTCGGGATTTATTTTAAGTGGAACTGATACAAAGTACTCCGGGATAATAATGACTATTGCCGGTTTACGGATATAAAATACTTTCCCGACCTGAAACTACGTACTGTATTCGTTCTTTGTTGTTTGTGGTTTTAAGCGATTAGTACTTTGTTTATCATCAGCACTTTAGCAAATCTAATAGCAGTTTTAAACTAATCCAAAAACAAATTGTATCAGCTTTGCTTAGCTCCTGTCGAACGATTTTATATAAATCTACGACGCTTAAAGTGCTACGTGCTACAAATTTTGCTACGTCGTAGATTTATAGCGTACAATTTTAGGTTTCGTATTAGTATAATGAACTCACGGAAAATTACTAAATCAGTGAATAATCACTTATGTTATGCCGTGGAAACTGATGATTTATTATTTTACGTTACGCAAACATTATTTACTGGCATTTTCTAGGTAATTGCAACATTTGAAAAATAATATAGTCCATCGCCTCTAACAGGGATGATAAAGTATGAGATTGGATAATATAATTAGAATAATACTATATCTTCCTTGCACAGTTAAGTACAAATTATACACACCAGATGATTAGGTCGAAAAATACTCAAATCTTACATTTGAATGTCTTTTTAATTTTCAAATTAAATCAATTTATTGTACGATAGGATATTCATTGTGACGTCTCAAGTATTTGTTGACTTCTAATTTGTTTTTCTCCTGCGTTATTGATCATGGCCGTCATATAATTTTCTAATTTCGTAAGCGACTTCGACGTCCACAACACCTGTTAACTGCTCCACTACTTGCAAACGCGATTGGCACGGACCCAAAGCTTATTTCAGAAACTCATTTAATATTGTTAAGTACGAGCAAACTTTTCTTCGTAGCTTCATTGAAAGACGTAACACAAACGTTCCTTAATTTATAGACAACGGACATCCTTAAGATAATGGTGTCTAGTACAGTTAATTTACATTCACATTCTGTTTCCATAGTTAAATACTTTGTAAAGTGACTGTCGCCGAAACTGTTATTTCAAGAATTCCTTGTGCTTTGTTGAACTGTAGTTTAGAATTGGCATAGGATGTAAGCCTGAAAAGACATTTTGATCGCAGATTACAATCTCAAATCTAGTTCAAACATTCCGTTACCCAGAGAATTAGATTCATACATGCGAAAATAATGTAAAGCGTGTTAAAAAGGTATGAAGGGTCTGACATATCCTTGTTTTGAGTAAATCGTATTAGGGTATAACGACCGCCTATTATCCCTCAGGGATTCTTATTAGAGAATTCCATTAGCCCATGTCCTATCTCGAATATTAACCTATTTAAGTACTAGCCAAATTTCAAGTAAATCAGTTTTGAATCCCGGGTCATAAACTTTTTATGTATTTTCTTGTTTATACTGGTTGTAAAGGCATTTACGCGCAAAACAGGCAACATAGTACTGCGACTAAACATGCAGCTATTCATAGCTTTAGTAAAATAGGTATCTTAATTTTCTCCAAAAGTAGAGTGGAAAGCGGAACGCTCGAGTATGCTTTAAATAAAATATTTTAGAGTTGAAATCTAGGACATTAAAGCTGATGAATTTCGTCTAGCATAGAACATACTCATTTTGATTACATTATACTAATGAGAAAGACCTTTAGGAAATTTAAATTATGCCACATAAAATTAAATTCCTTTAAAATGTCGACTAAAGAATGCCATCGAATCTGTAACAAAATTTTTGACTAGACAATGATTGCGGTTTCACTCGCGTGGTGTTTTGCGGTATCCGATATCGACTAAAACTTGTTGGTGGATCATCACGGGATAACATGTAGCCTGTGTATTAATCCAGGATGTCAGCATTTGTATACTTTTAATTTCAGCCAATTTGATTCTGGGATTACAGCGTGATTGGGTAACAAACACGGTTGTTTGTTACCAACTCAATTGAGTACGATCAATACAATTTGAATTTTAAAGTATAGATACATTAATAAGGTGAATAAGCTAGTTTTATTTAACGTATGGATTAATTTTACAAATCTATGCTATTGTTACAAAGAGATTTGATCGTTAGTTTGCATCGAATAGGCTCCAATACTACTGAACCGATTTGAACAATTCTTTCACTATTGGAAAGCTACACTATTCATGGGTGACACAGGCTATATTTTATTCCCGTATTCCCACGGGAACGGGAACTACGTGGTTCAAACTGCGTGACGTTCGCTAGAATTAATAAAATAATTATTTGAGAAATGGTTCTGTTACTGAAAGTGTGTCACGGGACATTCTTCCTGAGGGCTTACCCGGGGCTCTCAACCAGAGGCTGTTGGGCGTTACGTGAGGTTTTTTAGTCGGTAAGAGTCCGGCATAGCATCCTACGAGGATTTTCCCTCACAATCAAAAAAAAAAAGGGCATAAAGTGCAATTTTGTCAGAGCCAAGTGTCTCAAATACTAGATCTAAACGTTTGTTTTTGGATTTGTCACGTTACTAGGACATTTAACAAAATGAAAACGTGACTGATTTGTTGACTAGAAGTTTACGAGTAACATTTAAAGTACATGTTTTTTTAATACCACTAAGGTGGCAGACAAGCATACGGCCCACCAGAAGGATCGGTGGTCATCGCAGCCTATGAACGTTTGCAACACCAGAGGCGCCACATTCGCGCTGCCGACCCTGTAAAAACTTTCTAAGACCCCTTTTGAAGAACCCCATACTGTAGGCGTTTGGGAAAACCGAGGCAGGGAGATCATTCCACAATTTATAAGCTAAGCGTGCGCGGTAGAAAACCCCTATCGGATCTAATCGTGGTGGAACGCTCCGGACGCAGAGTGTGAGGATGAACTTCCTGTCTGTGGCGAGCGGTGCGGTGATAGAACGTAGCCGTGGACATCATGTCAAACAATTCCTCAGAGCACACACCATTGTACAGTCGGTAGAACACGCATAAGGAGGCAAAGTCTCTCCTATCGCGAAGAGGTTCCACACCACTTGTAAGTATAGGATCGTTGACAACTCTTATAGCACGTCTTTGCACCGAGTCAAATGGACGAAGCTGATATTCAGGTGCCCCCGCCCAAAGGTGACAGCAGTACTCCATGTGCGGCTGCACTTGCGACTTATACAGAAGCAGTGTTTGCACAGCAGTGAAGTACCGCCGCGCCCTGTTGAGCACACCTAGCTTCTTGGACGCCAGCTTAGCCTTGTCCTCCAAATGACTACGGAACTGAACGTCACTGGAGATGTCAACGCCAAGAATCCCTATACTTTTGGAGATGGAAAGAGATGTGCCCTGAAATTGCGGCGCTACAGAAATTGGGGTTTGCTTAGCGGTGAAAAAACACGCTTGTGTCTTGGAAGGGTTGAACTGGACAAGATTTTGTCCACCCCAATCGGACACTCTAGTAAGAGTTGCCTCGATTTCAGACACAAGCTGTTCACGATTTTCCTCCACTGTGTTTCGAGAGATACCGGGGCGGCCCGTGTAACAAGTGTCCCCCGTACTGTCGTCTGCATAACAATGAATGCCGTCAATAGACAACATGTCATTGATATGCAGCAGAAACAGAGTAGGGGACAACACTGAGCCTTGCGGTACTCCAGCGTTTATGGCCATGCAGTCTGAACAGCTGCCGTCAACGACGGCCCTGATGCTTCTACCGGCCAGGAAGCTGGACAGCCATCCGCATAATCACTCGAGCAGTCCATATGAGGGCAATTTCGTAAGAAGACCACGGTGCCAGACCCGGTCAAAGGCCTTAGAGATGTCGAGGCTCACTGCTAGAGCCTCGCCCTTACTCTCGATAGCCGTCGCCTATCGGTGTGTGAGGCACACCAGAAGATCGCCCGTCGAGCGACCGTGACGGAAACCGTACTGCCGGTCACTGAGCAGGTCGTTTTCCTCTAGGTAACTCAGGAGCTGTGTATTAATTACACGCTCCATCACCTTAGATAAAAGGGAGGTGACGGCTATAGGCCTATAATTGGCCGGGTCGGTCCTGTCACCCTTCTTGGGCACAGGATGCACGTGCGCGATCTTCCACGACGCCGGGACTTGCTTCATGGAGTATGAAAGCGTGAAAAGACGTGTAAGCACCGGACACAACTCCGGACCACACCGCTTAAGTACCACCGCGGGAATGCCGTCCGGCCCACTTGACTTATGAATATCTAGGGATTGAAGCTCCCGCCTGACGTCCTGTTGCTTGAATTTAATTTCTGGCATTGAAGTGCCACACCAAGGGATACCAGGCGGAAGCGCACCTCCATCGTTCATGGTCGAGTTGAAGGCAAAGAGAGAACCCAAAAGGTCGGCCTTCTCCTTGGCACTCTGGGCCAGACTACCATCCAGTCTATGTAGAGGTGGTAATCCCGACCGACAAAAGTTTCCCTCGGCGGCTTTGGCAAGCGACCAAAATTCGCGACTCCCTGAAGGGTAGCCTGCTAGCCGTTCACCAATTCTGCCGACGAAATCGAACTTAGCCCTGACAATTGCTCTTTTGCTGGCCCTCGAGGCGGTATTTAATTTGAGTTTCACCTCAGAGATGTTTGGATCTGAATTTGCACGAGCCGTGGTCCAAGCCCTGTAAGCAGATTCTTTCAACATCAAAGTTTCTCTGCAGAGCCGATTGAACCATGGTCGCTTTTTTATATCTATATTACGTACTAGCTGACCCGCGCAACTTCGTTTGCGCCACATAAGAGAGAGTATTACTGTAGTGCAGTACTCCCGTAGCGTCTCGTCGTTAATATTCAATACTACGTAAGGGAGAGAGAGAGAGAGAGAGAGAGAGAGAGAGAGAGGAAGGTTTCTCGTTGCGTGTGTTCCGTCGCATTATTTTTAAGAACCATTTCGTTTGTGAAAGAGGAATCCCGTGGCATTATTGTAGAGAAAAATTATTGCCATTAAAATGGTTATTGCGCACCAACCCAAAGATAGACACATGCTGTCGCGCAATTTTTTTAGAACTTTTTTTAAGAGAAACAATTTATAGTACATATTTTTTACATAACTATAAATATTTACGCAGCACACGCAACGAAGCTCTCAAAAGGAATAATTTTTCCCCCGTTCTTGAAACATTTACTATTACTGCTCCGCTCCTATTCATTGTAGCGTGATGCTATATAGCCTATGACACTCCAAAATAACGTAGCTTTCTATTGGTGAAAGAATTTTGAAAAATCGGTTCAGTAGATCCCGAGATTACAGCTTAAAATTTAACAAATATACAAACACACAAACTTTACTTCTTTATAATATTAGTATAGGTCAGGCCTTCCCAACCTTTTTCAGGTCACGGCGCCCCTATAAGATTTAAAATTTTCACGGCGCCCTCACATGCCACGTGAAATCTCATATCCCCCCCCCCCTCGTTCCTCCGCTGGCAATCGCCTCATTGTCGCAGCTATTCAATGATATCCTCCACACACGTCACTTTCCTGTGACATGTCTCGGCAAACTCATCATGCGGCCCAAACCGGAACGCCGCCTATATTACCACCTCTCTAAACTAAGACACCTTAAGGCGGTCAACGCGGTGAGGACTTAGACACAAAGTACTTGACTTGAGAAACAGACCCTTTTTTAGAGTGGAAACAGCGACTTGGCAAACGACGCGTAGGACGTCCACCCGCCAGATAGACCGACGACCTGGACTGTGTGGCGTTATTTTTTTTTGGTGACGCGGGGAATGCGGTTGGGCACCGTTATCCCAGCCGCGGAGACAGCTAGTATGGTGTGTGCGGCTCCCGGTCCCGGAAAGGGACCGTCCTACCCACTAAACCCCGCGGTGTTCCTTCTCACCCTATAGCCGGGCCGAAGGATATCCAAAGATTGTTCTGGTCAGCCAGCAATCTCCTTGGGGGAGCAAGATGGACTGCTCCCCCTGAGCTCCCTAAGGAGCTGACAAAACCCAAGCCCGCATCGCACCGCTTTTGAGCGCCTTCCTGGAAGCAGAGACGGTAGAGAGCGGTCGAGCGGGCTGGCACTAAAGGCATCTCCGGAACACGGAGAGATGCCTTCCGCAGAATGATCATCGGTGAACGGAAACCCTCAACCTCCGCCGACTGGTTTAACGCTAGTCGGGGGCGCGTACGAAGGCTGCCATGTGACGCCCCCAAACCAGACGGCGGGATGTCTCTCTTGGCACTCCTCTCTTTGGCGAACGTGTGGCGTTAGATGGGAGGGGCCTGCGTCCAGCAGTGGACTGTCATAGGCGGATTTGATGGATTATTTGCATGTTTATGATATTTTTTAATAACTTTTTTTACGTACAGAGGGGCGCCGCGAGGTGAGCCACCCCTCTGAGCTCTCTGCGGCGCCCCGGGGCGCCGCGGGGCACAGGTTGGGAACCCCTGGTATAGGTGAAAGAGGTATCCCGTGGCATTATTGTAGAAAAAATTTGATTGCCATTAAAATGGTTATTGCGCACAAACCCAAAGATAGACACATGCTATCGCCCATTTTTTTTTTCTTTTTTAAAAGAAACAAATTGTAGTACATATTTTTTACATAACTATAAATATTTACGCAGCACACGCAACGAAGCCCTCAAAAGGAATAATTTTACCCCCGTTCTTGAAACATTTACTATTACTGCTCCGCTCCTATTCATTGTAGCATGATGCTATATAGCCTATGATACTCCACAATAACGTAGCTTTTTATTGGTGAAAGAATTTTGAAAAATCGGTTCAGTAGATCCCAAGATTACAGCTTACAATTTAACAAATATACAAACACACAAACTTTACTTCTTTATAATATTAGTATAGATGAAAGAGGTATCCCGTGGCATTATTGTGGAAAAAAATTGATTGCCATTAAAATGGTTATTGCGCACCAACCCAAAGATAGACACATGCTACTGCCCATTTTTTTTTAGAACTTTTTTAAATAAAACAATTTTGTAGTACATATTTTTTACATAACTATAAATATTTACGCAGCACACGCAACGAAGCTCTCAAAAGGAATAACTTTTCCCCCGTTTTTGAAACATGTACTATTACTGCTCCGCTCCTATTCGTTGTAGCGTGATGCTATATAGCCTATGACACTCCACAATAACGTAGCTTGCTATTGGTTAAAGAATTTTTAAAATCAGTTCAGTAGATCCCGAGATTACCCCTTTCAATTTAACAAATTTATTATTTATTAAATATACAAACACACAAACTTTACTTCTTTATAATATTGGTATAGATGAAAGAGGTATCTCGTGGCATTATTGTGGAAAAAAATTGATTGCCATTAAAATGGTTATTGCGCACCAACCCAAAGATAGACACATGCTACTGCCCATTTTTTTTAGAACTTTTTTAAATAAAACAATTTTGTAGTACATATTTTTTACATAACTATAAACAAATATACAAACGCACAAACTTTACTTACTTATAATATTAGTATAGATGAAAGTGGTATCCCGTGGCATTATTGTAGAAAAAAATTGATTGCCATTAAAATGGCTATTGCGCACCGACCCAAAGATAGACACATGCTATTGCCCATTTTTTTTAGAACTTTTTTAAATGAAACAATTTTGTAGTACATATTTTTATATAACTATAAATATTTACGCAGCACACGCAACAAAGCTCTCAAAAGGAATAACTTTTCCCCCGTTTTTGAAACATTTACTATTAATTACTGCTCCGCTCCTATTCGTTGTAGCGTGATGCTATATAGCCTATGACACTCCACAATAACGTAGCTTTCTATTGGTGAAAGAATTTTTAAAATCAGTTCAGTAGATCCCGAGATTACCCCTTACAATTTAACAAATATACAAACACACAAACTTTACTTCTTTATAATATTAGTATAGATAGTAAAAATTAATTCCGACTGATGGCAGATGTGTTAAAATATTTTCTTCTTTCAAAATTTTCTTTATCTATGAGTGCCTACTTAAGATGCAAAGAAAAATGAACATTTTAAAGATAAATAGGTATTTTTAGCAGTGCATTTGATCTTGTTTTTACTATAATATTCACGTTTTAAAAGATTTCGTCACAAAGCATTAAATTAACAATGACACAACGTTTACTTAAGCATATTTAGAATTTTAGACACCGTCAGGAACGTAAATGTTGAAAGCCAGCATCAGCGTCAATTAACGTTGTACAATATTACGGGTATATAAATTAGGGGAAATGTTACCTTCGTTGATTATATTTCATTACCTGTTCTGCTACTCGGTGCTTACTTGAAATTTGTCGTATTTTTTAGTGGGTACCTACTTACTTTATTTTTGCAATCAAACATATATTTTTTTCAAATTTATTTCAATTATATCAAATGGGTAATGTACTGATACACAAACAGTCAAAAAGGTAAAAAAATGTTGCGAAATGCGAAGACATCCGGACTTTTGGTAGGCTTACACGGGGACACAGCTCCAACATGCAGAGGCCGTTTTTAATATTATTATTATTCATCTTTGATAGTTTTAACAAAATCTAAAAAGAAATGTGAAAGTTCGTAAAGTTGAATGATATTACTGTTTCATATTTCATTTCATGACGTATATTACTGTTTCAAATCAAACTTTTGATTTGTTAAACAAAAAACTGTCATGAATGACAAAATTACTCGTAGTAATTTCATAAATGACAAAATGTAATTTATAAAAAAATACAATGGTATTGTGTTAATAAGTAGTTAATAACATACTAACTACCATGTATTGTGCAAAATATTTGACATGCACTATAAAAGTCGTAGTCTGATGTATATGTGTAATTGGGAGTCCTGGGACATCCTTCCGAGAGCTTGCCCGGAGCTCCCAACTGCTGGGCGTTACGTGTGGTTTTTTAGTCGGTAGGAGTCCGGCATAGCATCCATGATGGATTATCCCTCACGTTAAAAAAAAACCATTTGTGAAGTGCATCAGGTTACTTTATATGCCAAAAATGCCTTATCCCCATCTCAAATTTAACGTAAGGAAACACGCAAACTCGCGATGCCGACCCTGTAAAAACCTTCTAAGACCCCTTTTGAAGAACCCCATACTGTAGGCGTTTGGGAAAACCGAGGCAGGTAACTAAAGTGGATGGGTTCTGGTAGAACGAGTGGATTCATGAAATGGATCATAGACATGGAAGATGCCAACAAAAGGCGAGCAAGTGACGGAAAAGAAGAAAAAAATAAAAACCTACCAAGTGCGAATCGGACTCGCACACGTAGGATTCCGTACCAAAAATCGACCTAAAATAGCTTTCGTTGAATGGGAATCCCCTTTAAATATTATTATTAGTTGTTATAACAGCAACAGAATTGAAACATCTTTGAAAATTTCAGCTCTTTAGCTATCACGGTTCCTTAGATACAGCCTCATGACGGACAGATATACAGTCAAACAGACGGACTTACGACGGCGAAGTTTCATAAATAGGGTCCTGTTGTTACCCTCTGGGTAAGGAACCCTAAAAATTATTGCGTTTGGATTTCTAGTTTACGTAATGTCTTCGTTCGGGTGCTATTACACCTCTCCCAATAGACTTGAAAAATTTAAAAAAAAAATTTAAGCTGGTTGAGAGCTATGCGTGTAACAAAAAATAAACTACGCACAGAATTCAAGAGGTTTTTTTGTCATGTTAGTGTTATTTTATCAATGGACGTCGCTGAGTCTCATAATGTCGCAAAAACAAAAAAAAAACTAATAGTCAACAAATTATTATACTGTTGGATAATGCTTAGAGGAAAAGAGAACGTGATCATTTTGCTAGTAAGAACTATAAATTCGAACCCAGTTATCTTGAATCGCGTGTAGGTATTATTTTTTTGGTAAAAGGAAAGTTTTCTTTTAAATGCTAGAGTAACTTTTTTTCTTTACTTTTTATTTATAATTGTAATTTTAAAGACGTTTAAATTTATATAAATCTTTTATCGAAATCTATAAATTACGAATGAACTTTGAAAAAAGGATTTATTTAAATGGCAATACTCGTTCCACGTTTCAATCTCAGTTTAATGGCCCTGACTGTACTCGTAAAAAGAAATTTGAAAAACTTTTACGTATTTTCAACTTATTCGTAACCACATTCCAGTACTTTTAAGATTGGAAAGCTGATTTCTCAAAGGAGATATTGATTCAAAATGTCTATTTTAATTGATAGCTGTAAAGGATTTGAGGGGAACTTTGGACGATGGTTTGGGTTAAATGCTAACATACTAACAAAAATAGGCCCCATCTTGTGAAGCTTGTCCATGGACAAAAAAAGAAACTAACCTCAAAAAAATCATGTAATCTAGCCCGCAGGGTTTCTGAGGTTGCTCACTGTTAAGATTTCCAGGGATTTCCATTTGAGGGTATATGACCCGGTTTTCTGATCATGGAGTAGCAATTCCAATGGTGTAAGGTCTGAAATGCCCACCTTGCCTTGAGCCCGTAGTCATTTCCAAGTAGTGAAATACTGTTTGTTTTGTAGACGGCAAACTGGCATTCTTTAAACATAATTATACAGATTACCCCTAAATATGGCATAAAGGGATACCATTCAATCAATCAATTCAGCCTATAGCAATCCACTGCTGGACATAGGCCTCTCCTGAATTTCGCCACAATACATGGTCCTGCGCTTTGCGCATCCAGTCAATCCCTGCCACCTTCTTTATGTCGTCGCTCCATCTGGGAGGAGGTCATCCTCGCCATGTTTACCAAGTCGCGGTCTCCACTCCAGAACTCGCTTTCTCCATCGGCTTGTGGCCAGCCCATTGCCACTTTAAAACGCATACTCTATTATTTGGGCATACCTTTAATTGGGATTAATTTAAATATAGCAGACGGGGTTATCAAATAGGCCACGGACTAGTGACTTTTATAAATTTAATAATATTAAGTGTTTCTCCTCATCTTGTAACTAACACAATTTTTATGACTATGAAATATTAAGTAGTTACTTAGTAAATACGCTCGTGTTACTGTAAGTCGTCTAAAGCTATTTCATTCTTAAACACTTTTAAATAAATTACAAAGGGTTGAATAAAGCATTATCAGCACTTTTCATAATGAGATGATTCAGCCAATGTTAAGTGGCACTTGGCAGACATAAGCATTGAACCTCTCTCCACTTACAGTGTCTTTGAAGATTACATGAATCAGTATTGTTTCACTTTGTCTGAATTCGAAAGGACATTATTTTTACGTTACAATTTTGTGTAGTGTCTACTTTGTTTTTTACGTTAACGTCTTTTTGTTCTAGGTTGTTGTACTGTAAGCCCTTAGCCACGAGCAGGGACTGGTTTCAGGTAAGAATACAAGTTACATTAAATATGTAGCTCAATGGCCCCGGTTAGCCCAACCGGGCTAACCGGGGCCTAACTACTTATTTGATGTTACTTGATTTAAGTAGACACTTTCTCAGCTACTATTAAATCAATACCTAGTAATCGTGTAAAAATTACAAGCTTACGTAACGGCAAATGTGTTATAAGCTTTCAAAATCTAATTACCTGAAGTAATTTTCATATTACATTCAATATTCGTTGCGAAAGTTCTTAAAACCTGCACCAAGTTAAAATTAAAATGTTGAAAGTAGAAATTCCCAATCTTTTCTTAGCAACAAGTTTTAACAAGTGAGTACGGAACGGACACACAATGGGGTTTAATCAGACTACATTTTGTTGGCTACATAAAGTTTTGGACAACAAACAGTTTTTTGGCGTTCATTAAAGTTCCTATGATGAAGAAAAACTTCTCAAAGGAAGATGCTTAAGCAAACTTAAATGTCGTTTTTCACAGTTTCAAGAATTTCACGTTATGAAACTAAATTAATCTACATTTTCAACGAACTTTGGATCTTGGATAGGAAAATTACGTCTAACTTCCAGATTAGGGTAATTTTCCTATCCTACGTTTCAAATTCCTTTCCTGAGAAAGTCGGTTCGTCATTCCTCTCTTACAATTAGTTGTGGTTATCTATAACTTATTGAAAAACTTCACTTGTACTGAAGTGAAATTTTTCAATATGTGTAGCAAGTTCCATCAAGTGCCATCAATCAACAGTATCAATAATAATTTATCTTTAACTGTTGTACGTTAGGATTGACGAATCGAGGGTGTGAGGTGGGTTCCTCTCCCTCCCCTCCTTTATTATCGTTCTAGGATAGCTTTCCGCCATGTAAAGCCTGATTCCATTAGTTATTTAAAAACGACAAGTTCAAGAAAATTTGATTTTAGTTTTGTAATAAAGGTTATTATCACAGGGTCAAAATGGAAACCAATAATTTGTCCTGTCATGTCATGAAAAAGCGACTATAAATGCGAAAGTTTGTGAGTGAAATGTTGGTTATCAGAATGTCTGGACGTTTGTTACTTTTTCACAGCTGTAAGAGACAGCTGAACAGATCTGAAATTTGGAAGTGGGATAGATTATAGTCTGTATTAATACTATATACACCTTGTACCTACTCAGTACTGGTGTTTTAAATCTATACTATCTATACTCTTATACTAATAATATTATAAAGAAGTAAAGTTTGTGTGTTTGTATATTTGTTAAATTATAAAGGGTAATCTCGGGATCTACTGAACTGATTTTAAAAATTCTTTCACCAATAGAAAGCTACTGTATTGTGGAGTGTCATAGGCTTTATAGCATCACGCTACAACGAATAATAGCGGAGCAGTAATAGTAAATGTTTCAAAAACGGGGGAAAAGTTATTCCTTTTGATAGCTTCGTTGCGTGTGCTGCGTAAATATTTATAGTTATGTAAAAAATATAAACTGCAAAATTGTTTCTCTTAAAAAAGTTCTAGAAAAAATTGCGTGATAGCATGTGTCTATCTTTGGGTTGGTGCACAATAACCATTTTAATGGCAATAATTTTTTTTCTACAATATTGACACGGGATACCTCTTTCATAAACGAAATTGTTCTTAAAAATAATGCGACGGGAATACACGCGACGAGAAACCTCTCTCGCTCTCTCTCTCTCACGTAGTATTGAATATTAACGACGCTACGGGGGTAAATGCAACGCGACGGCAGTAAATGCGACAGGAACAGTTAATACTCTGTCTTATGTGGCGCAAACGAAGTTGCGCGGGTCAGCTAGTAAATAAATAAATAGGTTTATAATTATTTTCGCCAAATGTCCCTGACGTTAATTGATACATCTGGACATAGGATACGTTTGATCTCGGTAAAAAGTTTCCATGAGAAGCGGGAACTTCCCGAATCCGTTGACCTTAACCCGTTATAGAGCGACGCGTCTGGCAAAAAATATATCACTCATTAAACACAAATTCCAGAGTGGTGTCCAGAGCTGTTACTTCAGTATTAGGAGGTCCGTGTTTACTCCTAGTGAGACTAGTCAATATTTGCTGGACCCACAACTCACCCAGAGAATGGCTGACGCAGTATAAAGTTTTAGATTTCTGTTTCACACATCTGTTGACTCGGCAAAATGTTTCATTGTGTCACTCTCGTAAAGGCTGTCTGCAATATATGCTTCAGCATTGAGTTGGATTGCTACAGATGCTTGAGTGGATTGATTAATTCTTGCCCACCCAACTCTGTCACATCCTTCCGAAGGATTACCCGGGTCTCCCGGCCGTAGGCAGTTGCAGGACACAGGGTGGGTTTAATCGGTAGGAGATGGTAGATGGAGTCTGGCATGGCAATAATGCCCGCATTGTTGCCATGCCAGACTCTTACCATCTTCTATTTTATTAACTCGTGGAAATCATGAATACTACACGTTAAAAAAATCCTTACTCACACCACAGGCAAAGAGATAAATATACCTTTATGCCCGTTATCTGCCCACTACGCCACTTCATGCCATCAATCATAAGCAAATATTATTTTGTAGCAATAAGTTTAAAAGGTAGATAATAACAATAACGATTTGAATCGAGTAGGCATTGACGAATGATTGATAGGTGTTTAGATACTTAAGGCATTGGCTTAGTCCGTAAAGTTTTTGATTTATATTTATTCGGTTTCTTCTAGGTGGGAATAGTAATATTACAACCTTTAGTTTCGTATTCCAGTTCTCTAACTGCTAGACCATAAGAACCCAGTCATAATAATGTTACAATGTGTAATATGGTTCACTGTTATTATTCCTTTTCTTTAACGCTGGCTATTTAGATAAAAGAACATTAAATTACAGGAAAATCTTATAAAATTTCAACATTAGGAATCATATATGATTCATGTACGTGTTTTCAAGTGCCACGATTTACGTCTGTCAACGTTCATGTAATATGTAGCACGCACAACACGTATAACTCGCTGTTATTTACACAGCGACTTGTAATACTCTTCATTACGCTTGTATAATTTATTTTTACAGATGTTTTGAAAAAATACAAAATAAATCCCCGTATTCCAATTCGAGAGCACAGGCATAAACACGGTGCCAAATAGATAGTTAGTCTTTATCTCTTAAAGTGGCGTCATTTTAATAGGTAACATTTGACGGTTGTCAGTTTTATCTTCATAATGAGAATGATGAATGAGAAAGTTAATGAATTGATACGGACTTGAAAAATATGTGAATTTTAAAAATCATCAGGAGAATCCCTGTCCCATTATTATTATTGTTGTCGTAAATTTATGGAGCAAAATAAGACAAGTACTCATTATTTGATTTTGTGTCTTAGGACAAACATAATTGTGTGTGGAATTCCGAGTTGTGAAGGTACATGCTTGGCTTTAAGGGTTCGGTACTGACAATAGGGCGCTACAAAATGCCGAACGAAGTCCAATCACTCAGCTATTTATTTATTTATTGCTGCACGTGTTTCGAAGTGCAACTCTAGGCCTATAATAAACCAGGGGTCAGTCAAGTTACTTATTATTGTACGATATTTATCGACCAGGGTTTGATAGTGGCTCTCAGCAGTATAACGGTGTAACTTGTGTGGATATTGCTGTTAAAAGTCTGAGCATTAGAGGAAATTAGATTCGTACATAAAGAGCAGGGATCGTGCCGAGCATGGCCCTGTACGGGGCCTCCGTATGGGCGGAAACCCTGACGGCCAGCAACGTGACTATACTGCTTAGCCAGCTGAGAGCGATGGCCGTCAGGATGGTACCGCACGAGCTCACGTGGGGCGGCATGTCTCCCAGTCGGGACCCCTCCATGGGGTCTCTCCACCTGAAAGTGAGAGCCCTTGTGTCACTATATAAATGGCGCAAGGAGGCACTGGAACGGGGCCAAAGGCCTGCGTCTCGAGAAATCGAGATCCCGTGGTCCCAGCTCCACCAGAAAACCGTGGAGACATGGAAGGTGCAACTTGAGGAACCAAAAGGGGGACTCGCAACAATCGCGGTGGTCAGACTGGTCATGGACGAGTGGCTGCAGAGGAGACACGATGCTCTCTCCTACGGATCGTCACAGTTACTTACCGGACACGGGAGCTTCGGTTAGTCTTTGTGGTGAATACACCGGGAAACCACGGCCGAGTGCCAGCACTGCGAGGACACAGCGCTCTACACGTTGGTGGCCTGCACGACGTGGGCGCAACAGCGCCAGATCCTAGTGGCAGGCCTGGACGTGGACACTCTCTCGGTGGAGACCATGGTGCGAGCCATGATCTTCAGCGGGAGTAAGTAAGACTGCGCGGCGGCGGGGAGGAAGCGGGAGAGAACTCTCCCATCCGAGTTTTGCAGTCGATGGCTGGGGCGCCGCCGACTTGTCTTAGCCCAAGACTATCGGCCGCCATGACCGGGGGCCTGAGGACGGTGAGACGACTGCTTACCGTCCCTACAGAAGCAGGCCCTAGACTATAGCGGGCGGAAAGGGATGCACGCACGCCCCCCTAAGAAGCAGGATGACATCAGTAAAACCCCCCAAAGACGCGGGATAGCACCCGAACCCGCTTTAGGCTAGGCCGCAGTAGTAGCCGTAGGTCTGTTATGAGTTCTGGGACAGCCTTCCATACCCGGCGAGTATATGAATACGCAAACGGCAAAGAACGTGTTAAATTTGTGAAGTAATGCACCAAGGGAAAAATGCAAGGCAAACATTAGGGCATAATAAAAATGTGTATTATTTGTTTGTTCAGTTTTTATTAACTACATGCGCTCTAAAGTTAAGAATTATAGGCCGTAAATTTCAGTTAATTCATTATTGTTGTCTCAGATAGATATCCTCAGAGTACCATATAGCGAATAAAATATTTTATATGGTAGTAATGAAAATATACTGCAAATCCCTGTTGAGAGGTATAGAGAATATCACAATATAAGTTATTCTCTACAAAATGTTGCTTGAGTTATACAATGAAAAATTCTAGTCCCTGTCTTTCTTACTCTTACAAAAGCTACTTGATACATTTTTTAGGAGTTTCCACGATACGTGACCTAAAAACATCGTGAAAGGAAATGTCTCCAATTAAAAATTGACGTAGTCGGCCATCGCAGTGAACGCGCCGTGGATGCGTAGTCATATCGTGATTGAAAACGGTTTTTACATTATTGAAGTCACTTTGCCTGTACGATGTTGTAAGTTTGGTTACCCATGAGGTAGCGTTAGTACGAGAGTTATATTTATATGCCAAGTGAAGGACAGGTACTTTAACATTTTTAAAGGAAATAATAATAATACCTATCCAATGCTATCACAGCATAGCAAATATCAAGCAGCCTCCTAGGGCCTTCAACATGACTGAATGAGTGCCATGTTCCTAATAGCCAAAAGAAAAAGTTGATCCTTCAACTTCTTTTTGTGGTTTGCAGGGAGCTGGGTATTCATCTACTAAACCCTCACTATGGCACAAGACTCACATTTGTACCAGTGTGGAATATCACTGCTCATAAATTATTAGACGATGTAAACACATTTCTATAGTTTTAGTTTAGTTGACTATCCTATTATGTAGGACCTAGTATAAAGTTGGTAAGTTTACATTTTCTCCTGATAATTTATTTCATGTCTGAAGTAATTTATGCATCGAATCAGATCCATTCTTTATAATATCGTGCGTTTCTTGTAATTAATTTAGGAAGCAATCTTATTTTATTGACTGCGCCTTCTTAAGTTATTGAAATTTGACTTTCACGATCCTGTAAAAGGTTTTTACGACAAACAATCGTAAAGAGTCGTTAAAGTCACATTTGGTAATATTTAAAACATTAACTATTTTAAAATTGAATATTCTGTGAGCTGTAGTGCTCCACAAACCTACACTTTATGGCCTCACTGTGGTGGCCATAAAGTGATGTAATGTTCGTCACAGCGAATCGTTTGGGAAGAAACGGTAACGTGAAAGAAATGTAATGTATTGCATTTTTTTAACGTGTGGAAAATCTTACATGGATGCTATGCCGAACTCTTAGCGACTAAGGACCACACGTTCTCTGCCTACTGCTTACGGTTGGGAGCCCCGCGTTAGCCCTCGGAATAATATTCCCAGGACAGCTTAAAGGGGGGTAGTTTAAAAAACATAAAAAAAATCTATTTGAAAAAGTAACACCGTCAGTAATTACTGAAAAAGTCTGAAAATATATTGTGATATTTAAAAATAAATTTACTCGCTGCCATGAAGTGCACCACATGCAGGCGAGGCTGAATTGGGCGCTCGAGAACCACGACAAGGCTGTATTACACCCTCTGAATCTTACGATACATAATTAAAGAATAAGCTAGTTACATGTAGATGATATTACAACAGCAGCGGATTCGGGTCAAATGCCTAAGGTACGGGGTTCTTCAAAAGTGGGCTCTAACTGTAGTTCACACAATCCACTACAATCGAACAACCAGCAATATTATTACTTCGGGCTAAATGAAAATTACGACTATAACCAGAAGTAGAAAGTAAATCATTTAGTATTGCTGATTATAGTATATTTCTAGAAATAATAAATTTAATATTCTTAGAAATTAGAACACTCAATGATTTGACTCTCGTGTTAATTCTGAACCAACCATTCCAATGCAGTTCGGATTCATTGAATTTATTAAGATAACAAGCCCAATATCATCGAATTCGAATTATTGCGATTTGTGTTAAAATATGCAAACTTAATATGAACATCCCACTGACCACAGAGAGTGAATCGATTTTATTAATTACCACAGACGGTTCGCCCGTCTGACGCCGAGCGAGCGCCGGTCTACCAATAAAACGCATGTTGGTTTAGCTATGATGGATTGTGTTTTCCCCTTTGAACTGTCGCCTCATATTATTTGAACATGATTTTAACTTACTGTGAAGTAGGAATTCATTGTTGAAAATTGTATAGCCGTGTTATAATTAACAAATTTGAGTCAGATGACTCCCGAAGTGCGGGTCGAAACAAATATTTGTGTGATCTAGAAATTTTGGTTTCGGAGTTTGGGTGTTTTCTTTGTAATGCTTATGTATGTATTAAGAATTATAAAAGTAAGTTGTGAAACATAATTATTACATAATATATTTAAATTATTAATATCTAAACTAAACCTAAATAAAGCCCGGTAGCATGGTGCACAAGACTAGCAGCATTCCACATTTACTGTAATTTTAAGTATGTTTGTCTGGAATCTCGACACTTTTATATTTCTAAATTCACACAATACTTTTAAATTCCTAAGACACAGACGCAGCAGACTGACGGAGTGCATTTTTTTTGTTTGTCTGCCTGTTTTCGGTATCTAAATGGTAAAGACAGAACCTTATTAGATTCCTTTTTTACCCCTAGGGTACACAAATCTAAACAGAAATATATCACAAAATATAAACCAATATCAACGAATTCTTAGGTACAATATTATAAACTCAACAATATGCAAAACTAATAACTTAGGAATAGAAACTGAACAAACATCTGTTGTAGTTTGAGAACAAAGCTCTAATATCGTACGTTCATTTTGCAAACTATTCCACAGTCTTGACTTTGACAAAATGTCGACTTAACTAGTTCAAACTATTTGAAAAAGTACGACGAAATATTGGAATTTTACTGGAATAGAGATTAATTACTCTTTAACTTTTTGAACTATAAACTTAAAGGTGTATTTTAATAAGTTTGATAGTTATAGGTGAGCGCGTCACTCTCTCTCTCTCTCTCTCTCTCTGTGCGTGTGTGATGAGATAAGACATTATGTTAATATTTGACTCATCGAAAACTGTAAAAATTGCTAACCCTGTTAAAATCAAGTGAGTAAAATAGACCCGAGTATTTTAGTCGGAAAGAGTCCAGGATGACATCCATGAAGGATTACCACACGTTTACAAAAAAGCCCCGTTAAAATATTACTAGCACGCATTTAAATTCCAAACGTTCGGTAGTTACATATAAGTTAGTCGAATTGAAATTCATGAATATCCGTGAATTTAAATCCGACTAACCAACAAGCTCAATCATCAAAATCCAGGTCTCTATGTTTCCGGTAACATGAACCGCTCATCGCTGAAACATGCGTTGTGGCCCACAGCGGGTAATGTATTTAATCCAACATAAACTTGTTTGAGTCGTGTTTGTGGTAGATAAAGCATACAAACATAATTCAATAGTTAGATACTTGGAAACTGTTAGAGCTTATTATGGCTTTAATATACAATTTTGCAACTCAATGAGTTTAGTTCGATTAAAGAAACGTTGTGTAAAAGTGCCGAGAAAAAGAGTTCAATATTTTAAACATTTTAGTTTATTAGTAAAGGGTCATACCGAAGAGCCTTCAGGGTCCAAGCAGCCTCACCTGCTAATCATGGACGAGGACATAGTGAAGGGAAGGAATTTTCCAAACAAATCCTGTAGTTATGTACCAACACATGTGGACAGCGTGGTACAGTACCTATAAGACAATGCCCTTCTAAAATGGTAACACATAATTTGCTTTACGGCAAGAAAATTAAAAGATGTCTACGTTTAGCAGTAGACCTTGATGGCCTGATTTCATTAATTGGAACTAATAGGCATCAAAAGAAAATAAAAAATTGAGTATTCTCCTTTAAATAACTAAAGAATCACACATACATACTTTGATATATTAAAAGCTCGCTCTTTGTCCGAAGTCAGTGAAAAATTACCAGCAAACGTAATTTCATACCATGAGTTCAACGTACATATCTCTCAATTTCATAAATCACGTTACATTTGACCCGACTAGCACTCGATAAGCGTCTCCGAACTATATTTGAATAATTCATGATACCCACAGGTATAGGAGCAAGACACCAGCACTTTTTCATGTGGCCTCAAAAGATGTGTATATTGAATATGTCGGATTGGTAGCGTTACGTAGTGTCACATATAATTTATTATCCTGCTAGATTTGGGCATACACATGTAGTTAATCAGATTACCTTAAAGTGTTCTAGGTACTGGCTACAATACGCGCCCTAGAATACATTGACCATAGGGAAACCTTGCTCACTGATGCTGATGGTCAAATAGTGGTTAGCACTACACGCTTGCTCATCCTTCACTGCTGTATAAATTGCGTCTTTTAGAAGAAGAATAAAATAAAATGTTTTTTCTACGGCTCAGTACAGTATTAGGTACGTAGGGCAATAGCATAAACTAAAATAATATAAAATAAAGAAACATTTATATACTATTCTAAAAACAATCTAAAGTGGATAATATAAATAGAACATTATAGTAAAAAAATTGTGGTTATGGTCGTTAGCGTATGGGCTTGAAATGGTCGCCACCTCACCATAAAATTGTCGTGACGTGCGGCGCTGATTTTCGTTCGAGTTCGAGCCCTCCATAGCGGGACATTTCAAATAGCTTGCCTGGTTGAGGCAAAACACTGTACTTTGGTGGGTAATCTAGCTTTCCTCTAAACAGTCAATCACATAGAGCCGCATCGTTACCCCCGTAACAAAGCATCATTGTGGCTGTTTTCAAGACGAATAAAACACTCAATTACTTAATAGTTAAGACAGTTCTAGATGATACAGATGTTTTGATCGCAAGTCAATCTATCAAAAAACATTGCCCTCCTTTCTTTGGAAGTTTGGGTAAAAACAACGAATATTCAACACAACTTTACAACAACCGTCAAGTAGAGGGACTGAGGACAGAAGCAGGCCCATGACAGCAACGTGACGTGAGAGATTCACGCACGCTCCCCCTAAGAAGCGGGATCACACCCGAAACCCCCCAAAGACGCAGGATAGCACCCGAACCACCCCCTCGGCGAGGCCGCAGTGGTATCCGTAGGTCTGTTGCTTATCCGGGGCTCTCAACCATAGGCTGTTGAGCGTTACGTGCGGATTTTTTTAGTCGCTAGGAATTCGGCATAGCATCCATGATGGATTGGCCCTCACGTTAAAAAAAAGCACGGCAGTACGAGGTGGTGGCCACATTTTTACTCTATTCCATCACAAGACAGGTCCCAATATTTAGTAAGATATCATTTAAATAAATAGTATTAACGTACATACGTATATACGTAAAGGGGAGGATGTAGTGTGCCTTCACGAAGAGCGTTACCTTTGCTCGGGCCCTCCCCGTAAGTAGCGGCGAAAGCGGAAACGCGAAACCAATCACTACCGAGAAATGAGTCCCGACAGGGCTAGGGCGTCCCCCCGAGGCGACGCGTACCGGTGTGCCCCCGTCGGTATGACTGCATGCGCACGCGGCGAAGGGGGCCGCCACCCTTCACGCAGCGCCAACTCTGGCGGGATGCGAGGAGCCGATTGCCGGATAGGCACGTGGAATGTGCGTGGTGGTATGGAAGGTAAGATGACTGAATTGATTGATGTAATGAAAGAGCGATGCCTGGATGTATTGTGTGTCACAGAGACTAAGTGGAAGGGGAGCGGCATCGACGATCTTCCTGGCGGAATCATTGCTTTGTGGTCCGGAGTGGACCAAGAGGATCATGCCAGTAAGGGAGTGGGTGTCTTGCTCTCCTCCCGTTTGGCTTCTGGAGTGAAAGATTATGGATTGGCAGGCCCAAGACTCCTGTGGGTACGTATAAAACTGGGGATCACGAAAGTTTTTTTTGGTCGCAGCCTATGCTCCCGTCAGCTCGGCTAATCCCCAAGTGCTCGCGGAGTTCTGGGATTCCGTTAGAGACGTCCTCGATTTGGCTGACGGGAATGAAAAGTTGATCATGTGTGGTGATTTGAATGGATGGGTGGGGACCAAGCGAGATGGCTTCGATGCTGTCCTTGGTCCGTATGGAGATAAGAGAGCGAATGATGCTGGTAAGTCAATCTTAGACGTATGCTTGGAACGAGACCTCCTTGTGGCGAACAGTTTATTCCGTCACAAAGATATCCACACGTATACTTGGAGACGGAAGGAAGAAAAAAGTGTAATTGATTTGATTTTGATAGACAGTCGTCTCCGACATGCTATAAGGGATACAAGAGCCTATAGAGGCCCCACTCTTGAAACTGACCACTACCTGGTGGTAAGCCGGTTTGTTGGTCTTTTCAAGAAGTGGAGGCACTGGCGAGTGCGTGTCCCTTTCGGAGACTATGAAAGGATAAAGAGTGAAAAACTGGAAGATGAAAGCGTAAGGAGTATGTATGTAGGCTTAGTCAGTGAAAGGCTTGCAAACGCGAGCCTTTCCGGCTTAGATGTGGATGAATGCTGGAATATTATGAAAGAAAGTATAGTGGATAGTGCAAAAGAAGCATGTGGGAGTGCAAAGAGACATGAACATTCGAAAGGTGATGCCTGGTGGGATGCAGAAGTTCAATCCTGCGTAGCAAGAAAGAAGAAAGCGTGGTTGGATTATGTCTCATCTTTGCAACTGAATGACAGTATGAAAGACACGAAGAAAGAAATTTACCGCCTCTGCAAGAATGAAGCCAAAGCTTTAGTGAAAGAGAAGCGTGAAAGAATAAATATGATTGCGGAAGAGAAGCTGACGAGGAACTTCGAGACGAATACCAAACTCTTTTGGAGGGAGGTCAAGAAGTCTCGGAGCTGTTCGTCAGTTTCCAGAATGGATAAGATAAAAAGTAAAGCTGGGGACATTCTTGCGGACCCATTAGAGGTGTTAGAGCGGTGGAATGAGTACTTTGGAGAAATGTATGAATATCTCCCGGATGCGGGCACTGCGAGGGAGTCGATGACTGATCTTGCGGTGCAAGCATCAAGCGGAGATATTACTTTGGAAGAGATTGAATGGTCGATACGAAGCTTGAAAAATGGAAAGTCTGCGGGAATTGATAGGATATCTGCTGAAATGATCAAATTAGGTGGTCCTTGCGTCCGGGACGCCTTCTGGTCATTGAGCAATCTATGCTGGAAGACTGGAAGGGTCCCAATGGACTGGAGGCGTGCTATCATCGTGCCCTTGTATAAAGGCAAGGGCTCACGTATAGAGTGCGCCAACTATAGGGCCATCAGTTTGATCAGTATAGCAGCTAAAGTGTATGGCAAAATTATTGAAAGGAGAATGAGGGTGGAATCTGACGGATTACTGTGGGAGGCGCAGGGTGGTTTCCGAAATGGAAGGGGATGTATGGACCAAGTTTTCTCGCTCCGCAACATTGTAGAGAAGCAGCTGGCTGTAGGCCGGAAGGTTTTCTGCGGTTTTGTGGACATGGAGAAAGCATTTGACAGAGTTGTACGGAAGGATCTCTGGGATATATTGCCAGGATACGGGATTGATGGTGCGCTGCTTCGTGCTGTGCAGTCTACATATGTGGGATGTACGGCATGTGTGCGGGTGTGCGGCAGCCTGTCTCCCTGGTTTGACATCAACATTGGCGTCAGACAGGGCTGCGTGCTGTCGGCTCTGCTGTTTGTCCTGTACCTGGACGATTGTCTTAAGAGAGTAAGATCGATGAATGTTGGATTGCGAATGGGTGACGTACTTGTTAACTGTTTGCTGTATGCAGATGATGCCGTGCTCATAGCCGAATCGCCATCAGAACTACAGTCACTAGTCACAACGATGAAAGATGATTGTCTAATGAGAGGCTTACATTTGAACGCGACTAAAACGAAAGTGATGGTATTCGAAAGAGAAGAGGACAGAACGAATGCCAGGATAACTGTAAATGATGTAGTGCTGGAACAGGTGGATGAGTTTGTATATCTTGGATGTGCATTTAGCAGGGATGGACGGTACACCGCTGATGTAGAAAAGAGGGTAACTGCGGGCAATAGTGTGAATGGAGCGTTAGGCAAACTTTTAGGTACCAAGGGCTTAAGTCAAAAGGCCCAGCTCGCAGTACACAATGCGGTGCTGATACCTACGCTAACGTATGGAAGCGAGAGTTGGGTATGGCAGGAAACGCATGAAAGTAGAATAAACGCGGTCGAGATGCGCGCGCTACGCAAAATCTGCGGAGTAACGCTCGCAGATCGCGTTCGGAATGAAGATGTAAGAAAGAGAATTGGTCTGAAAGAGAGTGTCGGTGTTAAAGTAAGGAAGGGCATGCTACGATGGTTCGGGCATGTGGAACGAATGGGAGATGAAAGAATGACAAAACAGATATACAACGCGAAAGTGGGTGGACGTAGGAGTCGGGGAAGGCCACGACACACCTACCACGACCAAATTAATCGTGTGTTAGTTGAAGGTGGTGTCAAGAGCCATAGGAACCGACGTGCATGCATGAAAAGAAAAATGAAAGTTGAAGAAGCAAGTGAGGTGTGTATGGACCGTGCCGTGTGGCGCTCGGTTCTTTCTGCCTACCCCGCAAGGGATTTGGCGTGAAGATAGATAGATAGATAGTATTAACGTAAAGCTGTAGAAGAAAATTTTAATGACTCTCTCTGGAAAAGTAATATTAATTTTACTCCAGACACATGCTACTAGGAAACTGCAAAGAGTGTGTAGATTTTAAACTACCCGCTTTTTCTCAAGTCGCTCTAGCGTAGAATACAGATGAGAAAACGCTATCTAGAGAATACATTTTGAGTTATCTCTATGAATGTATGAATTAATTTCTCATTGAATACCGCGTGACTATTTTTTTAGAAATGAAACATACTTTTACGTGTATCTATTTAAATTTTCAGTAGGACTTTTGATGTTATTGGAATGTAACGAAAAAAAAGTAGTGTTGTGCTCTTCAAATGTATTTATTACCCTCAAATACTGGACATAGTTAATTTTTATAGAGTTATTGTCAATAATTTTTAATATTTTTTTGTAACTTGTCTTGTAACTTTTCAGACAGTGCAGGTACCAATTGATAAAAATTATTTCATTGTTCGAAGTTATTTAGACTAAAAATTACGTAGATAGTCTTAAAACGCTATACTTATGTGAGTGCTCTTCTTACTGTTGTAATTATTTTACTTTAAACACAAAATGTAAGATTGCTTATGAATAAATAATTACAAATTAATCACTTCAATTTTTATATCATTTGTTTTGTTTGTTGTATGTATTTATGTAGAGTTTACACAAATTTTCTCTAGAGAAAATCTTTATAATGGATAGAATATGACAACATAACACACGTACCTTCACGTGTTGTTGATCACATTTTAAAATAAATTTTCTGCACAGGATGAACAATAAATATTATACTAGCTGAAGCCAACGTTTTGTACGTATCAAGCTAGGGATAGTATCAAAATAAATTAAACTGTTTGGAAAGTAAGCTTCGCTTCTTTACAACGTCACTAAATCATCATCATAGAAATGATCGAACATAATTTTGAATTATGGTGGTCTTTGTATTATGACAACATGGATTTTGATCTATGGAGCGGGCATCCCTTTTCTATCATGCTCGGTTTATTCGTTAATAATCATGATTTACAACCCAATGATATAAAATTTTATCTATTTGTAACTAAATTGAATGAAAGACATGTAATATAGACAGGTCACAATATTATGTTCTTTTTTTGTTTCCTGTTTGCCACGGGATTTATCTTGACGGCACAAATGTAGCCCTAGAACTCTTAATACTTGCTTACTTACTTACCTTTTTTGTTTTTACGTGTAAGTATTCGTAATGGATGCTACGCTGGACTACTACGAGTACCAAATAAAAACAGGCCTTAGTTAGATGGAATGGACTTGTTACCAAGCAGCTAGCGGCTGTATGATGTATTGTTCTATTGTAGAATTGATTCATAATTATACACATAGCAAACAACTTGAGAGTCTGCTATAATATTACAACAACATCCCGAGTACCATTGCTTGAGTTAGTTGTATGAAGTAAATTGAATCAATGAGTGGTAAGCACGTCGAATTTGTACGCATCCTAACTTGACTTAATAGCTTGGAGATAAATTACATCCTAATTCAATCAAAAGCCAAGCAGTTGGATTATATCTGATTTGGGAGATAATTGTGCAAAATATAGTAGGCTCTTTTTTTTGTGATACACTCGTGATACAGTCACGAGAATTGTGCAAAATTCTCGTGACTGTATCACGAGAATTTTGCTGTAATTTCTAATAAGGAAGATTTAATAATAATCGGAAGAGCAATAAAATAATTATAAGAAGTGAGTGGGTATACCAGAGGATGTACTTAGTTTTAAGAGCAAATAGAAAAATAAAAGTCAGTTTCCATCTAATCGTAAGCATCAAAAATTATTCAATCCGTAAACTTTTATTACATTATAAACAAAAATTGACTGATGACGGTGAGGAGTGCGACTATTGATCATAAGGTTGATTCCCACCACAGGACAAAAAAATATTAATCCTAACATATTTTCAATTTTTTTTCCCTCTCTCCCTCTCTCTCTCTCTCTCTCTCTCATCTAAATTGAATGTCAGTAATTTAAAAAATCAACATTTTGAAATGTAGGGTACCTGATATTATGATTTAAGACGACAAGTAATAGAAGGGAATGAATGAAGACGACATTATTGCGCTGACCCCAAATGATGCATTTTTAAGAGTCAGTCATTACTCTCATTATAATAAATCATCATAAATTCGGAAAAGGGCTATAGAATAACGAATTTGTAATGAATCTTGTATTTTAGTCTTCTATTACTCGTACTTTTTAGATAATGTGATATTATTCCGCTTTTACACGAAAATATACATGCTGAGACATCACATCGATAACATCACATGAATTTTGTATTCAATAATCGATCATGGCCTTGACTACCTAAACATGTTTTAACGCTGATAGCAAGTAATTTATTCCCAGATTAAATATTTCTGCCTTAACGAGCACTGCTACTACACTATCATACTAAAGTTTTAGTGATGCTTTTTGTATCTCCATATTCTGCTGTATTATATATGTCAAATAAGACGCACAGTAATATGATTTAACCAGAAAAAGCATATTATTCAGTGTCACTGTTAGTAAGTAGAGAAATCGTAGCCTAAATAATCCTAATACAAAACAACCTAACCAAAGATTCTTATTAGTAAGACGATTGTTCCTTAAAAATCTGCCAAGCACATAATAAAGCGAACACAAGCAACTTTTTTTACATTTTTAGACCTGCTTGTGTTATGGGTATCAGACCACGTTAAGCGTTTTATGAGGATTAAGTATCACATTGTCGTATCCGCAAAATACCCCACAAATGACTAAATCGTGGATCAGCTTTCTTTCTGTCTCTGAACATTAAAGGTAGATATTACATCGACGAAAACTATCGGCCTCCATGACCGGGAGCCTGAGGACGGTGAGAGGACTGCTCACCGTCATTACAGAAGCTTTTTCTTCCTAATCATCATAAGGCCTCCTACATCTTGTCAGATGATTTAAACAGCGTCCACGCGAGAGAAACATCGTCGCTCGTGGCTAAAAAGACCGATCCTCGAACGACACTTTTGTCCGCACTTCCGGCACGCGAACTGCGAGTCCGCTGCGACAGAACTCCCCCCGCGCGCATGTCTATTTTCCCGTTTTTGGGCCAGATTTTGAAACCAGGCTTTGTCATGGGTCTCACAGCCTTCGTGAATGAGACGTCTCCACCCATCGCGGTCAGAAGCAAGGTCCCCCCATGTGTCACAGTCAATGTTAAATGCGATCATGTCGCGTTTTACGCAGTCTCTGAAACGTAACATGGGACGTCCAACTTTGCGTTTGGCGAATGCAATTTGGCTCATCATGGTCTGTCTGGGCAGGCGAGTATTGTTCATTCGATGCACGTGCCCTAGCCACCGCAGGCGTCTCTGTTTGAGTAGAGCAGTGATACTAGGCAGCTGCGCAATCTCAAGCACTCTCTCGTTTGTGACCCTGTCCTTCCATGTTATCCTCAGAATACTCCGAAGGCAGCGCATGTGGAAGGTGTTAAGTCTTCGTTCCTGTCTGGCGTACGACGTCCAGGTTTCAGCTCCGTACAAGAGTATACTCAAGACGCAAGTTTGGTAAACGATCATCTTTGTCCTGACCGTAAGATGTTTATTATTCCATACTCTTGCACGCAACCTGCCGAACGTCGTGGCCGCCTTGCCGATGCGAATATCGATCTCATCATCAAGGGAGAGATTGCTCGACACGGTCGACCCCAGATAACAGAACTTGTCGACTACCTCCAAGGGTGCACCATCCAGCAAGATGGTCGGCTGGTGGGTATAACCCTGCGCTAAAATAACAGTCTTCTTCGTATTTATGGACATGGAGAACATGGTACAAGCATGGTGAAATTTGTCCAGTATTGCCTGGAGTTCTTGTGGAGTTTTGGCGACAAAGGCTGCATCGTCGGCAAAGAGCAAGCTGTCAGCAAATAAGTCATCTCGATTGCGGCGAGACTTAAGGAGAGCGACGTTAAACAGCTTCCCATCCGCTCGTGTATGTAGGTGGACACCCTGCTGCTCGTCACCGAAGGCAACTTTGAGCAACAGTGAGAAGAATATGCCGAACAGAGTTGGTGCTAAGACGCAGCCCTGCCGGACTCCTCTACGCATATCAAAAGCGTCGGACGTTTGACCATTGTAGACAACGGTGCCTTTCATGTTCTCGTGAAAGGATTTCACCAGCTTCAGCAACTTCGGGGGACAACCTATTTTCTCAAGTGCAACAAAGAGACCCTCCCTGCTAACCGTGTCGAAGGCCTTATTCAGGTCAACGAAAGCGATCATCAAGGGAGCGCTCTGCTCACGACTCTTCTCTTGAAGTTGTCGGATGGCGAATATCATATCCGTAGTGGAACGCTGGGATCGGAAGCCACATTGTGCCTCAGGATACACGCGATCGGCAAGACGTTGCAGTTTAGTCAGTATAACCCTTGCAAAAAGCTTGCCGACGATGCTAAGAAGGGAGATACCACGGTAGCAGTTACAATCGCCGCGGTCACCTTTTCCTTTATAAAGAGTTATAATATTTGCATCGCTCATATCCCGAGGGAATAGCTCCCTCTCCCAGCATTTTCCCAGAAAGTTATGCAGCACTGGTAATATGCACTCGAGCTTCAGGACTTCAGCGAGTACACCATCTATCCCTGGACTCTTGCCACATTTAAGCTTCAAAGCGGCCTCATGAAGATCACTCATGGTGGGTAAGTCATCCAGCTCAGTCATGATTGGTAGGATCGGTATGAAATCCACGGCTACGGGACTGATCTCAACTGGTTGAGAATAAAGCTTAGTGTAGTGTTCTACCCACCGGTTAAGTTGACGACTACTGTCAGTGATAATAGAGCCATCAGTCTCTTTCAGAGGGGCTGTCCCTTTCCGCACTGGACCAAGAGCCACCCTAATTCCCTCATAAACCCCACGGAAGTTACCTGTGGCCGCACAATCTTGAATACCTTTGCACAGTTCCATCCAATAAGCATTAGCAAGCTGGCGACAAGTACGCTGTAAGGATGACTTTGCTGTGCGGAGTCTATCGCGTGTGGAATCACAGGGGTCAAGGCAGTATCCTAGTGCAGCTTGGCGTTTAGTGTCCATTAGAGGCTGAAGTTGGGTTATATTTTCGGTGAACCAATCCGGTGATTTAGCCCTGGCATAACCGAAAACCTCACCAGCTGTTTTGGTGAGAAGGTCTTTAATGGATTCCCATTCCGTCTCCACTGGTGCATCCACATCCCAGGTACCTACCGTCTGTCGCACCAGCAAACTGAAAGAGTTCACTAGTTCAGGATCTCCGGTCTTGGAAAGATTTAACTTCTTCCTTCCAGCGCTCTTGGAGGAGTGAATCCTTTTGGGCGACAGAAGGACTTTACACACTACCAAGGAGTGATCGGTGTCGCATTGTGCACTGTGGTAGGACCTCGTGTGGATAACTTCCTTTAACTCTTTTCCTTTGGTCAAGGCTAAGTCTAGTTGGTGCCAGTGACCGGACCGAGGATGTTTCCAGGAGACTTTACGCATCAGTTTGCCTTTAAAATAAGTGTTGGTAACACACAGCTGAAACCTGGTGCTGAACTCGAGCAGGCGTTGGCCATTTTCGTTCATCTTTCCTACGCCGTGGTTCCCAAGACAGTCGGACCAAGCGGTGTTATCCTGTCCTACACGAGCATTGAAGTCACCCAGAATGTAAAGTCGATATCCAGCCGGTACATTGGCCACAATGGAGCAGAGTTTATCGTAAAAGTCATCTTTAGACTCTGCTGTCGAGGTGAGAGTGGGAGCGTAGGCGGAAATCAGAGTGACAAAGCCGATTTTGGTATTCAGGCGCAAAGCCAGAATGCGTTCACATGCACCCCGAGGTGTCTCTATGGCACTAAGGAGAGTGTTGTGAACTGCAAAGCCCACACCGTGCTCACGATTTTCGGAAGAGGCCTTGCCTTTCCAAAAGAAGGTATAATTCTGTTCACGCAATGAGCCCTCATCTGGAAGTCTGGTTTCTTGAAGTGCAGCAATAGATATATTTAGGCGTGTCAGTTCTAGATCGATAACAGCCGTTTTACGCAGATCTTGAGCATAATCAGAAGTCTCCGAGCTGTCCGGGAGACCTGTCCTCATAGTTCGGACATTCCAAGAACCAAAGCGCATGGAAGTGCTAGCTTTAGGTTTTATATTATTTTGCTGCTTTATTGCGGGTGTACAACATTCCAGCGCCGTCTTTTGGGTTGCCCCTTAGATCCCAACACCCCAGAGGAACAAACGACGCCGAGGCGGACCAGTACCTTATTGACTGGGGGCTGCCCAGTTTGGAGCGGGCGGTAACTGGTCAGTGGGCCTACGATGGACCCTCCCACTGTCGAGAGTGACCCCTGGCGCCCGCGCTTACGCCCATACGCGCGGACTTATCACCGGTAACTGCCTCTCCCCGTGTTGTTATCCACGCCGTGGAACGACGTGGGTGAAGTGTCCTCTCCACAGACGCTGCATCGCCTGGGACGCAGTTGATGACGTAGGGTTGCCCAAGACCTTCGCCACCCTCTCGGCCTCCCCAGCTTGGTTCGCAGGAATGGCATGCCAATACGTGCAAAACCACCGGGTTGGCTGCAGACGACTACCGCTGTTCGGATTAGATCCTACTTGCGCCTAACGAAGCCATCGATTCCGGGTTTGATTTCGGAGTTTTCCTTCTCCTAGACAGGTTGCAAACCAATGCTAAGGACGCCCATCTCGCCCATAACATTTCTTCCTAATAACATCCTACTAATCCCCCTCCTTACCCACCACACTACCAAGCCACACTACCGGTAGTGTCGTGGGGAAATTTCTTTCCCTTCTACACTACCAGCTAGAAGTGTCGCGGGTAATTTCTTAAAGGTCTTACAACTTCGTTCCCGTCGACACTACTTTGAGATACCGCACTACCAAAATACTCTACCAGTTGTGTCGTAGGGAATAATCTGCACTACTAAAATTCATTAAAAAGATGCATCATGGATCTTTGTGGACATATCATGTCCACTTTAATACCTTAAAGTATTTTTATCAAAAATGGATCTTTTAGGACATGCGAGTGGAAAAAGATCCATTGTAGGTTGTGGTATACGAAGAACATCTAAAAGTTAAAACGTATAAAGTAATTAAATAATTTTCAAAACAAGTGAAGATCGATAAAATAAATAAAACTAGAAAAAAAGCAGTAAATTTTGGAGGTCCCCATACTCAGAACTGAAACTCTAAATTTTTTTTCATCAAACCCATACGTGTGGGATATCTTTAGATAGGTCTTTAAATGCTATGGAGGTTTCTACCATCATTTTTTTCTAAAGTGAATAGTTTGCGCAAGAGACACTTCCAAAGTGGAAAAATGTGTGTCCCCCCCCCCTCTAACTTCTAATCTAAGAGAATGATAAATCTAAAAAAAATATATGATGTACATTGCCATAAAAACTACCAACGAAAATTAGTTTGAACGAGATAGAGCTGGTAGTTTTTTTTTTAATACGTCATAAACCGCAATTTCCGGTTAGTGAAATCACTACCACTGCGAACGTGTTAAAACATCAGTCAAGGTTACAACGAACTATAAGAACTTTTATATTATGTTACTTGCTGCCACGAAACCCTTCATGGGCGAGTCCAACTCGCACTTGGCCGGTTTATTTTATTGATCTGCATACGTTTTATCGGTTTTTTCGATCTTCATTTGTTTTGTCGTTCTTCATTTAATTTTGTTTCGCCGATATTCATTTGTTTTGTCGATCTTCATTTGTATTGTCGATCTTTATTTGTTTCGCCGATCGTCATTTATTTTGTCGATCTTCTTCAGTTTTACCGATCTTTATTTGTTTTGAAAACTATTTAATTACTTTATATATTTTAACTTTAATGTGTTCTTCGTATACCCATAATGGTAAGCTATTAAAGTGGACATGATTATGTCCACAAAGATCCATGATGGATCTTTCTAATGGATTTTAGTAGTGCAGAATTATTCCCTACGGCACTACTGGTAGAGTATTTTGGTAGTGCGGTATCTCATAGTAGTGTCAATGGGAACGAAGTTGTAAGAACTTTAAGAAATTACCCGCGACACTACTAGCTGGTAGTGTAGAAGGGAAAAAAAGTCCCCACGACTCTACCGGTAGTTTGGCTTGGTAGTGTGGTGGGTAAGATCCTACTAATATTATAAATGCGAACAGCATCTAGTTAATTCTATTTTATAAGATTCATTTGACATTTTGTTATTTTTATGACATTTTGTCAAGAGACTATCGGCCTCCATGACCGGGAGCCTGAGGACGGTGAGAGGACTGCTCACCGTCATTACAGAAGCTTCTTCTTCCTAATAATATCCTACTAATCCTACTAATATTATAAATGCGAGCAGCATCTATTTATTTATTTATTTATTTAAGCCTTATTTCTCACTCATACTTATAGAATTCGGGACTTCACGCGAAATACTTTGTTACTTACATTTACCGACGTTTCGAGCACGTTGCAGCGCCCGTGGTCGCGGTTGGACTGAGGCGAGGATCGACAAAAACCACGAAGTTATTTCTTGTCGAACTACCCTCCGTTGTTATTACAACGAAGGATAAGGCCGGCGACACACTACACTCACTACGTCAGTTTTAATTGGCACAGTTTTACGTTCAAGTTTATTAATCACTGAATTCCACATCCCGATGATGGATATAAGCTCTCTTTTTATGACATTTTGTCAAGAGACGAATAAAATGTTTTGAGATTTTTTGACAATGTGATGATGATGATCAGGTGATTTTTATAGTAAATTGTATTTGTGTTTGTTAGTTATGCCTGTTTTTATAAATTTGTAATGTGATTGTTAGTATTTAATTTCGATACAATGAAAATTGTTAATGAAGAAAATTGTATTGTTGGCAGATGCTCGAACGTCACGACTGCAAGAAAGTCTTTCTCACGTAGCTGATGAAACCGCCATGTCTAACACGTTTAGTTTTATTGTCATTGCTTGCGTTTTACTAAACTGCTACCCACATCCAGTAATGTGGTAGAGTTTATTTCAGTTTAGCATGAACATAGACCTAATTTACCTTTTAATACCTTTGAAATGCCATAAGGCGAAACCAGTGAGGTGTATACTACTTAATATTATAAATGTGAAAGTTTGTGAAGATGTTTGGATGTTTGTTACTCAATCACGCTCTAACGGCTGAATGGATCTGGCTGGAATTTATTACAGTTATAGAGTATAGTCTGGAATAACGCATAGGCTCCTTTTTATCCCGGGAAAATGTTCCCACAGGAAGCGGGATCGGGAACCAAATTTTACGCGGGTGAAGCCGCGCGCATCAGCTAGTCATAAATAAATATTGTGGAACATTACAATTGGTTATTCAGTACTAGATATTTTGATAACCCATAATACCCCTTTTTAATACGCTTTTATTGGGTCGTCGTGTATGTAACTAACAATGTAATGACATCTAAGGAACTAATTTAACCATCTTCCAAGGATCGTAGCGTCATGAAAATTGGCAGATGTATGTAGTTCTGATGACAATACAATAATATAGTACTATCAAACTGATATGATGATGGAGCCGGAAGATAGGTACTAAAAACAAGTGGAATCTAAGGTAGCTAATTTGACCAGCTTCCAAGGATCGTAGGGTCATAAAAATTGGCAGCTGTATGTAGTTCTGATGACAATACAATAATATGGTACTGTCAAACTGATATGATGAGTCGTAAGATATGAAGTGTAACTTCATGATTGAATATCGTATCATAGCTGTTCGGATTTGTTAGAAAAGTCTTGTAATGAACTTTGACCACGATTAGGGTTTAAGGTTATAACAAACCTGTTACATATTGAGTGTAAATATTGGCATAGGTACCTGCATAAAATGTATATGTATTAGAGAATTAATGAAACATTTTCACATTAGTCAAACTCAGACAAATCACCATGTAATACAGAAATCCCTACTAATATAAAAAATGCGAAAGTAACTCTGTCTGTCTGTCTGCTACGTTTTCACGCCTAAACCACTGAACCGATTTTGATGAAATTTGTTATAAAGATAGTTTAAGTTTAAGGGAAGGACATAGACTACTTTTTAACTGAAGGAGGGTAATGATTTTATGCGATAACAACTTCTACGCGGATGAAGCCGCAGGAAACAGCTAGTAAAGGTATAAATGTTGTGACTAAAAAGTATAAAATAAATAAATGGTTTAAAAAACCCTAGAAAAATACGCTTTTATAATGCACGAAAAAAACAAAAATAAATTTTGGATCGTTCAAGTTGCCTCTATTTCTAGGCTGAAGTGTAAACTATGTGCTTTTAGTTATAATATATGATTGTAAAAGCGTGGGGCGCTAGAAGAAGAAAGACTTTATTGTAAACAAATCCCTATTAATACTAATCCTTTCATAATAAAAATCCTGGCGAAAGCTGCATGAGGTCGCACAAGAGCATAACGTTTATGCTGCCAAAGGGAACGCCTCTTCTTTCAGGCAATTTAGTAGATACTTGAGGGGAATACGTTAACAGTGGCAAAATGTAGAGTTCTTGTTCGAGAACGAGATATCTTTGGTTACCTTTGATAACCCGCTTGGGGATATATGCGTTTGTATTCTTATTACATGATTACTCCATATTGTACTAAATATCTTGGAATGCCGAAACTTTAAGGACCTACCTATCAATTATCTAATAGAGATCCGTAACGGTAATAGGTTTGCTCCTATTACGCGGGCGTCACGTAAAACTGGCAAAAGTGGGTGTTGAAAATGCGTAGGCGTGATTAACTACTTTACTTTTCAAGTAAGTGTGTTATGCATTTCAATTAAAGCCTATCATCGTTAATACATTTCCGAAATATAAAATGATATTAATAATAGTAAAAGTCACAATAGATATATAAAAGCGTGACAGTGTAAATTAATAGTTTAAAAAAACACGCTTTATATATGTTAAGGATAAGGATCCTTAATTTGACTAGACATCATGCAGCTTCCGCCAGGAAAGTCTTTCCTGTCCCAGCGCCCCACGCTTTTGCAATCAAATATTATAACTAAAAGCACATTAGTCCATTGAAATGTTACATGAGCTTTGCATTTATTAGAGGACGCAATTTTATTTTCGGGACATGTGTGGGGGGTCAATAGATGCTTAACCTCAAGTTTGTGGGGTCGCCACCCTTGTCCCCCGGCCGCCATCTTGAAAAGAGGGGGAAAAAAAACACTTTTTTCGCAATATTTCGGAAACTATGAGTCTTTCAAAAAAAATGTAGAGGCATAATTTGTAGCATATTGTTTTGCCTACAAATGTGTATATGACTTAACAAAAAAATTTCCAAAAAATTTTCTTTTTTGCTCTATAACTTTTTTTTTTACATTTTACAAAATAAAATACCTCAGACTTATCTTGTAGATGATCTTTTAAGAGAAATTAAAAAAAAAAGAAAGGGCAAAAAAGAAAATTTTTATAATTTTATTTTAATTTTTTTGTTTATAACTTCTTTAATTTTTAATTTAGGGCAAAAATTAGTTTATCATATTTGTAGGCAAAAACAATTTGCTACAAATTTGATTTCACAATTTCTTTGTAAGACTCATAGTTTCCGAGATATTGGGAAAAAAGTGTTTTCACCCCTTTTTAAGATTGCGGCCGGGGGACAAGGGTGGAGACCCCACAAACTTGAGGTTAAGCTTCTATTGACCCCCCACACACGTCCCAAAAATAAAATTGCGTCCTATAAGAAATGCAATATTTGGTCCTTAAATTGTAACATTTCAATGGACTACATACACTCGAGAGCAATGAATCCGGGTCACTTAAAGAATCCTAAAAATCTCGGAAACTAAAAATGCTAGGTTAATGCAATAAATTGTATTTAATAGACAATGTAATACTCCTTAAATGAAGGTATTAAAACTTCTTAGTTATTGTAAAGTTATATCATAAAAAAATCAAATTTGAAAAAGGGCCACTTTCGAAGATGGAACTACGAAATTACAGCATTTGGTGTTGCTTTTGTTTGTAATCTGTCATTTATGTGGGTACATAAACCATGTTGATAGTGCTCTATATTCATTAATCAAGCTGAAATTATGTCGCTTACGCCTGAAGAATGCACCAGAATACTTACAATGCTGGAAACCGGCCGGAGTCAGCGCGATACAGCCAGGACTGTCGGTGTGTCGCTGTCAACAGTACAAAGAGTTCTCCGACGTTACGAAGAAACTGGTTCTAACCTACGCAGACCTGGAACGGGCAGAACCAGGTGTACCACAGCACGAGAAGACCGATACTTGGTGAACACCATGCTTCGAAATCGCTTTCTCACAGGAACTGAACTCACCAATCAGTTTCGACGCCTCGGAGGAAGTAACCCAAGTGCATGCACAGTAAGACGTCGGCTTGCTGAATCTAACTTAAAACCCCTTAGACCTGCAAACGGCCCTAAACTGGAGCGTGGGCATCGTATTTCGAGACTAAGGTAGGCCCAGAGCCACGTAAATTGGAGTATTGAAGATTGGTCGAAAGTTATGTTCTCCGACGAATCAAAATTTATGCTCTACAAGCACGATGGAAGACACAGAGTGTATCGAAGACCAGGGGAAAGATTCAAGCAAGCATGCATCGAAGAAAAAGTAGCCTACGGTGGTGGGTCTGTACTTGTGTGGGCCGGAATTTCTTCTGAAAGTCGCACAGAGCTGGTGATCATAGAAAACGGCTCTTTAACTAGCGTAAGATATGTGGAAGAAATCCTCAATGATCACGTTGGTCCATTTATGGTCAATTTAGGTGAGGATGCTATATTTATGCATGACAATGCCCGACCTCATACAGGTAGGATTGTGAATGACTACCTTCAAGAGATGAACATTACTCGTATGGAGTGGCCAGCGCGCAGCCCGGATATCAACCCGATCGAGCATGCTTGGGACGAGCTAGGCAGATGCGTAAAACAACGAAACCCTCCCCCAATCACGCTTCGTGAGCTCAAAATTGCTCTCACAGAGGAATGGGAGAATATTCCCCAAAATCGTATAAGGAACTTGGTGTACAGCATGCCAAACCGCGTAAACGCAGTAATGGAAGCACGAGGAGGCAATACGAAGTATTAAAATTCAAGAAAATCGTAATAAAGTTCAAAAATTTCATGTTTCCTATTTTTGTTTTAAGGAGAGATCGGCAGTTTTTTCTTTATGTAATTTTGTGTTAATAAAATGTATGGTGACTCATATTTTTTTTACTTTCATTTAAGGAGTATTACATTGTCTATTAAATACAATTTATTGCATTAACCTATCATTTTTAGTTTCCGAGATTTTTAACATTCTTTAAGTGACCCGGATTCATTGCTCTCGAGTGTAGTTTACACTTCAGCCTAGAAATAGAGGCAACTTGAACGATCCAAAATTAATTTTTGTTTTTTTCGTACATTATAAAAGCGTATTTTTCTAGGGTTTTTTAAACCATTTATTTATTGTTTGCTATATACGTTCCTCCTTGCGTCTATTTGTCGTTTTTAATTTTAAATTTAGCTCATTTTGATACTTATTTTAACAGTCATCAATGAATGCAATACGAGAAATTTTAAATACAACAATTTCCTGAAAATGTTGACTGTAATATCCATAATATTCACCTTTTCCGATGTAATTAATACAGGTCGGCTAAAAGCTCGTTATCGATTGAACCTTTGTCATTAACATTATGCCTTTTCCCATTGACAATGGACTTTTACGATGATGACGTATACATAACTTTATACGACACCTGCGGGAATTACGGGAAGTCTGTATTGGCTATTGTACTCGAATGAATGCTATAATTCACTGACTATCTGATATTAACGTTTCCTCGAAACCACGATGAACTTAATTACATATAATCATCACCTTAAAATAATGAAGATGTCTCTACTAATACTAGCTGACCTGCGCAACTTCCTTTGCGTCACATGAAAGTGAGAATAAGAGAGGAGGATATTATAGTATTTAAAGTCAAATAATGCTTCCCGTCGCATTTACTCAGTACCGTCGCGTTGCGTCGCACATTGGGGCAGCGTCATATAGGAAAATGATATAAATTCAATTTTGAAAAGTAGGTATTTGATAAAACTAATGATGTTATGATAAACTTGACTATTGAGTGCATTCATTACTACCCTTTATAACAAAATATTAATTTATTTAGTACCAACAAATTGCACTCGAAGTAAGACGTAAAAGGAACTAAGAATATTGCAAATACTTTCAATAATTTGTTTATAGTGTATCGCGAAACGAATTAATTACGTCTAATATGGAGCATAGTGATAATGGTATGTAGAATATATTGCACTATTAAAACGTTGATATTTAAACCCTACATAGGCTGTATGAAAAAAAATCAATTTTACACTATTTTGATACATTTTTTATATTTCTGCAATGAATTCCGTACTTTTTATTTTACTTTTATATTAAACAGTAGTTACCCCATAATATACTAGTAAAATATATGAGGAACTCATTGCAGAAATATTAAATATATATAAAAATAGTGTAAATATTGTTATTATTCATACAGCCTATGTAGGGTATAAATATTAACGTTTTAATAGTGCAATATATTCTACTTACCATTATCACTATGCTCCATATTAGACATAATTAATTATTTTCGCGATCCACTATAAATAAATTATTGAAAGTATTTGCAATATTTTTAGTTCCTTTTACGTCTTACTTCGAGTGCAATTTGTTGGTACTAAATAAATAGATATTTTGTTATAAAGGGTAGTAATGAATGCACTCAATAGTCAAGTTTATCATAACATCATTAGTTTTATCAGATACCCACTTTTCAAAATTGAATTTACATCATGTCCCTATATGACGCTGCCCCAGTGTGCGTCGCTAATATTCTTGAACTTAGCAGCGCAACGCGGCGGAGGTTTTTGTAAGCGAACCTTCAAAGCTAGGTATAAATATGCTGTTCAGGACTTTTTTTTAGAACTTTTAAGAGAAACAATTTTGTAATACACAATTTCTACATAAATTTAACCATTAACGCAGCGTACGCCTCGGAAGCTCTTATAAGGTAAAAAAAATCCTCGTTTTCGAAACATTATTCATGGCTGCTCCGATCCTATTCGTCTTAGCGTGATGTTATTTAGCCTATAGCCGTCCTCAATAAATTAAACATCAAACTGTAAAGGGTTTTTGAAATCCAACCAGTAGTTCCTGAAATCATAGCGTTCAAACAAACAAACAAACTTTTTAGCTTTATAATATTAGTATCAGCTTTATAATATTAGTACGGATTATAAAGCTGAAGAGTTTGTTTGTTTGAACGCTAGAATCTCCGGAACTACTGGTTGGAATTCAAAAAATCTTTTACAGTTCGATAGTCCATTAATTGTGGACGGCTATAGGCAATGTAACATTACGCTACCACGAATAGGGGCGGAGCAGTAATGATAAATGTTTTAAAAAAGGGGGAAAATATTCTTTTTGAGAGCTTTCGTTGCGTATGCTGCGTAAACGATTCAAGTTATGTAAAATGATGTATTACAAAATAATTGTTCTTCTTAAAAAGTTCTTAAAAAATGACAGCAGTGTCAATCTTTTAGGTTTAGTTCACAATAACTATTTTAATGGAAATCAAATTTGTTCTACGATAACGTGATGTGAAATCGCTCTCTTTCTCTCTCTCTCTCACGTAGTAATATAAGGTAAAAAAAATCCCCGTTTTCGAAACATTATTCATGGCTGCTCCGATCCTATTCGTCTTAGCGTGATGTTATTTAGCCTATAGCCGTCCTCAATAAATTAAACATCAAACTGTAAAGGATTTTTGAAATCCAACCAGTAGTTCCTGAAATCATAGCGTTCAAACAAACAAACAAACTTTTCAGCTTTATAATATTAGTATCAGCTTTATAATATTAGTACGGATTATAAAGCTGAAGAGTTTGTTTGTTTGAACGCTAGAATCTCCGGAACTACTGGTTGGAATTCAAAAAATCTTTTACAGTTCGATAGTCCATTAATTGTGGACGGCTATAGGCAATGTAACATTACGCTACCACGAATAGGGGCGGAGCAGTAATGATAAATGTTTTATAAAAAAGGGGGAAAATATTCTTTTTGAGAGCTTTCGTTGCGTATGCTGCGAAAACGATTCAAGTTATGTAAAATGATGTATTACAAAATAATTGTTCTTCTTAAAAAGTTCTTAAAAAATGACAGCAGTGTCAATCTTTTAGGGTTAGTTCACAATAACTATTTTAATGGAAATCAAATTTGTTCACGATAACGTGATGTGAAATCGCTCTCTTTCTCTCTCTCTCTCTCTCTCACGTAGTAATAAATTAACGACGCGACGCAACGGGAGTAAACACAATGCGACGAGTGTAAATGCGACAGAAACGGGTGATATTAAAATATAATTACCATACCTCTCTCTTTCTCTCTCTCCTATGTGACGCAAACAAAGTTGCGCGGGTTAGCTAGTTTAATATATTATTGCTATAATAATATAATCTTTATAGTCTCTTATTTATTTTAATGCCACTCTCGTAGTTTCAAATTTTGCCATTTGTGTTTTTTCCACGTAGTATTGTGTGGTGAGATTATAGCCGTGTTGAAAGAGACACCAACAGGATGTGATTATCGTATCGTATTTATTTCTAGATATCTCTTTTTAACCCATTGTACATCTACATTCATAATTATATAAATATACTGTACCACGTTACTTCACTCACGGCTTTACTGTACCACATTAGCCAGTGAGTCTGGGTGTTTCTATGTATAATATATGTATGTATTTAAAAAGTATATAAGTATTAATATCCGTGGTCCGATACCCATAACACAAGCAGGTTATTCCTAGCTTACTTTGGGGTCAGATAGCGTTGTGTGAAATGTCCGTGAATATTTATTTTATTTATTTATTTATTAGTTGAAGTTCTCGATAGGACCTGGTCGCATTCTATTTCTGTACCTACTAAAGTCGACTTGTTTATTTATTATTTTTACACTTAGTATGATAGAGACATGCTGTTCTTCATCCGCAAAAATCATCATAATTCTTTATAATTTTTACTGGCTTCCTTTAATATTATGATAATTTAGGCACCTATGAGTTATTTTAGGCGAATGACAATATTGTTGACCTTTACGAAAGTTACAAGACTATGTACTTACTGCAACAACTTTTGGTATAAATTATTCTTTCTATCTTACGAGATAATCAAATTACCCACTCAGACTGCTTTGCAATCCCTAAATTGAATTTTCTTGTATCACAGACACTCAGACCAAAATGTCTTGTGACGTGATGAAAAATGTATAAGTGAGAAGCGCCGGCGACGTAAACTCAGCTCTATTGTGAATTCATGGTGCTCAATCTTGCTGGGTTTATAACGTCGTGTCACTTTGAGTTATGTTCAAATTAGAATTTCTCAGAATATAATACTAAGTAGGGTATTATCAACTTGTAGAATTTTATGCGTTTTTTTCCTGTAGGAGATCTTTCATTCAGTGACATTCGAATAACTTTGAAGTATTCTGGTACCAAAGATAATAAATTGTATACCAAAGATGATAATTTGAAGCGCTCGTGGCCCCGCGGACTCAGTGTTCTGTAAACGATCACTGCAGTAAGCAACTTTCACTATGGCCGGTCCATGGATGGGTGACCATCCATGTGATCACTTTGTGACATTTATTTGAGCGTTTCCGTGCTTCGGAAGGTACGTTAAGCCGTTGGTCCCGGTTGCCAGTAAAATGGCAGTCGTTGAGCCAAGTTGAAGGCTTTATTTCAACAGCAGGCAGTCACAACCTGCACCTGTCCATTTAAACACGGCAATACGGCTCACAACGTATTACGTGGGACAAATTATAAAAAGGTGAAATGTGGGCATATAATATGCCTCTGCCTTACCCCTTCGGGGATAAAGGCGTGATGATGAACCTGAAAGATAATAAATAATAGTACCATGTACTATTACAGTGATTACTCCAAACTTATAATTCAGTTCGTGTCAGGCTTTTCAGTGCGGTGCCTGATGGGAAGTGTTAACATAACAAGGGCAGTGAGTACAAGCATACATCGTTGATACCCCTAAACCTATCCCTATCAAGACTTAAATCAATATCATCATCAAATCAATCGCCAAGCGCTCGTGGCCCCGCGGACTCAGTGTTCTGTAAACGATCACTGCAGTAAGCAACTTTCACTATGGCCGGTCCTTGGATGGGTGACCATCCATGTGATCACTTTGTGACATTTATTTGAGCATTTCCGTGCTTCGGAAGGCACGTTAAGCCGTTGGTCCCGGTTTGCCAGTAAAATGGCAGTCGTTGAGGCAAGTTGAAGGCTTTATTTCAACAGCAGGCAGTCACAACCTGCGCCTGTCCATTTAAACACGGCAATACGGCTCACAACGTATTACGTGGGACAAATTATAAAAAGGTGAAATGTGGGCATATAATATGCCTCTGCCTACCCCTTCGGGGATAAAGGCGTACCCATATGTATGTATGTATGTATCAAATCAATTAATATCATCAATCATCATCAATAAATATACAGGTAATAAAATCGTAATTGTCTGTTTGTCTGTAAGTTTGTGCACGCTAAAATCAGCAACCGCTCAACCGATTGCAATGCAGTTTTTTCTATTGCGTTGCGGTTTGCACCATATGAAACTTTTTCACGTCAATTGGTTCAGTAATAAAAAAGTAATATCAATCTAAAGAATCACATATTAAATGCAGCGTACGAAGTCGCAGGCAACAGCTAGTTTAAAATATTTCTGATGTACCAAAAGGCAAAAAAACATTCATAAAAAACCCCATCCTAATTATTATAAGTAAAACATTTTTATTTTCAAAGACTATGGACTTTACATGGACAATATGGAAACATAAATACTGAGCAAATTGCACCCACCTTTATCTTTTAAATCGCTGGGACAAGGCATAATTTACATTGAGGTTTTACATTGTAAAAAAGGTATACCATATTCAAACAGATGTTTCCTGTTTGTCTCATGTTTATTTCCTACCAAGGGACCACGGCATAAAGTTATTACTCGGGTATGTGAATGTACATTATATTTTTGCTGAAATTGTGGTCTCCATTTGCTTTATGAAATATCACTTACAAAAAGGGTTATTTTATTTTTAATTAGTATAGTATAAACCGTACTTTTTAGAAAAAAATCATGAACAATTATAAGATCTTTACTAATATTTGTTAAGCTGATAAAACTGCCCGTTTGTTTTTTTGTTTAAAACCAAAAAAACTCAGTAACAACGGGCTGAAATTTAAAACATATTTGTTGTTTGATAACCTGGTTAATTGAGTAAGGCTTTAGGCTATAAAGTGTAAAATCATCTTAATGGAGAGAATTTATTCCTGTCGAGAGCTTTTGTAGCATGGACCGCGTTAACGATTGAAGTTACAGAGCAATAGTGTATGACAAAATTGTTCCTCATTAAAAGTTCTACATAATACTGTGCAATAATACCAAATCGTTTTTTTATGGTTGACCCACGATTCGTTTTTAAGAAGTCAAGACCGCGGTACTCAACCTCGCTACCGAATTGTAGAATATACCATAGGTTAAGTTACTGCGACATGTACAATAATATGGGATAGCCTTTGTAATGACCTGGCGTTGTCCTAATTAAACGTGAAAGCGCAATCAAAGCAAGTTCCTGCGAACTGGCGATCGAACATAATTGGATCTTCATGTGGTTTGCTAATAAGCGATCGCGCGATAATATCGTACGGCTGAAATGATCGAGTTCCTATCGTTCAAAATCGATGGCCGACGGTCATTGGACATTTAATAAATACGTCGCCTCATATAATGCGTCTAGAGCTTTGAGACCATACATTGCGGAGGATAGACAAAATTGTCATTTATTTTTAGTAGGTAGGTATTTAGTTTTCAAAATGTCTGAAACATTATAAACCAGTCTTAAAACGTTGCTCACATATTATGAAGACACAAAAAGGTACACATTCTTTAAAATAAAGCCGGTAAGCTTCTAGGTAAACAGGAAAATTCTTACGAAACCCAGCCATATTTGACCAAAGGAAGTAACACAATCGTACACCTCGTTGCTACATTGGGCATGGACGTCGTAATATCGCCCGTCTGTACATTTCCACGAGTTTAACAATCTCATTACGGATGAAAGTACGTGAAACGTTCTCGTACCCTTCTATCAATGGCATTGTGTTTGTTCCGATTCCCTTTCAGAATGTCGGAATAGTACATTAAGGACGGCATAACGTAAATGCGTACAATACCTTGTTACTAGCTGACAAAAGACTTAAGTAGGTACTTATTTTAAGTGGCCGCAATATTTTTATGTAAATTTCATTCTGAGAGTTTAGCTATTGTAATCGCTGCATGTCAGGATCTGGGTCCTGAAGTAGGACTGTCCTCTAACGACATGCACAGGGAGATAAAAAGAATCAGGATCTGTAAAAAATACGTAATTACTTGTATACTGTAATTTCTTTTGTAATTTTTACAACTTTCCTCTCTGAATTGAATTAAACTTTGTAGGGTAAAACATATTATTGAGTACAAAAAGTTTTTTGGGAACTTGAAATGGGTGAAAATAGTAGACTGTAAGTTTTTTTCACGTCATGTCAGTCACTATATGTAGCAGTTTTCCTTCTATCGAAACTATCAAAAACATTTTATAAGTAGCTGTATAATGCTTTAGGACAAAATGTGACTTGATGTAGTTAGACAATTTTATTTGTGTTGGGCTTGGGTGTCTTCTATGTAAAAAAGATATTATAAATAGGAAACTCCCAAACTCCGAAACCAACATTTGTGGGTCACACAAATAATTATAGACCCGGGATCGAACCCAAGACCTCAGCGCGGCAGTCGGTTATATACTACCAAATGCGATACCGAGGTGGTCATATATGCCTACTATTATACTTAATTGTATTTATATACAACTTATATTTACTATACACTTTTACACAAGAAAAGGAACTAAGGATACGTAAAATTTCAAACAAAAATAAAAATAAGCAAGATTTAGGCATTGTATTTCACTAGGTAGGCAAGTCTCCTAATCCAAAATGAGATCTGCCTCAAGCGAGAGACTGCAAAAGACTGAGTTGATTGACCTTCTAGCGTTTAACTTTGCTAACTAATTAATATTTTGATACTTCACAGTTTATTTGACAATAAAGTTTGTTATAATAACTTTTCAACATCTTGCCCTTTTCAAACTTGACTTGTATTCAAAGAAAATCTGAGCAAAAATATTCTCCACTGAAATGTAACAATAAAATACTAGGTAATAAAATTCACTCCATTTACCGATCGTGTGCCGAAAAGTTTCGGCCTACGATTGTTACAGTTCAGTCGCCATTGAAATTTTTCGGTCCAATTTTTCTACGAGAAATCGCGACAATGGAAATTGATTTTTCCTGTTTCCATTTGGCTTTTAAATCAGATTTGTTGAGTTGTGTATTACGTGTTTCGTAGTGAGTGCGTGATGTTTTAATGCATCTTACTTGTAAAAACGTGCTCAGACTTCAGATAATTTGTTTTTGAATGTGTAAGTAATATTTGGATTCGTTCTGGCTCTCGGAATTTGTGGTGCGGTGCGTGGTGCGGATTACAGAATGGTTATAGATTTTCTCCTTTCGACTATTAGAGCTAGGGGAGATACTAACCTAAACGTATAATAAGACTATAGACAGAGGGTCGAAAATATTACGTCAATATATTTTAAAAGAATTAACTGCACTCTAGCACCCATTTTCATTTTAAATTTGAATAGATAGGTATTCATTAATTCTGGTTAGGTTTTTTACATAAATAAATAATAAAATAAATAAAATAACTGTGGACAATTTCACACAACATCATCTAGCCCAAATTAAGCTAATGTAAGCTTGTGCTATGGGATCTAGACGACTGATAAACATACTTATATATTTGTAAATACATGCATGTTATACATAGAACCACCCAAACTTCGAAACAAACATTTGTGGATCACACAAATATTTGGACCGACACAGTAATCGAACCCAAGACCTCCAGCGCGGCAGGCGGTTACATTACTAACTGCGCCACAAAGGCAGTCAATATATTCCAAAATTATATATTATAAAATACTTTTTCTAAATTTATGTTTGTACAAAAAGACCTACTGAAAAAATTTGTGATGATACTTTATTTAAATATGAAAACCCAAAAAACATACTTGGTATATTTTAGTTTTTGTACAAAATTGTATCTTTACAGTGTGAATCTAGCTCTCTTGCTGACTGTACACAAAGAACACTAGATAAGTAACCCGGGCGGAAGAGACGCACACCGACGTCTGCGTAATGTCGACGAGTGTAGGCACTTCGTTAGCATACATTCACTCACACAGTTGCAATTTTTTATATTAGTAATGACCGAAATATAACTATGCAATACAATTATGTAGGTATTCCTTATGCCTACATAATACAATATCTTTACATATTTGAACCATTTACGTAACAGCTAGCGCAGCATGATTGGTTAGAGGTGGACTGATAATACCGATGATTCGAGTTCGAATCCTATTGCTCAACTACTTTTTGGTGAATTCTGTAAAACTCACCCAAGTTCTAATCCACAACAGAGACATTCAACTAGTTTTTGCTAAAAAATACTCTTAATAGTATTTTATTTTTTATTTTGTAAATAGGTTATATTATACATACATATGGTCGCGTTTTTTTTCCTTGAAGAGGTAGGCAGAAGCATATTATACACACTCTATAGGTTATCTTTACTAATATTATAAAGAGGAAATATTAAATTGATTGTTCGTTTGCATTGAATAGGCCTCGAATCTACCAAACCGATTTGAAAAATTCTTTCACTGTCGGAAAGTTACACTATCTCAGGTGAACATAGTGTATGTTTTATTTCCGTATTCCCATGGCAACGGGGGCTCCGCGGGTGAAACATCACTAGTAAATATAATAAAACAAATACCTTTTACAGAAACTTTTTTATTAAATAACCATTCACGAGTCTATAGTGAGTATAATAACTTAAAATGGTAATTAAACCATATTATATTGTTTCATTCCGTTCGCAATTGTATAGCTCTTGAAGACAACTTTAAAAATCATATTTAAATATTTCATCGACGTAGTATTTTTATCTTCGTAATGTTATTTTTTCAACAATAAATATTTGTGGACAATCTCACATAACATCAGCCCAAATTAAACTAATATAAGCTTGTGCTATGGGATCTAAACGACTGATGGACATACTTATATATTATATAAAAATACACACAAACTTGGCGACACTTTCATGTTCAGTAACAGTTATCTGCCTTTATATCTATATAATCTTTATTAAAAAGATAATAAATTTGACAAGCATGGACGCATAATTTTTATAATTCCAAAAAAAAAGTCATACCTACTCATAAGTGATATGAATCAACATGTTAGTTAGTCGGAAATCATGGTATCATGATTTCTAACCTCGCAAACAATAACATCACTCACTTATTAGCTACCTAATACTCACTTAATAATTAATCAATCAATACATATAATAAAATCGTAACAGGTCGCTGTCTGTACATGGAAGATAAATAAGAAAAAATATTATAGGGGGGCTTTATGAACGCAATAGAACCCAAAACAATGATTTTTAGAATTTTTGTCTGTTTGTCTGTATGTCTGTATGTCTGTATATCTGTTTGTCTGTACGGTTGTGCACGCTAATCTCAGCAACCGCTCAACCAATTGCAATGCGGTTGTTTTTATTGTGTTGAGGTTTGCTCCAGTTAACATTTAACGTTTGTTTTATGTAAATCGGTTTAGAAATAAAAGAGTTATAACACTTTTAAGAATTAGATATTTTGAAAATTTTAATTGTAGGGGTTTCTTTGAATGTGAGTGAACCTAAACTGGCGTGTTGGCTTAATCATAAAAGAGCTTAATGATTTAGACTATTATTAAACAATTCAGTCCGCGCCGAAGGCGTGGACTGAATTGTTTTAAAATAGACTTAATCATTAAGCTCTTTTATGATTAAGCAAACAGGGCAGTTTCAGACGCTGCTTGATGACTCTGATGAAGAAATACCTTTCCTTTCATACACCTTATGTGACGTAAACGAAGTTGCGGGCTCAGCTAGTTTGGTAATATAAGGCCACTAGTCCTGCATAGTGAAATATTTTTTTTAAATACCATTCACCTGGTTTTCTCCATAGAAATTGCGTCCATCCTTATCAGATATAAAACACTTTTCGTCACCATATACACTCGAGAGCAATGAATCCGGGTCAATTAAAGAATCCTAAAAATCTCGGAAACTAAAAATGCTAGGTTAATGCAATAAATTGTATTTAATTGACAATGTAATACTCCTTAAATGAAGGTATTAAAACTTCTTAGTTATTGTAAAGTTATATCATAAAAAAATCAAATTTGAAAAAGGGCCGCTTTCGAAGATGGAACTACGAAATTACAGCATTTGGTGTTGCTTTTGTTTGTAATCTGTCATTTATGTGGGTACATAAACCATGTTGATAGTGCTCTATATTCATTAATCAAGCTGAAATTATGTCGCTTACGCCTGAAGAATGCACCAGAATACTTACAATGCTGGAAACCGGCCGGAGCCAGCGCGATACAGCCAGGACTGTCGGTGTGTCGCTGTCAACAGTACAAAGAGTTCTCCGACGTTACGAAGAAACTGGTTCTAACCTACGCAGACCAGGAACGGGCAGAACCAGGTGTACCACAGCACGAGAAGACCGATACTTGGTGAACACCATGCTTCGAAATCGCTTTCTCACAGGAACTGAACTCACCAATCAGTTTCGACGCCTCGGAGGAAGTAACCCAAGTGCATGGACAGTAAGACGTCGGCTTGCTGAATCTAACTTAAAACCCCTTAGACCTGCAAACGGCCCTAAACTGGAGCGTGGGCATCGTATTTCGAGACTAAGGTATGCCCAGAGCCACGTAAATTGGAGTATTGAAGATTGGTCAAAAGTTATGTTCTCCGACGAATCAAAATTTATGCTCTACAAGCACGATGGAAGACACAGAGTGTATCGAAGACCAGGGGAAAGATTCAAGCAAGCATGCATCGAAGAAAAAGTAGCCTACGGTGGTGGGTCTGTACTTGTGTGGGCCGGAATTTCTTCTGAAAGTCGCACAGAGCTGGTGATCATAGAAAACGGCTCTTTAACTAGCGTAAGATATGTGGAAGAAATCCTCAATGATCACGTTGGTCCATTTATGGTCAATTTAGGTGAGGATGCTATATTTATGCATGACAATGCCCGACCTCATACAGGTAGGATTGTGAATGACTACCTTCAAGAGATGAACATTACTCGTATGGAGTGGCCAGCGCGCAGCCCGGATATCAACCCGATCGAGCATGCTTGGGACGAGCTAGGCAGATGCGTAAAACAACGAAACCCTCCCCCAATCACGCTTCGTGAGCTCAAAATTGCTCTCACAGAGGAATGGGAGAATATTCCCCAAAATCGTATAAGGAACTTGGTGTACAGCATGCCAAACCGCGTAAACGCAGTAATGGAAGCACGAGGAGGCAATACGAAGTATTAAAATTCAAGAAAATCGTAATAAAGTTCAAAAATTTCATGTTTCCTATTTTTGTTTTAAGGAGAGATCAGCAGTTTTTTCTTTATGTAATTTTGTGTTAATAAAATGTATGGTGACTCATATTTTTTTTACTTTTATTTAAGGAGTATTACATTGTCTATTAAATACAATTTATTGCATTAACCTATCATTTTTAGTTTCCGAGATTTTTAACATTCTTTAAGTGACCCGGATTCATTGCTCTCGAGTGTATAACAATATTATTGCACCAATCAAAATTCAAATATTCCCTAGCAAACCGTAATCTGTTTTCACGATGAAGGTCAGGTATCAAAATGTTCTTTGCTGGTTTGGCACACCTCAATCCACCTGCACGTAGATAAATGATTACGGACACATTAGATGCTGATGTTGTGTCAGGTTGCCGTAGATTGAGTTGATGTGAAAGGTGACGCACATTGCTGAAATGTGAGTGGGCACAATATCCCTGTGCTGTGGATTTGCATCAGTAAAAGCCAAAGGTAGGGGACTAGGTCGGAGACGATCTATGCCTCCAGATTTTGCATGACGGTGAATCCACAACCACACAGTTTTTCTCTGTAAACAAAAACAAAATATGATTATTGATTAACAAAGAAACTGAACACTCATGTAAAAAAATTATAGTAGGTTAAATTTGACTGCTTACCGATATCATTAAGCGTCTCGCAATTTCACTAATTGAGACATTTTTCTCGTGAAAAATAATTATTTTTGCTCTCAATAATATTGTTAAATCAGGCATCTTTAATCTCATTAATTAGGTAAGTATTCGTAGTAAGTTTAAATTTTGAGTCAAAAGGCGTGAAAGCGTCAGGCACAAAGGTTGTTAGCTGTATACGAATGCTCTAACTAAATAATACCAATGACAAACGGTATTATTATTAAGAGGGTATATACAACGTGAACTTTTGTATAGCGCAAAGCTCAGACACCCCAACTAGAGTTTCGCTTCAAAATACCGTATAAAAAATATTAAATTAAACTACCGAAAACTGACCAAGTTATAAGCCTTTGTTTATAATTGCACTATTTTTTCCGCGAAAAGCGTAGGTGTAGGTATTATACGCAAGGCAGTTAGTCACTATTCGTGTGGTATTGATAATAACATTAACAAACCATTTTCATAAGTGGTAATTATGGAACTGTGTTTAAGACAGAAACCGGCCAAGTGCGAGTCGGACTCGCGCATGTAAGGTTCTGTACTAAAATACGGCAAAAATCACGTTTATTGTATGGGAGCCCACTTAAATGTTATTTTGATCTGTTGTTAGGGTTCTGTACCCAAAGGGTAAAAACAGGATCCTGTTCATAAGACTTCGTTGTCCGTCTGTCTGTCCGTAACAAGACTCTATCGGAACCGCGATAGTCAGAGCTAGTTACAGATACTAAAATCAGATAAAAGGGGGCGATTAAACGGGATTCCCATACGACACACGCGATTTTTAGTAAGTAACCGTCGGTGCATGAGTCCGTTTCGCATTTGGCCGGTATTTATTATTATAACGGCAACAGAAATACACTGTCTGTGAAATTTTCAACTGTCTAGCTATAATAATGGTTAGTGAGATGCAGTTAGGTGACAGATGGACAGTGGAGTCTTAGTAATAAGGTCCCATTTTTACCCTCTCCGATGCCGCGATGGTAAGGTTCACTAGCATTAGAGTCTCAGTAAAAGGATCAAGCTGTAAAGCCTATGCAAGTAGGTACCTATTTGTTCAAGGGCAGAATAAAAAATCTTTCTTTCTAGCTGTTACCTATTGATTACGGAACCCTAGAACTGCAAGTATGTACATACTGGCATTTACGAGTAGTAGTCAATACGATTACGTGACTATTCATAATGCCTGCACACACATTAATGGACAAGCGGTGTCGAAAGGAGTGCTGACGGGGTAAATGAGGATTAGTATGGCGCCAATAGGGTGCATTATCAGTATCATGTAATCCTCTACGCTAAAAGTACACAAAACACTTACACTGTTATTTTTTAGCCACCACTCACTAAAGTTCACCCGTTGCACTTTTTCACCTTCGGTAATTCCTTCTACCTTTCGATATTGGTATCGCAGCTCGTGTGTCGTGCCTCTGGTGTTCCAAACGTCCATAGGCTAAGGTTAGCAACGATCACGTATGCTGTAAGCTTTTCAGTCACCTTAGTAGTATAAAAAAGTATAATAAAAGACATGTTGTTACACGATCGCGTATTTTGCACAGCGACACGGGATGCGGAACGGCGACACGTATGACGTCGCGCTCGTGTTATCGGTCACTGACTGGTGGCCAGCCCGGGTGGCGCGGGCGCAGGGGCGCGGCCGGGGGTGGCTGGTCGAGGGCATGGGATCGGCTGGTGGCGGATCGCTTTTGATCACGCGTAGTGATGTTATTTTATGATACATAATGTATACACTTTACGATATTACAGTGTTCAATGCGTAAAATTTTTTCGTGAAGTTTTAAAAAAAAATTAACATAGGTTAAACCGGGTCCATTGGATAATGTTACTGATTTTGATCAAAGTGTTTTCAGGTTTGCGCTATACAAAATTTCATGTTGTATAAAGTAATCTCAAACCTAATGTAACTTGCTTAGCTTTATACTATCTACCCTCACTACTAGTATCAGTTAAGGAACTAAAAAAAATATTTTACAAAAAATGCAATGATAACAAAATAAAACCACAACATTTAACATATTTTTAGTTTTCGACAATCACTCGAAACAAACCGTCTCATCATAGAAAAATATCAACAAGCATTTTGGAAATTCAAAAAGAGTACAGTTCACTCATTATGAACCTCGGGTCTTCAGAATCGGGAAAGACGAGAACTTATGAGCCTTAGCTACGTTGTTTCCTACGTCATAGTTTCAAATACGCTTACTTATTTAATTGCAACACGTTGATTGTTTTGGAATTCCACAAGTAGTGTGTAAGTGTTATAAAAATGACTTACCGTACATGTGTTGGTGTGTGTGCGTGTGTGTAATGGTTTACGTTGGCGTACGCAGGCGTCTCGGTGTGCGTTTCTTTTACCCGGGTTACTTAACTAGTGTTCTTTGTACTGTGCACCACCAAGGTACCTTGGTGGTGCACAGTACAAATTACGGTTTTTAAGTACCTACTATTAAAATAAAGGGACTTAACAGGAATGTTCATTTCTATGATATAACTCGGGTTTACCAAATTACCTTGCACTTCGTTTGCTCTGCAAACAACCATTATAATACCTTGAAAATTTTAAATTTAGAAATAAAACTAATAGATTTTCTTTTCTTTGAATAATAAATATTATTTTTTATTTTCACACAACGTCGTCTAGCACAAATTAAGCTAATATAAGCTTGTGTTATGGGATCTAGATGTGATAAACATACATTAAATTACCAAAGAACCATTAATTGCCACTGCACAACCCAGACTGTCAAAATATTGTTATTCGGCTAGTAAAGGTATGACTCCGAACTCGGCGGCAAGCAGTAATGCTGGCGCGACACTGCTGCAAAGTCAGAATGTATTTAATACTAGCTGAGCCCGCAACTTCGTTTACGTCACATAAGGTGTATGAAAGGAAAGGTATTTCTTCATCAGAGTCATCAAGCAGCGTCTGAAACAGCCCTGTTTGCTTAATCATAAAAGAGCTTAATGATTAAGTCTATTTTAAAACAATTCAGTCCACGCCTTCGGCGCGGACTGAATTGTTTAAAAATAGTCTTAATCATTAAGCTCTTTTATGATTAAGCCAACACGCCAGTTTAGGTTCACTCACATTCAAAGAAACCCCTACAATTAAAATTTTCAAAATATCTGATTCTTAAAAGTGTTATAACTCTTTTATTTCTAAACCGATTTACATAAAACAAACGCTAAATGTTAACTGGAGCAAACCTCAACACAATAAAAAAAACCGCATTGCAATCGGTTGAGCGGTTACTGAGATTAGCGTGCACAACCGTACAGACAAACAGATATACAGACATACAGACATACAGACAAACAGACAAAAATTCTAAAAATCATTGTTTTGGGTTCTATTGCGTTCATAAAGCCCCCCTATAACATTTTTTCTTATTTATCTTCCATGTACAGACAGCGACCTGGTACGATTTTATTATATGTATTGATAAATCTATACAGAATGTATAGGGACCAGTGGTGCTGTCGCAGCATTGCAGCGACAGCAGTGCTGCTTGCTGCTGAGTTGGAACTCAAACTTTAATGCTTTACTTTTGTGATATTTCCTTTTTTAATTTTGCTATGCATTAATACTTACACCGAACCACAGACATACAGACAAACGGCCCTTCCGTACGCCGTGCCAATCTACCGCACTACCTCTGCCTGCCTTTGGTTAGTTAGAGTCTCGCTTAGTCTCTTGCGCCACCGGCACACAGGCGAGGTGCCTGTTTCATTGTTCACTTTTATTAACCCCCCTTTTTAAAAAAAAAAACATGGCTAAAGGAAAAAAGACTAGAAAAGTATACACAGCGGCTTCGTCGTCCACACTTTACATGGACCTTTGCAACATCAGAGGTATGCACAAGAACCTCAACGTAGTCTACCACCATCTGGAAACTGCGAAGCCGACCCTTTTTTTCCTGACGGAGACGCAGATTTCATGCCCGGGCGATACATCCTACTTAATGTACCCTGGCTATAAGCTTGAGTACAACTTCAAGCCGAAAGCCGGGGTATGTATGTACGTCCGTGATGATGTCTGCTGTCGCCGTCTTATAAGCCTTGAAGACAGGGACCTGTCTACGTTATGGGCGCGCGTGGATCACGGGGACCACACTCGGATCTACGCGTGCGTGTACAGGTCTCACAGCGGTAACACGGACACAGTTCGCCTTTTTGACCACCTGCAACAATCGACTGAGAAGGTGATTGAGCAGTATCCTTCTGCGGAGATTGTGATTCTGAGGGACTTCAACGGTCATCATGTTGACTGGTTGGGCTCCCGGATAACCAACTTTGCGGGGAACGCTGCACACGAATTTGCCCTGACCTATGGGTTCTCCCAACTGGTTAAATCCCATACGAGGATACCAGATAAGGAGAACGAGCATAGTGCATTGCTGGACCTCCTGCTGACAACGCGTCCGGATGGATACAACGTCTCAGTGGATGCTCCGCTCGGATCGTCGGACCACTGTATCATTCGGGCGCATGTGCCTCTCGCAAGGCCTGAACCACCTCGGCCCAAGGAGTGGCGACATGTGTGGCACTATAAGTCAGCAGACTGGGATGGACTGCGGGAGTTCTTCGCGTCGTACCCGTGGAGGCGGCTTTGTTTTGCCTCAGACGATCTGGATTCCTGCGCTGCAGCAGTCGCTGAGGGGATCTTGGAGGGCATGGAGTGCTATATTCCCAACCGCTGGATCCCTGTAGGAGCAAAAAAGCGACCGTGGTTCAATCGGCTCTGCAGAGAAGCTTTGATGCTGAAAGAATCTGCCTACAGAGCCTGGACCACGGCTCGTGCAAATTCAGATCCTAACATCTCTGAGGTGAAACGCAAATTAAATGCCGCCTCGAGGGCCAGCAAAAGAGCAATTGTCAGGGCTAAATTCGATTTCGTCGGCAGAATTGGTGAGCGGCTAGCAGGGTACCCTTCAGGGAGTCGTGAATTCTGGTCGCTTGCCAAAGCTGCCGAGGGAAATTTCTGTCAGTCAGGTTTACCACCTTTGCTTAAACCCGACGGTAGTCTGGCCCAGAGTGCCAGGGAGAAGGCCGACCTTTTGGGTTCTCTCTTTGCCTCTAACTCGACCATGAGCGACGGGGGTGCTGTGCCGCCGGACGTTCCGTGGTGTGGAACTTCCATGCCGGAAGTTAAATCGGGACGTCCGACGGGAGCTTCGTTCTCTGGACGTTCATAAGTCGAGTGGGCCAGACGGTATACCCGCGGTAGTACTTAAGCAGTGTGGTCCAGAGTTGTGTCCGGTACTTACACGTCTTTTCTCGCTTTCTTATTCCATGCGACAAGTCCCGGCGTCGTGGAAGATCGCGTATGTGCATCCTGTGCCCAAGAAGGGTGATAGGACCGACCCGGCCAATTACAGGCCTATAGCCGTCACCTCACTATTGTCTAAGGTGATGGAGCGTGTAATTAATACACAGCTCCTGAGGTACCTTGAGGAAAACGACCTGCTCAGTGACCGGCAGTACGGTTTCCGTCACGGTCGCTCGACGGGCGATCTTCTCGTGTGCCTCACACACCGATGGGCGACGGCTATCGAGAGTAAGGGCGAGGCTCTAGCAGTGAGCCTCGACATTTCTAAAGCCTTTGACCGGGTCTGGCACCGTGGTCTTCTTAAAAAATTGCCCTCCTACGGACTGACCGAGAGATTATGCGGATGGGTGTCCAGCTTTTTGGCCGATAGAAGCATCAGGGCTGTTGTCGACGGCAGCTGTTCTGACTACATGGCCATAAACGCTGGAGTACCGCAAGGCTCAGTGTTGTCCCCAACCCTGTTTCTGCTGCATATCAATGACATGTTATCTATTGACGGCATTCATTGTTATGCAGACGACAGTACAGGGGACACTTGTTACACAGGCCGTCCCGGTATCTCTCGGGTCGCAGTGGAAGAAAGTCGTGAACAGCTTGTGTCTGAAATCGAGGCTACTCTTACTAGAGTGTCCGATTGGGGTAGACAAAACCTTGTCCAGTTCAATCCCTCCAAGACACAGGCGTGTTTCTTCACCGCTAAGAAAGCTCCAATTACTGTAGCGCCACGATTCCAGGGCACATCTCTTTCCATCTCTAAAAGTATAGGGATCCTTGGTGTTGACATCTCCAGTGACGTTCAGTTCCGCAGTCATTTGGAGGACAAGGCCAGGCTGGCGTCCAATAAGCTCGGTGTGCTCAACAGGGCGCGGCGGTACTTTACTGCGGCGCAAACACTGCTTCTCTATAAGTCGCAAGTGCGGCCACACATGGAGTACTGCTGTCACCTCTGGGCGGGGGCACCTGAATATCAGCTTCGCCCATTTGACTCGGTGCAGAGGCGAGCTGTGAGAGTTGTCAACGATCCTATACTGACAGGTGGTGTGGAACCTCTTCGCGACAGGAGAGACTATGCCTCCTTATGCGTGTTACAATGGTATGTGCTCCGAGGAATTGTTTGACATGATGCCCACGGCTACCTTCTATCATCGCACCGCTCGCCATAGACAGGGATTTCATTCTCACACCCTACGTCCGGAGCGTTTGAGCACGGTTAGATCCGGTAGGGGTTTTCTTCCGCGCACGCTTAGGTTGTGGAATGATCTTCCTGCCTCGGTTTTCCCAAACGCCTACAGTATGGGGTTCTTCAAAAGGAGTCTAAGAAGGTTTTTACAGGGTCGGCAGCGCGAGTGTGGCGCCTCTGGTGTTGCAAACGTTCATAGGCTGCGGTGACCACCGGTCCTTCTGGTGGGCCGTGTGCTTGTCTGCCACCTTAGTGGTATAAAAAAAAAAAAAAAAAAAAAGACGTGTGGCACTCGGGGACTGCCGCGGTAAAGCTATTACATAGCATTTTTTACCAACTATGCTAGTATAATTATTTCTATATAAGAATACTAGCTGATGCCCGCAGCTTCGCCTGCGTAAAATTTGTTACCGCGGGAAGTTATTCCCGGGATAAAAGGTAGCCTATGTGTTATTCCAGACTATAATGTATCTCCGTACCAAATTTCAGCCCGATCCGTTCAGCGGTTTGAGCGTGAAAGAGTAATAAACATCCACACTCACAAACTGTCGCATTTATAATATTAGTAAGAAGTAAGATTTTAAGGCCTATGTTCAACAAAGTAAAGTACCAAGTGCCTACTTGACTGTGGACATTTGGGCTTTTGGAATTTTGTTTTAGAACTTTTTAAGAAGAACAATTATTTTGTAATAAATTATTTTTATGTAACTTCAACCATTTACGCAGAGGCGCAACGGATACTCTTATAACGATTAAATGTTTTCCGTTTTCGAAACATTCCTCATTGCTGCACCACTCCTATTAATCTTCGCATTATGTTATGTAGCCTATAGCCACTATCAAAAAATGTACCTACTTACTATCAAACAGTTTTTGAAAGCCTACCAGTAGTTTCAGTAAGGCTTGCCTTGGTATGATGTGATTCATGGTCCCTTTGCAGCGTGTGTCCAATCCAGCGCAGCAGCTACACTTCCGACGTTTGATCTGTTGGGGTCTCACTGCAGCGTTCCAATAGTCTTACGTTCGTGATGTTCTCGGGCCCATATGTACCGAGGATCCATTGGAGGCAGCGTTTGACGAAGACTTATAGCTGGTAGCTGGTGCGAAATGTCTTTACTTTAGTGACCTTCCATGTCTCGCATCCGTATAGCAGTTAGCAGTACAGTTTTAACGTTTACTTTGTTTTGAGTTTCACTCTTCGTGTCTATTTTCGCAACTGCCTACGGGGCGCAGCTGTGTAAAGGTTATTCTGGCCTTGGCTAGACTCGAAATGATGTAGGGTACTCTTCTATTCCATCAGTTTCTGACACGACACTCCCGAGGTACGTGAATTAGTGCCTCCACCACATCTCTTGCGTCTGTCGATTTTAATTTCAGTCCAGCCATTCGCTGCCTCATCCTGCTCGTTGTCCTGCACGTTGTCCTGCAGACATGCATGACGGCGTGTGTGTGCCTCAGCAGGCATAGGACATCGGCATCATTAATATCCTCCAGGATATCAGTATAGGCCCCATTCTATGCCGCGCCGATTGTTCTTTGCGGTATTCAGCATTATACCATCTATTTTCTATGGATGGTTGTTAACTATCCTGTTATCTTCATAACGATCCTCTAAGGTAGGTACAGTATGTATTTTCAAAAGAGTTTGTGAACTCTATTTTTAATTTCTTTTTCAGAATATTGATGACATTTGATTGATGTCATTTTATACACGTTACGTCTACTACATTGATACATGTAATAAAATTCTAACACTTGTTTGTATGTAAATTGTTTATATTGAGGAAAATTCTATACTGAGGAATAGTTTTAACCATTAAGCTCTATTTTGATATAGCATACAGGACAGATTTACACGCTACTTGATGAGTATGATTAATAAATACCTCTAATTTCATAGACCTTGTGTGACGTAAACAAAGTTGCGAGGGTCAGCTAGTTAAAAGATAAAACAATAGGTTTCTTCTTTCTACTTAAAAACTATTTTTACAAATTTTATGGTAATAATAGACATTCTTTGAAATATGCATGTATGGTATTGTTGTGACTTTTATGACACGTTTAAAGTACATAGGTATGGGATAGATGGCGCTCGCGGCTACGTCAGCGTGAAATTTTCTTCCCGCTTCCCATGGGAACGTACTCCCGGGTTTGGTTATCTTTATAGCAGTATTATATATAAATTAACAAAACAAAAAATGATACTGCATTGGTGATAATAATAATAAAATGTATGTATATAGAGTACTCACTCATTTTCTTTCACTATTTTTCGTGACTTTCTACATTAATAAATGCACTTTGTTTATTTATATTTAAAACACTTTTTACACAAATTATACGAGTACAGTTCACTGTTGTACATAGATGATGAATACCTATACACCTATAGTCGAATTTTTTTTTAGACGAAGTAAATTGACAGCAACTAATGTAATTGACAGCATCGAAATTGTCATTTCACATTAAGAACTCTAAATTCGACCAACACTCTTAATTCAACTTTGGTCGAGTGGTTAAGACGCGGATCGGTACGCAGAAGGCGCAAGATCGATTCTGGGTACAAGCATCAATTTTTGGATTATTTGACATAATAATAATAATATATAACGACTGCAGAGTTCATAATTGACGTAAACAAAAAAATTATGAATTGCTAGACTAGATACACGAACGTGGCCGAAGGTAGCCGAGAGTGTGACTCGTTTTCGTGACACAATTTCTGGATTCGGTCTCCACGCAAGGCCCGCGATAGAAGCTATGCAATAGCTTAAAAACCGAAATAAATGTCTTGTTCTTGTTTTTGACAAAAATTTGCAATTTAAATTTACAAATGGATAGCTAAATCGATAAATAATTCCTAGTTTAGAGTAAGTACGCACTGTACTCGTACTATAAAAATGTCTTTTAAAGACTTTATTTGATTACTATATACAGCTATTTGGCATTCTGAACTTGACTGAGGACAGACGGTTAAATGGACATTGTAAAACTATAAAAGTTTATTTTTGCTACGGGACCGGAAAATGATAAAAATCATGATTCTGATTCTCTTTGTCTCCCTCGCATACATATACTAATTAAATAATTAAAGTACATTAATCTCGATTTAATCAACTCACATAATTCTAGAAAGTTTACGTCTTAAATCTTGACAAAATGAGAGCTTCATTAACTAATCAAGGTAAGCTACCTACTTAAAATGGAGGTTTGGGGACTTGAAAACTTTTGTGCAAGTGCTTGGAATTCGTAACAAAGGTTTGGCACACATTTCAACTTTGAAAAAGGCCCCAAAGAACTTTATAGCACAAAGTATCGAGTACAATAAATATTATTGTAATCATGTTCACTCTTTTTTTGGATATCTATCTTCGGTTCCTAAAGTCAAAGTTTATTTAATTATTTGTGTTCACTAATAAAAAAACCGGCCAAGTGCGAGTTGGACTCGCCTATGAAGGGTTTCGTAGCAGCAAGTAACATAATATAAAAGTTCTTATAGTTCGCTGTATCTTTCGCAGTGGTAGTGATTTTTCTAACCGAAAATTGCGGTTTATGACGTATTAAAAAAAAACTACCAGCTCTATTTCGTTCAAAACAATTTTCGTTGGTAGTTTTTATGGCAATGTACATTATATATTCTTTTAAGATTTATCATTCTCTTAGTTTAGAAGTTAGAAGGGGGGGGGGGGACACATTTTTCCACTTTGGAAGTGTCTCTTGCGCAAACTATTCACTTTAGAAAAAAATGATGTTAAAAACCTCAATAGCATTTTTGAAGACCTATCTATAGATACCACACACGTGTGGGTTTGATGAAAAAAAAATTTGAGTTTTAGTTCTGAGTATGGGGACCCCCAAAATTTATTGCTTTTTTTCTAGTTTTATATAAGAATCGTAATGCGGTTCACAGAATACATCTAATTACCAAGTTTCAATAGCATAGGCCTTATAGTTTCGGAGAAAAGTGACTGTGACACACGGACGGACAGACAGACTGACAGACAGACATGACGAATCTATAAGGGTTCCGTTTTTGCCATTTGGCTACGAAACCCTAAAAAAGTGCGTCTTGTATCTTGAGTATGATTATTTTCGTGTCTTGTCGTGTCCTCATTAAACAAATTTCAGCCAGATCCGTTCAGTAGTTTGAGCGTGAAGAGATACAAATATAAATACACACTCACACACTTTCATATTTAGAATAATAGGTAAGGCCAAGAACTGAAAATTCTCATCAAGAATTTTTACACTCTTCATAATAAAAAAAACCGGCCAAGTGCGAGTTGGACTCGCCCATGAAGGGTTTCGTAGCAGCAAGTAACATAATATAAAAGTTCGTTGTAACTTTGATTGATGTTTTAACATGTTCGCAGTGGTAGTGATTTTTCTAACCGAAAATTGCGGTTTATTATGACGTATTAAAAAAAACTACCAGCTCTATCTCGTTCAAACCAATTTTCGCTGGTAGTTTTTATTGCAATGTACATCATATAATATTTTTAGATATATCATTCTCTTAGTTTAGAAGTTAGAGGGGGGGGGGGGACACACATTTTTCCACTTTGGAAGTGTCTCTTGCGCAAACTATTCATTTTAGAATAAAATGATGTTAGGAACCTCAATAACATTTTTGAACACCTATCTATAAATATCACACACGATAGGTTAATGAAAAAAAAAATTTTGAGTTTCAGTTCTGAGTATGGGGACCCCCAAAATTTACTACTTTTTTTTTGTTTTATATAAGAATCTTAATGCGGTTCACAGTATACATCTAGTTTACAAGTTTCAATAGCATAGGCCTTATAGTTTCAGAGAAAAATGGCTGTGACACACGGACGGACAGACAGACAGACAGACATGACGAATCTATAAGGGTTCCGTTTTTGCCATTTGGCTACGAAACCCTAAAAAGGTATTAAATGAGTAACCTGTTAATTTGATATAATGAATGATATTTTAATTATTAAAATGAGAAATATATCATTACTTACCATTAAAATACATTAATTAGATATAATATATTCTGGCATTAATAAATATAATGTATTATAAATAACATAAACTCAAGTACAGATACGCTCATTTCATAAAGCTGTTAACACACGCATGAGCTGATATTACGCAGAATATTTACATTATTTAGCGATTCTGATAAAGTCAAATGTTAATTTATCTACAGCTTGTTTACATTCTGTTCGCCCTTGAATTGACAGTTTGATTGGATGGCGTCGTTTTGAGATAGTACTAGTACTCATAAATTACACAATTACATTTGGGTATTCAATCATCGGAAAATATATATTTAAAGATACGCACCGTAAATGGGTGAACATTTTGTGTCTATGATTTATATAATACTGGCACGGGTGAAATGCTGATACTAATATAATAATACATATATAAACCTTCCTCTTCAATCACTCTATCTATTAAAAAAAAAATTCAAATAAAAAATAGAACCGACTTCATACAAATCCTTAAAAATAAAATTTACTTAGCACAAAGTAATATGTATTTTGATTTACCAGATTTTATTCAATATAATATTGAAGTCGGCGCCAAGTAAACCCATAGGTTTAGGTAGGTATTATTAATGGCACCAACTTCAATATTATATTGAATAAAATCTGGTAAATCAAAATACATATTACTTTGTGCTAAGTAAATTTTATTTTTAAGGATTTGTATGAAGTCGGTTCTATTTTTTATTTGAAATTTTTTATTTTATTATTTTAAGTGACGGGTGGATCGAAAAGTATATCTATCTAGGTGTAAAGTTCTCATCAACACAAATCAATCAAGCCGAAACACAAGGTAACTGCTGTAAATCGTTAAGGAATTCCCTCGACTGTCTTTCGGTTCCATCATCAGATCGACTCCAGACCTTCAATAAATTGTAGTACATTAAAGCACTTAATAAAAAAGTTAACAAACGCACTAGTTATCCCTACAATTTTCTGTGGTTGCCCTCGATTTCTCCTGGATTCCAGCATCAGATCCTGATACCCTGGATATGGGACCACCTCAGAAGTAGCCTCTTTCAAACAAAAAAAAAAATTTCAAAATCCATCCATAATTGGCGCCGCTATCGCGTAACATACATACAAAAAAAAAAAAAAAAAAAAAAACATAGCGTACGAATTGAGAACCTCCTCCTTTTTTGAAGTCGGTTAAAAAAACCGAATCAAAATCCGTTGCGTAGTTTTAAAGATTTAAGCATACATAGTGATATAGGGACAGAGAAAGCGACTTTGTGTTATACTATGTAGTGATTTACGTACATGTACTATTTTTATGTTTACCATTAGTCTTGATTGACATAATAAAAAATAACGAATAACATTATCATAAGTCCTTCGTAAAGATATTTCTAGTCTCAGATAAGACATAAACATCTGACAATATTATGTGGCCTGAGTGAAGTCACTCAGTGAACACGAAAACATGTCAAAATTTCAACAGCATGTAGTCACAACCTACGCCTGTCTATTTCAACACGGAAATTGGCTCACTTGGGGTAAAAAAAGTGGTGAAGTGCGAGTGTATAATTTGCTTCTGCCTACCCATTCGGCAGTAAAAGTGTAATATTATATTTGAAAAAGTAATGTATAAGTATAGAAATTGTAGATACATATTATCCTCGTGAGATGAACATTTAAGGTACAAGAACCAGAATTTTATTATTCTTCCAGACTTACCATTTAGTAAAATTACTGCAATTTAAAAGATTAAAGCCTAATAAATAACAAAAATAAAGCAATTCCCAACCTTATAAAAATTCTAACAGCTTTACAATTTATTTATAAAACCCTTGGAAATAAAAACCATTTAGTCAAGTCAATCTGTTCAGTTCTCACTGGGATAAATCGTAACAATGTTAACTCTCCAATGCCCAGGGATATCTACATAATACAAAGCTTAATACAAAGCCACGTAGTGAATACAGCTTTGCGCTTAATAATATAAGCAGTGAATTTAAATATGAACTCGTTTACGTATATATGTATACGAGTATGCTGTTACGAACAATTTATTTGAATACCTACCGAATTCTGCCCGTGTGAAACTTTTGACTGTAAAAATGAATTGCTTTGCCTAACTTATGGCCGTATTTCAGAACGTTGCTCAAAATTCTACAAACGCTCGTGTATAGTTTTGTAAAGTGAAAACTAACTTAAAGCAATTCTTTAGCTAGAGTGCTTAGTCAGATCATATTGCTATGAAAAAAAAAATGATTTTTATAAACCTGAGACTACTTGGTATTAAAATTTGCCAATTTTATTGATGGTGTGATATTCCCACAATACTTCTCTTTAACATGTCTTTAGTGACATTTTCTAATTCTGTATTTTATAAATACACTATCTTAAAGTCGATTACCCTTATATAAGATTAAAACAATGACCATGATTTTTATCTTGAACACATGGAATATTATGTTAAGTTTTAATTAGCAGCCGACACAGCAGACTGCGATGGGCTGAAATTAGAATTCAACACAAAGTTTGGTACACCATATCAACACAATAATTATACTCCAACCTAGTAAGACCCTTAATTATATTCATGAAAATAATAACGATTTATTAAAACGATTTAAATTACTTTGTTATTTTAATGATGGAATAAATTTACAAGGCTATTCAATAGGTTTATAAAGTAAAATATGCACACAAAAAGTAATCTACAGCAACAAATAAAAAATAATCAATCAATCAATCAATACATATAATAAAATCGTAACAAGTCGCTGTCTGTACATGGAAGATAAATAAGAACACACAGGGCAGTTTCACACGCTGCTTGATGAGTCTGCAGAAAAAATACCTCTTCTTTCATACAGCTTATGGGACGTAAATGAAGTTGCGGGGTCAGCTAGTAATTAATATTTCTTTGATACCCAATTTATATTTCAGGTCGCAGTGCTGGCACTCGGCCGTGGTTTCCCGGTGTATTTGCCATAGATACTTACCGAAACTCCTGTGCCCGGTAAGTATCTGTTACAACCGGTAGGAAAGATCACCGTGGTTCCTCTCCAGCCACTCGTCCAAGACCGGTCTAACCGCCGCGATTGTGGTGAATTCCCCGTTTGGTTGCTGAAGTCGCACCGTCCAGGTTTTTACGTATTCCTGGTGAAGCTGGGACGGTCGAGCCTCGATTTCTCGAGATGTAAGCCTCCAGCGTAAGTCCCCCCGCTCCAGCGCCTCCTTGCGCCATTTAAATTGCGACGCAAAGGCCCTTGCTTCCAGTTCCCTTGGGGAGGGGTCCCGGTTAGGAGACATGCCGCCATTACCTTCTGTGGGCTAAGCAATCTAGCCACATTGCTGGCCGTCAGGGTCTCCGCCCAAGATACAAATACAGATACCTTTGTGATATTATTTAGATTTAATATTTCAGTTTTTAGTTTTTGTTTGAAGGCGGTTCTATTTTTTGTATTTGTTTTTTCACTTTAAAAAATGTTCCACTTAGTTTATACCTATTTTGTGTAAAAAGGTTTATAATACCACCCAAACTCCAGAACTGTTAATCGTGTCATATAATTATCATGAAAATAATAACTGTAAGTGTGGTATAATTGTCATTATTTTCGAGGTAATTTATAAAAAGTATGTGATATATTTATGTTCATCATTTAATTAAAACCAATCGAATAGATTACTAAGTGTATTCAATTTCCTAACTATGCTACATTGTAAAATCTTAAAACTATTTTTGTATTAAATTTATTCTTTTTTCATAATTATTATTTTAGTAGTGCTATGTGACAACCTATTTTATTTTGGGTACATATAGTCTTCAATTTGTCTATTTCTAGCTAGGAGTTGCACTGACATTTACATTATACTTATTGCGTTTCTTAATTTTGTTAATTATTATAAACAGAAGGAATAAAATAAAAACTAAGTAAATTATCACGGACATTTTATAAATAGACTGGGTATGGGCGTAATAATTATTCATTTACTAAGTTAGTTTGTGTAGCGACTTACGCCCCACTTATTCTAATTGGCTTAACCGTTTTATATTCAGGTTAGCGTGGACATAACACAATTACATAGATTAGTAAATGACATTCCTAGTTAATGCCATTATTTTGCACTTTCTGTGAATTTCGCTAATAATAAAATAATGTAGCTATTCCATGTGGACTTTAAATGTAGAATGCATTAGAGAAAAATAGTATAGTATAATTCAAAATGTTTTGAAATATAACTCTTAAATGGTGTAGAAATAATTCACCAAGGAGCAAACTTGACCATTAGTAAGTTTGAACTAGGATTTAGGTCAGTCCGTTGAAATCAAATTAATCAATATTTTATGAAAATGAATCCAGTTTTCAGAAAAAGAAAGAACGGGTTGTCTAATTGAGGCAAATTAGTTTAATATTTAGTTTACTATTTTGTTTACTAGTTGTCTTTGAAAACTTTGTATCGCTTCTTTGATTTAATAGAAAGTACACGTATAATAAAATGATCAGATATTGTAGGCTTGAGTATGTTCCTGAAAAGTCATAGCATGATATAATTTTAGTATTCCTCATTGGAAGAACTAATAAATAAAAAAATATTAATAAACGATTGATTAACGCAGTATTATGTACAAACATCATTATTTAGTTGGTTTTATTATAAGCATACAAAACAATCACGGCCTAACTACTGCTACATCAAAATTTGCAACAATTCTTTATGCAAGCTGTCTACCAATACCAAACAAGACACTGCATGATTATTTTGATACCAACACCTTTGAAATTCTTTTAGTTAGACACAAGTCAAGCTTGACTATTGACGACGCAATCAGCAATGTAATGCTATCTCTTTTACTCATATATTGAAAACATGATGAGCTTTTTCAATCATGCATAGAGTTCTGAACTCGAAACTGAAGAAAAGCTTTCAGTCCGCGGTTGAGCGGCAGGGCGCGCGGAAGTCTGTTCACGCCGCCCGCCTAGTCTTACCGCGATATTTGCAACGCATTTCGTATGGACGCTTTATTTAGCATACTGAACTGCAAATGTAAATTTGAACATTGCATTTAATTGGCAACCAGTCTGCATCGTACTTTAAGTTCTTCAATAAGTTATAAGTTTTGAACTGCAGTAAGTGAATGCGCTTGTGAATTATTAGATGAACAAAGTTTATTTTCGTCAGTTCCATCTGTTGGTACGAGTACCTATATAGAATGTGCATATTTCCAATTAACTTAGCATAGTTTTTGGCTTTTGACTCTACCTGTCGGTCCAATTAAGTGAACTTACCTAATAGCAACCTCCGATATCAAATCTTCATATCCAATAGTATACTTTTTGTAAATATATTTTGTAGAATTATTAAGACAGACTCTTAATAATTCTACGTACGAGGACCAAAGTTCGTACTTTGTAAACTATGTCGAAGTGTAGTGCTTTGTGTAAATATTAATGCGAAATAAATAAACACTCTGTGAGTTTCTGCTGTCGAAGTTTGTCTACAACGAGGACTAATTGATATTGATTTTCACATGTACAAGGTAAGACTATTTTTAACGTCAATGTATGGCTTCAAAACTCTTTTATATCTTTAGTAATACAACGGCAGAAAAATAAAATTATGGTGTTATTATATAAGTACATTTTACCAACACGTTTTACGTAAAACTAATGAAAATTGACACTCAAGCTGCGCTACGTGCTTTATTATTCAGAGGTTAAAGGTTAGGTTAGTTTCTGACTGACAGAGTCTATTAATGTTGAAAGGTATTCGGGGCGAAGTTCGTAGAAAGTTGGACAAGAAATTGAAGCGGAAAATAACTTTTACTTTGGGGATTAATACGGATTTGTGGAACTTTAAAAAGTTTTGTTGTACCAAGATTTTATATTGCTTAAACTTTATGAATATATTTTTATAAATTCTATAATCTCCTTTTTCGGGTTCCGTTCCCAAAGGGGACCATATTCATGAGACTTCGATTTCCGTTTATTTGTCTGACTCTCTGTCTATCTGTCTGTCCTTCATGAGGCTGTATCTCAGGAACCGCGATAGCTAGAGCGCTATATCTTTTACAGAAGCTGTATTTCTGTTGCCACAACAACAAATATTAAAATCAGAAAAATTATAATAATTAAGGGTGGTTCCCATACACTAAATGTGATTTTATTAATATTCATCGCAGTTAGAATTATATTGCAGTAAGATTTGGATCTTTTATTGTGAAGGCAATCCTGACTGACTCGAAAATGTCAAGAGTCCTAAACCAATCCACAAACAAATTAACACATTGACCGAAAATCCTTTTTTCACGTGTCACCGAAGTCACGGCGAGACCAAAATGTAGTATTTAATCCGAATAAGACCACCTCCTTTACGGCTATTTGTTGGGACTTGGTAAATTATAAATCAATTTAATATATAAATATATTTATATATATTATATATATTTTTCGTGTATGTTTCAGTATCAAAAATGGTTTACAATCACAATTTTTGGACTTTCAGACGTGTTTACGTGAACTTTTACAGGAAGATCTAACTTAACGACTCTGGCTAAAAATTAAAACAGGATTATAGTTTGGTTAACAATTTAGGCTCCATTTCATCCCAAAAATATGGAAACACTCGTCGCGGGAACAGGATGGGTGAAGCCACGTGCATCTGCTACTAATAGGGGTAATCAAGTAAAACTATTTGCAATTGGCTGCTTCCATTTCAGTGAAATTCACGGACCAATTATTTCACGTGAACAAGCGGCTCCTCTTTTCGTTTTATTGTATCCCGTCTCCAATATATTGTTACGTTAGATCACAGACGTGTTAGATAATATATCATGTCTTTCGTTTTTGATTAATTGTCAGCAGTGTAGATTGATAAAAGAAATAAACGTACCATTTCTTTCAGTATCCGTATCGTTGACAACGCTTGCCATAATAAAAATTGATTCGATGTGAATTCGGTACGGCCACGAACAGTTCTTTAGTATTCTTTAAGTATATTATATTGTAAAGCAAACTCTTTAGTTTTATCACCTCTTTGTCTTTACATAGAGGTAATTTTGTTAATCTGGTATTATACACGTGATCTTCTCTACCTTCTTTCATATAAAATGTTCTAACAATATTTCCTAGTAATGAGCCTTATGACTTACCAAATCCTTTAACCAGTGTTATACACTAAAGTTAATCACCATCATATAGAGAAAATTTACAGAGGTCCACGTTCAGCAGTGGATGGCGATAGACTGACTTAAATGGGTGCCAAACTAAAGTTTGTGACTATAATTTTATAGTTCATATAAAAACGTTTCGTTATGTTTTTTTTGAATCGCTGTCTCGAAGTTTCTATTCGCTTTTTATCAGAATCGAATGTCACAGTGACCTTAAAATATACGAAATAAAATGTGTAATGTACGAGGAACTCAAATAACCATTTTCATGACATTGTTTACGTATTCGCGTCCATTCTATGATACCAATTCAAAGTACTGTTGAAGGTTACAGTAGGCAATGTTATGCTAAAATGCCAAGGACTTAAGCGGGTGTTAGCATTACAGTGACCTTTTCATATCAATTTTAGGTCAAAACTTGACTGTTTTACTTGGTGTTACCAAAAAAACCGTCAAGCTTCGTATAATTATAATATTTTTATAATAAAAAATTGTGAATTTTCCGCCGTTTTTATTTCATATCGCTAACAAGGCTTGTATCCCGCTTCCCTGTTCATTTTAAAATATAAATAGCCAAAGAATCTTTATAAATTTCAAACTATTGCTTGCTTTTTTCGATGTGAAAAATAGTCAAATTTGTAAAGAAAACTGTATTTATATTAAACAGTTTTGTAAGTCGAACTATTAAAATAGTGTATAGCAACATATGTATTTAAAAAAAACCTATAAAAGCTTATTTAATTATGTGTTAGGTCTTCAAATGAAACTTTTATGAAGCCTTTTAAGAGTAATGGTTACGTAATTGCAACTTTCAGTGCTTATTATGTTTTTTTTTTTGTTTAACGTGAGGGAAAATCCTCATGGATGTTATGCCGGACTCCTACTGACTAAAAAACCTCACGTCACGCCCAACAGTATATGGTTGGGAGCCCCGGGTAAACCCTCGGAAGGATGTCCCAGGACTCCCAACAGACCCACTGGTTACTGGTTTGTCCGGTCCTCGAGGACGCCGAGGCGTCGTTCGATGGTCTCCAGCAGCTGGACCATCGTTGGTGTCGCCTTAGGAGGTGCACGGGGAGCGGGGGTTTTCACACCCCGGGCCTCCCCGGCCCCCTGAACCAGCTGCGTTAGCTTGCCGATCTCCTCCCGCATCAGCTCTTGCTGCTTGCGGGAGTCGGCAAGCTCCTTCTCCAGGCTCGCAACCCGAGCCCGGAGCTTCCCCTCCTCGTTGGAGACGCTCCGCTCGAGGAGCTCCTCCAACGCCTTAGTGGCACTCGTGACGGCTTCCGACACTACTTTTCTCTTGCCCGCTACATTTTTGGCGCCTTTAACGGCGCCAGAAATGTGGGCAAGAGCCGCCATAATCTCCTTCGCCGCCGGCACCTCCGTGATCCTTCCGCTTGGCTGCGGGGGCACAATCGCCGGCGGCTCTGCCACCCTCCCTCTCGCTCTGTAGAGGTCGGCTTTCCGACCTCTACCCGCGGTGGTGGCCACTACCTTCCTGGGAAGGTCCTCCTCGCTGCTCGATGTTGCAGACCCGGGCCGACGGAACAGACCTTTGCCTGGTCCGCTTGACCTAGGTCTCTTCCGACCCGCTTCTTCGGCATGGAGACCGAGTGTATCCTCGGTCTCGGTACCCATATCAAGTGCCGACTCCATCTCGGAGCCGGCACGGGTTGACGCGACCTCCGCGTCACTGGGGGTGGTTTTTAGGCACACCCTTGGGCCTGTTGGACTGTGGTGACCCCTCCCATATACCACCTGGGATGAACCCTGGCGGGGGTCGACATGACGGATCATGCCAAGCGATTCCCCGGACACTGTCCGGGTGCGCTCCTGGGTAGTTTCCATTGAAGTATTTGCCTCAGTCATAATGTTGTTTTGCGTTTATAGTCCGCCGACTTTTTAAGAGTGGAAGTGGGGAAGTTGGGAGTGGACTTGAGGATGGGAAAGGGTGGGAAGGTAGGAGTGACGCCCTAGGCACTGAGTTCCCCCCAGCGATGCATCCCATTGCCGGGCGTCAGAGCGTAGGATTCGGGTAATTTTTTATAGAGGTTTTCTTCCTCACAACTCCAAAGAGCCACCGTGCCCGTCTGTTGCCAGACGGGGTTACGGCTCGGCCGAACGATAGTCCCCATGGGACCGTGTACTTCACCACTGATCGCTCAGTGGTGAAGTACTCGTCGCCCTGAGAGTTCTCCGCTAAGTACACTCTGCATACAGAGTGCATGTGGAGAACTCCAAACCGGCCATAAAGGCCCCCCCTCCTTGGTGGACTACTGGCCGTGGGCGACGACGTGCGCCTCTCACGAAGCCCACATCGTCGTCCACGTTACCAGGATGCACCACGTGGAGGTTGTCCTACCCAGCACCCCTCAGTGCTTATTATCTTGAAATTTATTTTTTTATTTTCCCATAAACTAATCAAATTTCACTTCACACAGAATAAAGCCCGAATGACATGTTTCTTACGAGCGAAAATCCCCAAAAGGCTTTACCTCACCGAAGTTAATATTGAGGTAGATGTACAGGTACACAACGTTGTATTCAACTGGGACCAAATTGGGAAACAACAAGTTATAGTAGATACAAGTTATTATATAGGGTCTTAGAAATTATTTGCTCTTCTCTTTGTAAACCTTAGTTAAAACATAAGTACTCAGTTTTATGATCAAACTAGCTGATACCCGCAGCTTCGCCCGCGTAAACGTTGTTCTTGTTCCCGCTTCCCGGGATAAAAAGTAGCTTATGTATTATTCCAGATCATAATCTATCCCTGTACCAAGCTTCAGCCAGATCCGTACAGCCGTTAGAGCGTGCAAGAGTAACAAACATCCACACACAAACTTTCACCTTTATAATATACTAGCGGACGTCACGCGGTTTTACCCGCGTAGTTCCCGTACCCGTGGGAATACGGGAATAAAGTATACTTTATGTTCACCGCAAAGAGTGTAGCTTTCCAACAGTGAAAGAATTTTTCAAATCGGTCCAGTAGTTCCGGAGCCTAGTCGTTACAAACAAACAAACTAACAAAAAAAAACAAATCTTTCCTCCTTATAATATTAATATAGACTAACGGATGCCACGCGGTTTCACCCGCGTAGTTCCGGTTCCCGCGGGAACACGGGAAAGAATTTTTCAAATCGGTCCAGTAGTTCCGGAGCTTATTCGTTACAAACAAACAAAAAAACCAATCTTTCCTCTTTATAATATTAGTACAGATAGTATAGATCAGACGTGGTGCTCTGTGCTACTCAAGAAAGCCAATTTCGTACTTATTTTCTTATATGCCTACGTGTTGCAGGTAATAGTTTCGTTCTAAAGCCAGAAAATTCAGCTGTCAGGAACACTGCTTGCTGCAAAGCTGTAGAATAAAATATGTTTTTAAGACTGGTTTTGCGCTGTAATCAGTTTCTTTTACCTAATAGATTACATTTTCAGTCCAATATCGTTTACTGTGATGAAGATAAATTGCGTATAAAAGTTGTGGGTGAATTTCAACGATACACGTCTTCATTCTTATCCGTAAGTTAGCAGAAACATGCAAAAAATGCTCAGTGATGTATTATTAAGTTAAGTAATCAACCAAAGGAGATGACGTAAATAATTTGACGAAAGATTTCAAAGTATCAGAGTAATGGGATATTATAGGAGTCGACTAGACTAGAATAGTGCATAAATGGTCTAGTATTTGGAAGGGGACAAGCCCAACAGTGGACTGTGATAAAGTGATTTGATTGTTTAAATGTGTGATTTAAAGACACTACAATATTTTAATGTAACTCAAAGTACTAAACAAATTTGACTCCTATTTAAGAAATAATTTTTAGTACCTACTTTAAGGGGTATAGTGTGAGGCTCTAAGTATGTTGCGAACAAAGATTTGGTCGACATACTAGTTACCAAAGTTACTTCAAAAAACTAATAATCCTCAGTAATATCTCAATTTAAAGAAAAACCCTAGCTTTAGACTGTAGTAGTACTCGTATTTACGTATACTTCTGTTCTTATATACCTGAAAAATTTGTACAACTACGTTATCAAAGACAATATTATTTTATAATCAACATCAAACGCTAAGTACTTTTCTGAATAAGACAAGGCGCAATTAGTGCAAACTTTCCATTGTATTTAGGGCGTGAAACGTGCCGTGAATCTGAAAAATAAATCTAATCTCGAACCAAGCCGTAAGCGAGTAGATAATACTAATAGGGGTAATCAAGTAAAACTATTTGCAATTGGCTGCTTCCATTTCAGTGAAATTCACGGACCAATTATTTCACGTGAACAAGCGGCTCCTCTTTTCGTTTTATTGTATCCCGTCTCCAATATATTGTTACGTTAGATCACAGACGTGTTAGATAATATATCATGTCTTTCGTTTTTGATTAATTGTCAGCAGTGTAGATTGATAAAAGAAATAAACGTACCATTTCTTTCAGTATCCGTATCGTTGACAACGCTTGCCATAGGGTAAAAGTGGGATAGTTGCCCAACTTTTTGAAATAGACGTATAACATGCAAAATAAAAGAATTAAGGAAGCGCAAGCTTTTGACTTGTATTCTATACCTATCAATGAAGAAAATAATAAAGCAAATTAAATTAAGTTTAATATAGTTTTTTAGTTACGAAACAAATTAAAAACCTCTTTGAATGAGGATAGATGCCTACTGTGTGGGCTAGATGCCGCAGTAACATTTTCACTTGTGGGATAGTTGCCCTATGAAAATAAATAGATCTTATTTTGTCTAATCAACTTTAATCAACGGTAACTAAAAGGCACAATTATCTTTGGCAGTGAACTCTTTTAATTAGGTTACATTTTTTACAATTTATTTACATTTTTTACAATTTATTTACAATTTATTTTATAATTTATTTTTACATATATACAATTTATATACATACTTTACAATAATAATAATAATATATAATACAATTTATATAATATACAATATACAATAATAATAAAAAAATAAAAATATAAAAATACACAATAACAATTTATATATTTTTACATATATACACAATTACATATATTTTATTTACAATTAATACAATAAAATATCTACAAAAGGCTAATTACATATATACAATTTATTTTTACAATCAATTTATTTACAATTTATTTAATATTATTTACAATTTATGTGAAAAAGAAACGTAGGTACCTAATGTTATTTTTTTTTCATCTTGTTTGGCGAATCGTCTCCGTAGAGTTCTGGAAGGAATACCATAACAACGAGTAATTTCATTAATGGGACGTTGGTTTTGTCTTAACTCTTCAAAGGCACTTTTAAGCGCATCCTCTGTCCACATACCTCGAGGCCGTGCCCCTGCTTTGCGTATGTACTTACGGGGCATTTCTGAAAAACAAAAACATCATAAATTAGAATGGGATAGATGCCCTTAGGGCATGTATACTCACAAAATGTGAGGCATCTATCCTTTATTGAAGGGATAGATGCCCTCTTAATTTACAAATAAATTACGTTAAAAGGTACTAAAATAACACTCATATCTACTTACTAAATACATATTTAGTTGAAAAATATATAACAATTAACACTTACCCTATAATATCAAAAGATCCAAGCGCAAGAAGATTGTAAAATACCGAAGTTCAGATTTTTTTCGCTGCGCATAACGTTCGTCGCCACATAACTCACGACACAGGCATCGCCGCGGAACGCACGGCACGGACTGGCGGGTGGGCGAGGGTGAACTTACTTTTAAACAAAATAACGCGAGTCCAGCGCTCATACAGGTCGCTACGTATTTACTGAGGCATCAATCCCCCTTAGGCATCTATCCCACTTTTACCCTAATAAAAATTGATTCGATGTGAATTCGGTACGGCCACGAACAGTTCTTTAGTATTCTTTAAGTATATTATATTGTAAAGCAAACTCTTTAGTTTTATCACCTCTTTGTCTTTACATAGAGGTAATTTTGTTAATCTGGTATTATACACGTGATCTTCTCTACCTTCTTTCATATAAAATGTTCTAACAATATTTCCTAGTAATGAGCCTTATGACTTACCAAATCCTTTAACCAGTGTTATACACTAAAGTTAATCACCATCATATAGAGAAAATTTACAGAGGTCCACGTTCAGCAGTGGATGGCGATAGACTGACTTAAATGGGTGCCAAACTAAAGTTTGTGACTATAATTTTATAGTTCATATAAAAACGTTTCGTTATTTTTTTTTTGAATCGCTGTCTCGAAGTTTCTATTCGCTTTTTATCAGAATCGAATGTCACAGTGACCTTAAAATATACGAAATAAAATGTGTAATGTACGAGGAACTCAAATAACCATTTTCATGACATTGTTTACGTATTCGCGTCCATTCTATGATACCAATTCAAAGTACTGTTGAAGGTTACAGTAGGCAATGTTATGCTAAAATGCCAAGGACTTAAGCGGGTGTTAGCATTACAGTGACCTTTTCATATCAATTTTAGGTCAAAACTTGACTGTTTTACTTGGTGTTACCAAAAAAACCGTCAAGCTTCGTATAATTATAATATTTTTATAATAAAAAATTGTGAATTTTCCGCCGTTTTTATTTCATATCGCTAACAAGGCTTGTATCCCGCTTCCCTGTTCATTTTAAAATATAAATAGCCAAAGAATCTTTATAAATTTCAAACTATTGCTTGCTTTTTTCGATGTGAAAAATAGTCAAATTTGTAAAGAAAACTGTATTTATATTAAACAGTTTTGTAAGTCGAACTATTAAAATAGTGTATAGCAACATATGTATTTAAAAAAAACCTATAAAAGCTTATTTAATTATGTGTTAGGTCTTCAAATGAAACTTTTATGAAGCCTTTTAAGAGTAATGGTTACGTAATTGCAACTTTCAGTGCTTATTATGTTTTTTTTTTTGTTTAACGTGAGGGAAAATCCTCATGGATGTTATGCCGGACTCCTACTGACTAAAAAACCTCACGTCACGCCCAACAGTATATGGTTGGGAGCCCCGGGTAAACCCTCGGAAGGATGTCCCAGGACTCCCAACAGACCCACTGGTTACTGGTTTGTCCGGTCCTCGAGGACGCCGAGGCGTCGTTCGATGGTCTCCAGCAGCTGGACCATCGTTGGTGTCGCCTTAGGAGGTGCACGGGGAGCGGGGGTTTTCACACCCCGGGCCTCCCCGGCCCCCTGAACCAGCTGCGTTAGCTTGCCGATCTCCTCCCGCATCAGCTCTTGCTGCTTGCGGGAGTCGGCAAGCTCCTTCTCCAGGCTCGCAACCCGAGCCCGGAGCTTCCCCTCCTCGTTGGAGACGCTCCGCTCGAGGAGCTCCTCCAACGCCTTAGTGGCACTCGTGACGGCTTCCGACACTACTTTTCTCTTGCCTGCTACATTTTTGGCGCCTTTAACGGCGCCAGAAATGTGGGCAAGAGCCGCCATAATCTCCTTCGCCGCCGGCACCTCCGTGATCCTTCCGCTTGGCTGCGGGGGCACAATCGCCGGCGGCTCTGCCACCCTCCCTCTCGCTCTGTAGAGGTCGGCTTTCCGACCTCTACCCGCGGTGGTGGCCACTACCTTCCTGGGAAGGTCCTCCTCGCTGCTCGATGTTGCAGACCCGGGCCGACGGAACAGACCTTTGCCTGGTCCGCTTGACCTAGGTCTCTTCCGACCCGCTTCTTCGGCATGGAGACCGAGTGTATCCTCGGTCTCGGTACCCATATCAAGTGCCGACTCCATCTCGGAGCCGGCACGGGTTGACGCGACCTCCGCGTCACTGGGGGTGGTTTTTAGGCACACCCTTGGGCCTGTTGGACTGTGGTGACCCCTCCCATATACCACCTGGGATGAACCCTGGCGGGGGTCGACATGACGGATCATGCCAAGCGATTCCCCGGACACTGTCCGGGTGCGCTCCTGGGTAGTTTCCATTGAAGTATTTGCCTCAGTCATAATGTTGTTTTGCGTTTATAGTCCGCCGACTTTTTAAGAGTGGAAGTGGGGAAGTTGGGAGTGGACTTGAGGATGGGAAAGGGTGGGAAGGTAGGAGTGACGCCCTAGGCACTGAGTTCCCCCCAGCGATGCATCCCATTGCCGGGCGTCAGAGCGTAGGATTCGGGTAATTTTTTATAGAGGTTTTCTTCCTCACAACTCCAAAGAGCCACCGTGCCCGTCTGTTGCCAGACGGGGTTACGGCTCGGCCGAACGATAGTCCCCATGGGACCGTGTACTTCACCACTGATCGCTCAGTGGTGAAGTACTCGTCGCCCTGAGAGTTCTCCGCTAAGTACACTCTGCATACAGAGTGCATGTGGAGAACTCCAAACCGGCCATAAAGGCCCCCCCTCCTTGGTGGACTACTGGCCGTGGGCGACGACGTGCGCCTCTCACGAAGCCCACATCGTCGTCCACGTTACCAGGATGCACCACGTGGAGGTTGTCCTACCCAGCACCCCTCAGTGCTTATTATCTTGAAATTTATTTTTTTATTTTCCCATAAACTAATCAAATTTCACTTCACACAGAATAAAGCCCGAATGACATGTTTCTTACGAGCGAAAATCCCCAAAAGGCTTTACCTCACCGAAGTTAATATTGAGGTAGATGTACAGGTACACAACGTTGTATTCAACTGGGACCAAATTGGGAAACAACAAGTTATAGTAGATACAAGTTATATTAGGGTCTTAGAAATTATTTGCTCTTCTCTTTGTAAACCTTAGTTAAAACATAAGTACTCAGTTTTATGATCAAACTAGCTGATACCCGCAGCTTCGCCCGCGTAAACGTTGTTCTTGTTCCCGCTTCCCGGGATAAAAAGTAGCTTATGTATTATTCCAGATCATAATCTATCCCTGTACCAAGCTTCAGCCAGATCCGTACAGCCGTTAGAGCGTGCAAGAGTAACAAACATCCACACACAAACTTTCACCTTTATAATATACTAGCGGACGTCACGCGGTTTTACCCGCGTAGTTCCCGTACCCGTGGGAATACGGGAATAAAGTATACTTTATGTTCACCGCAAAGAGTGTAGCTTTCCAACAGTGAAAGAATTTTTCAAATCGGTCCAGTAGTTCCGGAGCCTAGTCGTTACAAACAAACAAACTAACAAAAAAAACAAATCTTTCCTCCTTATAATATTAATATAGACTAACGGATGCCACGCGGTTTCACCCGCGTAGTTCCGGTTCCCGCGGGAACACGGGAAAGAATTTTTCAAATCGGTCCAGTAGTTCCGGAGCTTATTCGTTACAAACAAACAAAAAAACCAATCTTTCCTCTTTATAATATTAGTACAGATAGTATAGATCAGACGTGGTGCTCTGTGCTACTCAAGAAAGCCAATTTCGTACTTATTTTCTTATATGCCTACGTGTTGCAGGTAATAGTTTCGTTCTAAAGCCAGAAAATTCAGCTGTCAGGAACACTGCTTGCTGCAAAGCTGTAGAATAAAATATGTTTTTAAGACTGGTTTTGCGCTGTAATCAGTTTCTTTTACCTAATAGATTACATTTTCAGTCCAATATCGTTTACTGTGATGAAGATAAATTGCGTATAAAAGTTGTGGGTGAATTTCAACGATACACGTCTTCATTCTTATCCGTAAGTTAGCAGAAACATGCAAAAAATGCTCAGTGATGTATTATTAAGTTAAGTAATCAACCAAAGGAGATGACGTAAATAATTTGACGAAAGATTTCAAAGTATCAGAGTAATGGGATATTATAGGAGTCGACTAGACTAGAATAGTGCATAAATGGTCTAGTATTTGGAAGGGGCCAAGCCCAACAGTGGACTGTGATAAAGTGATTTGATTGTTTAAATGTGTGATTTAAAGACACTACAATATTTTAATGTAACTCAAAGTACTAAACAAATTTGACTCCTATTTAAGAAATAATTTTTAGTACCTACTTTAAGGGGTATAGTGTGAGGCTCTAAGTATGTTGCGAACAAAGATTTGGTCGACATACTAGTTACCAAAGTTACTTCAAAAAACTAATAATCCTCAGTAATATCTCAATTTAAAGAAAAACCCTAGCTTTAGACTGTAGTAGTACTCGTATTTACGTATACTTCTGTTCTTATATACCTGAAAAATTTGTACAACTACGTTATCAAAGACAATATTATTTTATAATCAACATCAAACGCTAAGTACTTTTCTGAATAAGACAAGGCGCAATTAGTGCAAACTTTCCATTGTATTTAGGGCGTGAAACGTGCCGTGAATCTGAAAAATAAATCTAATCTCGAACCAAGCCGTAAGCGAGTAGATAAATACCTTCATTTAAAATCGAAAGCAGTGAACGGTTTGCATACAAAGCATAATAATATATTATTTGAGAAATTTCTAACGTTGATGAATGTGTACGTGTGTTTTAAAAATGTGCTATGCAGATAATAGAAACATTTTTTAATAAAAACATACACATCGGCTTTGAGTCCTTTGGAAATCCTTTCGAGAGGAAAATAGCCTGTCACAGAGGCAGTCGCTATATTCTTACACAATTTATACCCAACAAATTCAGCCGAGGTGTACTTTAAAATCCCGTATTACCTATCTTGCTTGAGATGGGATAAAATCCCTTTAGTGAAAACCTACATTATCTATACTAATACTATAAAGAGGAAAGATTTAATTGTTTGTTTGCATCGGAGAGGCTCTAAAACTACTCGACCGATTTAAAAATGATTTCACTGTTGTGAATCCACGCTATCCCCAGGTAACATAGGCTATAATTAATTCCCATATTCCCACGGGAATGGGAGCTACGCGGGTGTAATCCCATGACGTCCACTGGTATCTGATAAGTCAAAATATATATTGTATATCCGTGGCTGGCGTGAATAAGTTGACAAGTATAAAATGTCAATTTTAGAGGGCGGCCATTTGAAAGTTTGACCGTTTCTGGTAAATCGGTAAATTAGTTAAATTTAAGAGTATGTATTGTTTTCCATATTATTTTAGGCCAATTTTAAAACTATATTAGTAAATGAGACAAAATCCTTACAGTTTTGGCAATATTAGACTTGTCAAGTTGTTCACCGACGAGTTATCAAGTTAATCACCGAATTATCAACTTGTTCTCAGCAACTATAAAAGTGTTTACAGTAGTTATCAACTTAAGCACCATCAAAATAAGTATTGTTTTCTTGGGCAAGCAATGTTTTTTGTAACACATGATAGCTAACTGACAAAAACAAGGAAGGTAGGTACTTACTATTTAAACATCATTATCAAATTTCAAAAAAAAAAGAGGTAACTGGATTAATATTAAAATCAAATGCTATGATTCTATTAGTTTCATGGTAAAAGGAGTAATCACTGTAGAATAATCAATTGCTTCGTCCAAATCTGGATCAGTGTTAGATGTCAAGGGGTCATTGACTGTTTTAAGTTGCAAATAAAAGTCTTTAAAAGACTCGTCGATTAAATCAAGGACATCCAACAAGTTCTTTTTTTTCATTACTTATTGGTAAAGTCAGTTTTCATCGTACTGGAGCCATTGAATTGGTTGCCAGAGATATTTCTCCCCTGAGTCGTCTAGCTTTTTGATTACAAAAGGTCCCTTTTTTTTTCTTACTCCGTCTTGGCTGTATGTTGCCAGGGTACCTGGTGCACCCTCGAAAGGAAATTCCAGGGACCCTGACCAGCCCTGGTCGCCATTCACCGGCGACCCCTCCTCGTGGAGAGAGACCACACATTGCCTCTTCTGTCTAATTGAGGTGCGTGCCAGAATACGTCACGCCTCACCACCCTGGCCCTGTCTCTGCCAGGGCGACAGCTAGCCCTGAGTGTCGCCCCCAGGCTCACGCTTATGGGAGACGGATATCGTTCTGAGATCTCCGATTCCCAGCGCGTCTTCTCCTGCGGCTCGGAAGATTGCTGTTCCTCTCCCGTTCCTTCTCCGCCGCCTCTTTTGCAACCATCACCTCCTCACAAAACAAAGCGGCGGAGTTCCATAAACTTTCGCTGCTGGCCATAGCCTGAACAATGGCCTGGAGCGTGATATTTATCACTCCTATGGCCACTGAAAGGCCACATTGTTGATTTGCCACTCTGGGCAATCTGCCACAGTGTGGAGCACCGTATCCGGTAAGCAGCCAGAACAGTAGTGGCACTTTGGCGTTGGCTCCCGCCTTATCCGATGCAGGTACACACCGAAGCAACCATGCCCGGTGAGTAGCTGCCTCAGCCGATAGGAGAGGCAGCAATGGCGCCTCTCCAGCCAGTCCTTCATTACAGGCCTTATCGCCTCAACTATATCATGCCCGGCTGTTGGTTGTCCAAGTCGCTCCTTCCACTCCTCTACGACTACCTGGCGGAGCTGAGACCTCTGTCCCTCGATTTCCTAAGAAGCAGGTCTCAGATCTCGCTCCCCTGCCTCTTTGCACCACAGGTATAGTGCTGCAAGGGCCCTCGCTTCCAGGTCCCATGGAGGTGTACCGGCTAAAAGAGTTGCCGCTTCAAAAGAGACCGTGCGGTATCCTCTTATAATCCTGACGGCCAGCAGCCACAGTGGACGTCGTAGTATTGCCACTGGCTGTTAGATTCCCTGCCCATACCGGAGCCCCGTAAAGAGCCATAGATCGCATGAACGCAGCATAGTCTTCTGCAAGAGGTGTCAGGCCCCCTTAAGTTAGGCAGTAGTCGTGATAATGACAACGCCACTCCCTTCAACTTGGGGGCCGCACGATCTCAGGTGAGGCGGAATGTCTCCTAGCCGGGACCCCTCCATGGGACCTGGAAGCGAGAGCCCTTGCGTCACTGTTTAGATGGCGCAAGGAGGCGCTGGGGCGAGGTCAAAGGCCTGCGTCTCGGGAAATCGAGGCCCAGCGGTCCCTGCTCCACCAGGAAACCGTGGAGACATGAAGGTGCGACTTGAGCAACCAAAGGGGGGATTCGCCACATTCGTGGCCATTAGACCGGTCATGGACGAGTGGCTGGAGAGGAGACACGGTGCTCTCTCCTACCGGTTGTCACAGATACTTACAGGGCACGGTAGCTTCGGTAGGTATTTGTGGCGAAGACACCGGGAAACCACGGCCGAGTGTCAGCACTGCGAGGACCGCAGCGATGACACAGCGCTCCACACGCCGGTGGAGTGCATGGCGTGGGTGCAACAGCGCCAGGTCCTCGTAGTGGGTCTGGACATGGAAACTTTCTCGCTCGAGACCATGGTGCGAGCCATGATCTCCAGCGGAAGTAAGTGGGACTGCGCCGCCTCTTTCTGCGAGCAGGTCATGCTCGTGAAGAAGGCGGCGGGGTGGGTACGGGAGAGAACTCTCCCACCCGAGATCCGCAGTCGGCGGCTTGGGCGCCGCCGACGTGTCTTCGCCGAAGACTATCGGCCTTCATGACCGGGGGCCTGAGGACGGTGAGAGGGCTGCTCACCGTCCTTATAGAAGCAGGCCCATGACGGCAGCGTGACGTGAGGGATGCACGCACGCCCCCCCCCCCCCCCTTAGAAGAACACCCTAAAACCCCCCAAAGACGCGGGATAGCGCCCGAACCACCCCCTAGGCGATGCCGTAGCGGCGGCCGTGGGTCTGTTGGGAGTCCTGGGACATCCTTCCGAGGGCTTACCCGGGGCTGTTGAGCGTTACATGAGGTTTTTTAGTCGGTAGGAGTCCGGCATAGCATCTATGAAGATTTTCCGTCACGTTAAAAAAAAACTCTGTACATTTTTGCTAAATAAACGCTGTTCAACGCCTAAATATTTCTTACCAGTCGACTTTCTACAATAATAGCTGGGAAATGTGGCCTCTAACAAGCTTTAAATCTTGAATAGATTTTTTATTTTTAGTTTGTTTACCAAATTGCGAGCTAGGAATGTGCGGCCACAACTGGACATCTCGATATGTCACGTATTGAACAGAAATATTCAACCTGTTCATAACTTGACATCATAACTTATCATGACTTAATTTGAGGAAGACGGCTGTCTATAACTTGATATCTCATTATGTCAGAATTCAAACAGAATATTCAGTTCGACATAACTTAATATATCAATTTGTCATTTTTAATCTCTCATTTTTTCAGATAGTCATAAGTGTGTAAGTGGAGATATCCAGAAACCGACATTATCCTGGTAGCTAAGTATATCTTGATATAACCACATATCAATCTTCGTTCACAAAAAATAAATAATCGATAACTAGGCATGTAGATTTATCAAATTAGAGACGATAAAATGCGAGATGTCAACATACTACCAAGCGTGATTACACAAAAAATTATGTACATATTCATTTGTAATTTTTTTATATATAAATTCATACCGTTAGGATCGTATTAAGCTAATAAAAAGAAAATCATACAAGTCGAGATGTCAAGTTGTTCACGCCAGCCACGGATATAACTGTAACACACTCGCTCTGTCTATCTCTCTCCCCCTCTCTCTCTCTCTCTCTCTCACACACACACACACACCACACACACACACACACACACACACACACACACACACACACACACACACACACACACACACACACACACGTATTCACTAGAATAATAACAACTAAATTTAAGATTCGTTTTTCCTCTTTCTGTCTTTAATTTTGACAGTTATTTTTTGCATCTTATTCTACCTGTGCTTTGTTATAACTTCAATGACATCATGATGCCCATTATTACCGTATGTGTAAATGTTATTACTGAAGGGAAAACACTGTCTCCTGGAACTCAGTTTTTATTAACAACGCTTTCGGTATTCAAATTACATACGATCGTAGGAACAGACCGCACGTCGTACACAGCCGTATGGTGCATAACTTTTGCAACACAGAAGTTTGATACTTTTGTAACTTTTTCGAAACAAAAGTGGTGCGGTTAAGGAAGGGACTAGATTCTAGGTTTACACGGGATGGTTTCTGTAACTCAACGCCATTCATTGAGCCTATTTTGCGTGGCGGGTTATAGTGTAGCTATTTTTGCATATATCCATGAAACCCATTTGGCACTCCATGAAAAGACCAGATGTCATCGTATAGCTCAGTAGCGCTTATTTTTTTTATATATAGCCAAATTGACATTGCCACTAGCCAGATGGAAAGCCGTGGCGCATCTTGGGGGCCACTCTCAAATTCCGTAAGACTTCTGACATTCTGAGTGGTCCTCAAGTTGGCAGCCCTGTGATGTGCCTCTTCACGCTCCTCTTGAAGAACCCGGGATTGTAAGATGAGGGAAACACGTGAGCGGGCAGGTCGTTCCATGTTTTTAAAGTTCGATAGGCATGATCTTTTGAAACGCTCAGTTCTGGTTAAGATTCTATCTACTATGTATGAGTGGCATCTCTGCCCCGCACGCATTGTTCGGGATCGGAAAGGAGAGGGTGGGATCAGGTTGAAGAGCTCTTCAGAACATTCGCCGTGATACATTCGGTAGAAGGCAGCCAAGGACGCTATGGTTCTTCGCTGCGATAACGGTTTGAGGCCTCCCGTCACCTCAGGACAACCAATTATTCGGATAGCACGTCTCTGCAGAGCGTCAAGCGCGTCAAGTAAGTACTTCGCGGAGTTATCCCAAAGGTGAGAACAGTATTCGACGCAGGGGCGAATCTGCATCTTGTACAGTAAACAACTCTGATGTGGCGTGAAGTACCATCTCACCTTATTTAGGACTACTAGTTTCCGCAAAGCCAGCCCAATACAACGCTCTATGTAGTTTTTGTAATTAAACTCACGCCGGACGTCTATACCGAGGATCTCCAGGTGGTCTTTTATTTGTACTCCAGGTTGGAATGGGGACTTCTTAGCTGTGAACTGGTGGTGGGTCTGGACGTGGACACTCTCTCGCTCAAGACCATGGTGCGAGCCATGATCTCCAGGGGGAGCAAGTGGGACCGCGCCGCCTCTTTCTGCCAGCAGGGCATGGTCGTGAAAGAGGTGGCCGGGCGGGAACGGGAGAGAACTCTCCCACCCGAGTTTCCGCAGCCGGCGGCTTGGGCGCCACCGACGGTTCTTCGCCGAAGACTATTGGCCTCCATAGCCGGGGGCCTGAGGACGGTGATTACCGTCCTTACAGAAGCAAGCCCATGACGGCACCGTGACGTGAAGGATTCATGCACGGCCCCACTTAGAAGCGCGATCACACCCAATACCCCCCAAAGCCGCGGGATAGCACCCGAACCACCCCCTAGGCAAACTCAAACTCAAACTCAAAAAAACATTTATTTCGCATAATCCTAATACATAGGCACTTGCGACACGTCAATGAATACAATGCAAATAGTACCACCAGTTCGGAACGCGGCCCGCTTGAGAAGAACTGGCAAGAAACTCGACGGGCTTTTCTTTTTGTGCTCTATTTACAAAAATTTAAACTAAAAATCACAAACTATTGCTTGAGAATGCAGTAGAGCAAGCAGATCATTTGCAGTCTTCCCTGTCAAGCAAATAATCGTCAACTGAATAGTAGCCCCTGCGGTACAACTTACTTTTTATACACTTTTTAAACTTATATAAGGGCATACTTTTTATTTCATTTGGAAGCCTGTTGTAAAAACGTATACAGTTACCCAGGAAGGAATTACTGACTTTTTTCACTTCACACAGAATAAAGCCCGAATGACATGTTTCTTACGAGCGAAAATCCCCAAAAGGCTTTACCTCACCGAAGTTAATATTGAGGTAGATGTACAGGTACACAACGTTGTATTCAACTGGGACCAAATTGGGAAACAACAAGTTATAGTAGATACAAGTTATATTAGGGTCTTAGAAATTATTTGCTCTTCTCTTTGTAAACCTTAGTTAAAACATAAGTACTCAGTTTTATGATCAAACTAGCTGATACCCGCAGCTTCGCCCGCGTAAACGTTGTTCTTGTTCCCGCTTCCCGGGATAAAAAGTAGCTTATGTATTATTCCAGATCATAATCTATCCCTGTACCAAGCTTCAGCCAGATCCGTACAGCCGTTAGAGCGTGCAAGAGTAACAAACATCCACACACAAACTTTCACCTTTATAATATACTAGCGGACGTCACGCGGTTTTACCCGCGTAGTTCCCGTACCCGTGGGAATACGGGAATAAAGTATACTTTATGTTCACCGCAAAGAGTGTAGCTTTCCAACAGTGAAAGAATTTTTCAAATCGGTCCAGTAGTTCCGGAGCCTAGTCGTTACAAACAAACAAACTAACAAAAAAAACAAATCTTTCCTCCTTATAATATTAATATAGACTAACGGATGCCACGCGGTTTCACCCGCGTAGTTCCGGTTCCCGCGGGAACACGGGAAAGAATTTTTCAAATCGGTCCAGTAGTTCCGGAGCTTATTCGTTACAAACAAACAAAAAAACCAATCTTTCCTCTTTATAATATTAGTACAGATAGTATAGATCAGACGTGGTGCTCTGTGCTACTCAAGAAAGCCAATTTCGTACTTATTTTCTTATATGCCTACGTGTTGCAGGTAATAGTTTCGTTCTAAAGCCAGAAAATTCAGCTGTCAGGAACACTGCTTGCTGCAAAGCTGTAGAATAAAATATGTTTTTAAGACTGGTTTTGCGCTGTAATCAGTTTCTTTTACCTAATAGATTACATTTTCAGTCCAATATCGTTTACTGTGATGAAGATAAATTGCGTATAAAAGTTGTGGGTGAATTTCAACGATACACGTCTTCATTCTTATCCGTAAGTTAGCAGAAACATGCAAAAAATGCTCAGTGATGTATTATTAAGTTAAGTAATCAACCAAAGGAGATGACGTAAATAATTTGACGAAAGATTTCAAAGTATCAGAGTAATGGGATATTATAGGAGTCGACTAGACTAGAATAGTGCATAAATGGTCTAGTATTTGGAAGGGGCCAAGCCCAACAGTGGACTGTGATAAAGTGATTTGATTGTTTAAATGTGTGATTTAAAGACACTACAATATTTTAATGTAACTCAAAGTACTAAACAAATTTGACTCCTATTTAAGAAATAATTTTTAGTACCTACTTTAAGGGGTATAGTGTGAGGCTCTAAGTATGTTGCGAACAAAGATTTGGTCGACATACTAGTTACCAAAGTTACTTCAAAAAACTAATAATCCTCAGTAATATCTCAATTTAAAGAAAAACCCTAGCTTTAGACTGTAGTAGTACTCGTATTTACGTATACTTCTGTTCTTATATACCTGAAAAATTTGTACAACTACGTTATCAAAGACAATATTATTTTATAATCAACATCAAACGCTAAGTACTTTTCTGAATAAGACAAGGCGCAATTAGTGCAAACTTTCCATTGTATTTAGGGCGTGAAACGTGCCGTGAATCTGAAAAATAAATCTAATCTCGAACCAAGCCGTAAGCGAGTAGATAAATACCTTCATTTAAAATCGAAAGCAGTGAACGGTTTGCATACAAAGCATAATAATATATTATTTGAGAAATTTCTAACGTTGATGAATGTGTACGTGTGTTTTAAAAATGTGCTATGCAGATAATAGAAACATTTTTTAATAAAAACATACACATCGGCTTTGAGTCCTTTGGAAATCCTTTCGAGAGGAAAATAGCCTGTCACAGAGGCAGTCGCTATATTCTTACACAATTTATACCCAACAAATTCAGCCGAGGTGTACTTTAAAATCCCGTATTACCTATCTTGCTTGAGATGGGATAAAATCCCTTTAGTGAAAACCTACATTATCTATACTAATACTATAAAGAGGAAAGATTAAATTGTTTGTTTGCATCGGAGAGGCTCTAAAACTACTCGACCGATTTAAAAATGATTTCACTGTTGTGAATCCACGCTATCCCCAGGTAACATAGGCTATAATTATTTCCCATATTCCCACGGGAATGGGAGCTACGCGGGTGTAATCCCATGACGTCCACTGGTATCTGATAAGTCAAAATATATATTGTATATAACTGTAACACACTCGCTCTGTCTATCTCTCTCCCCCTCTCTCTCTCTCTCTCTCACACACACACACACACCACACACACACACACACACACACACACACACACACACACACACACACACACACACACACACACACACACGTATTCACTAGAATAATAACAACTAAATTTAAGATTCGTTTTTCCTCTTTCTGTCTTTAATTTTGACAGTTATTTTTTGCATCTTATTCTACCTGTGCTTTGTTATAACTTCAATGACATCATGATGCCCATTATTACCGTATGTGTAAATGTTATTACTGAAGGGAAAACACTGTCTCCTGGAACTCAGTTTTTATTAACAACGCTTTCGGTATTCAAATTACATACGATCGTAGGAACAGACCGCACGTCGTACACAGCCGTATGGTGCATAACTTTTGCAACACAGAAGTTTGATACTTTTGTAACTTTTTCGAAACAAAAGTGGTGCGGTTAAGGAAGGGACTAGATTCTAGGTTTACACGGGATGGTTTCTGTAACTCAACGCCATTCATTGAGCCTATTTTGCGTGGCGGGTTATAGTGTAGCTATTTTTGCATATATCCATGAAACCCATTTGGCACTCCATGAAAAGACCAGATGTCATCGTATAGCTCAGTAGCGCTTATTTTTTTTATATATAGCCAAATTGACATTGCCACTAGCCAGATGGAAAGCCGTGGCGCATCTTGGGGGCCACTCTCAAATTCCGTAAGACTTCTGACATTCTGAGTGGTCCTCAAGTTGGCAGCCCTGTGATGTGCCTCTTCACGCTCCTCTTGAAGAACCCGGGATTGTAAGATGAGGGAAACACGTGAGCGGGCAGGTCGTTCCATGTTTTTAAAGTTCGATAGGCATGATCTTTTGAAACGCTCAGTTCTGGTTAAGATTCTATCTACTATGTATGAGTGGCATCTCTGCCCCGCACGCATTGTTCGGGATCGGAAAGGAGAGGGTGGGATCAGGTTGAAGAGCTCTTCAGAACATTCGCCGTGATACATTCGGTAGAAGGCAGCCAAGGACGCTATGGTTCTTCGCTGCGATAACGGTTTGAGGCCTCCCGTCACCTCAGGACAACCAATTATTCGGATAGCACGTCTCTGCAGAGCGTCAAGCGCGTCAAGTAAGTACTTCGCGGAGTTATCCCAAAGGTGAGACCAGTATTCGACGCAGGGGCGAATCTGCATCTTGTACAGTAAACAACTCTGATGTGGCGTGAAGTACCATCTCACCTTATTTAGGACTACTAGTTTCCGCAAAGCCAGCCCAATACAACGCTCTATGTAGTTTTTGTAATTAAACTCACGCCGGACGTCTATACCGAGGATCTCCAGGTGGTCTTTTATTTGTACTCCAGGTTGGAATGGGGACTTCTTAGCTGTGAACTGGTGGTGGGTCTGGACGTGGACACTCTCTCGCTCAAGACCATGGTGCGAGCCATGATCTCCAGGGGGAGCAAGTGGGACCGCGCCGCCTCTTTCTGCCAGCAGGGCATGATCGTGAAAGAGGTGGCCGGGCGGGAACGGGAGAGAACTCTCCCACCCGAGTTTCCGCAGCCGGCGGCTTGGGCGCCACCGACGGTTCTTCGCCGAAGACTATTGGCCTCCATAGCCGGGGGCCTGAGGACGGTGATTACCGTCCTTACAGAAGCAAGCCCATGACGGCACCGTGACGTGAAGGATTCATGCACGGCCCCACTTAGAAGCGCGATCACACCCAATACCCCCCAAAGCCGCGGGATAGCACCCGAACCACCCCCTAGGCAAACTCAAACTCAAACTCAAAAAAACATTTATTTCGCATAATCCTAATACATAGGCACTTGCGACACGTCAATGAATACAATGCAAATAGTACCACCAGTTCGGAACGCGGCCCGCTTGAGAAGAACTGGCAAGAAACTCGACGGGCTTTTCTTTTTGTGCTCTATTTACAAAAATTTAAACTAAAAATCACAAACTATTGCTTGAGAATGCAGTAGAGCAAGCAGATCATTTGCAGTCTTCCCTGTCAAGCAAATAATCGTCAACTGAATAGTAGCCCCTGCGGTACAACTTACTTTTTATACACTTTTTAAACTTATATAAGGGCATACTTTTTATTTCATTTGGAAGCCTGTTGTAAAAACGTATACAGTTACCCAGGAAGGAATTACTGACTTTTTTCACTTCACACAGAATAAAGCCCGAATGACATGTTTCTTACGAGCGAAAATCCCCAAAAGGCTTTACCTCACCGAAGTTAATATTGAGGTAGATGTACAGGTACACAACGTTGTATTCAACTGGGACCAAATTGGGAAACAACAAGTTATAGTAGATACAAGTTATATTAGGGTCTTAGAAATTATTTGCTCTTCTCTTTGTAAACCTTAGTTAAAACATAAGTACTCAGTTTTATGATCAAACTAGCTGATACCCGCAGCTTCGCCCGCGTAAACGTTGTTCTTGTTCCCGCTTCCCGGGATAAAAAGTAGCTTATGTATTATTCCAGATCATAATCTATCCCTGTACCAAGCTTCAGCCAGATCCGTACAGCCGTTAGAGCGTGCAAGAGTAACAAACATCCACACACAAACTTTCACCTTTATAATATACTAGCGGACGTCACGCGGTTTTACCCGCGTAGTTCCCGTACCCGTGGGAATACGGGAATAAAGTATACTTTATGTTCACCGCAAAGAGTGTAGCTTTCCAACAGTGAAAGAATTTTTCAAATCGGTCCAGTAGTTCCGGAGCCTAGTCGTTACAAACAAACAAACTAACAAAAAAAACAAATCTTTCCTCCTTATAATATTAATATAGACTAACGGATGCCACGCGGTTTCACCCGCGTAGTTCCGGTTCCCGCGGGAACACGGGAAAGAATTTTTCAAATCGGTCCAGTAGTTCCGGAGCTTATTCGTTACAAACAAACAAAAAAACCAATCTTTCCTCTTTATAATATTAGTACAGATAGTATAGATCAGACGTGGTGCTCTGTGCTACTCAAGAAAGCCTCTCGGTACCCATATCAAGTGCCGACTCCATCTCGGAGCCGGCACGGGTTGACGCGACCTCCGCGTCACTGGGGGTGGTTTTTAGGCACACCCTTGGGCCTGTTGGACTGTGGTGACCCCTCCCATATACCACCTGGGATGAACCCTGGCGGGGGTCGACATGACGGATCATGCCAAGCGATTCCCCGGACACTGTCCGGGTGCGCTCCTGGGTAGTTTCCATTGAAGTATTTGCCTCAGTCATAATGTTGTTTTGCGTTTATAGTCCGCCGACTTTTTAAGAGTGGAAGTGGGGAAGTTGGGAGTGGACTTGAGGATGGGAAAGGGTGGGAAGGTAGGAGTGACGCCCTAGGCACTGAGTTCCCCCCAGCGATGCATCCCATTGCCGGGCGTCAGAGCGTAGGATTCGGGTAATTTTTTATAGAGGTTTTCTTCCTCACAACTCCAAAGAGCCACCGTGCCCGTCTGTTGCCAGACGGGGTTACGGCTCGGCCGAACGATAGTCCCCATGGGACCGTGTACTTCACCACTGATCGCTCAGTGGTGAAGTACTCGTCGCCCTGAGAGTTCTCCGCTAAGTACACTCTGCATACAGAGTGCATGTGGAGAACTCCAAACCGGCCATAAAGGCCCCCCCTCCTTGGTGGACTACTGGCCGTGGGCGACGACGTGCGCCTCTCACGAAGCCCACATCGTCGTCCACGTTACCAGGATGCACCACGTGGAGGTTGTCCTACCCAGCACCCCTCAGTGCTTATTATCTTGAAATTTATTTTTTTATTTTCCCATAAACTAATCAAATTTCACTTCACACAGAATAAAGCCCGAATGACATGTTTCTTACGAGCGAAAATCCCCAAAAGGCTTTACCTCACCGAAGTTAATATTGAGGTAGATGTACAGGTACACAACGTTGTATTCAACTGGGACCAAATTGGGAAACAACAAGTTATAGTAGATACAAGTTATATTAGGGTCTTAGAAATTATTTGCTCTTCTCTTTGTAAACCTTAGTTAAAACATAAGTACTCAGTTTTATGATCAAACTAGCTGATACCCGCAGCTTCGCCCGCGTAAACGTTGTTCTTGTTCCCGCTTCCCGGGATAAAAAGTAGCTTATGTATTATTCCAGATCATAATCTATCCCTGTACCAAGCTTCAGCCAGATCCGTACAGCCGTTAGAGCGTGCAAGAGTAACAAACATCCACACACAAACTTTCACCTTTATAATATACTAGCGGACGTCACGCGGTTTTACCCGCGTAGTTCCCGTACCCGTGGGAATACGGGAATAAAGTATACTTTATGTTCACCGCAAAGAGTGTAGCTTTCCAACAGTGAAAGAATTTTTCAAATCGGTCCAGTAGTTCCGGAGCCTAGTCGTTACAAACAAACAAACTAACAAAAAAAACAAATCTTTCCTCCTTATAATATTAATATAGACTAACGGATGCCACGCGGTTTCACCCGCGTAGTTCCGGTTCCCGCGGGAACACGGGAAAGAATTTTTCAAATCGGTCCAGTAGTTCCGGAGCTTATTCGTTACAAACAAACAAAAAAACCAATCTTTCCTCTTTATAATATTAGTACAGATAGTATAGATCAGACGTGGTGCTCTGTGCTACTCAAGAAAGCCAATTTCGTACTTATTTTCTTATATGCCTACGTGTTGCAGGTAATAGTTTCGTTCTAAAGCCAGAAAATTCAGCTGTCAGGAACACTGCTTGCTGCAAAGCTGTAGAATAAAATATGTTTTTAAGACTGGTTTTGCGCTGTAATCAGTTTCTTTTACCTAATAGATTACATTTTCAGTCCAATATCGTTTACTGTGATGAAGATAAATTGCGTATAAAAGTTGTGGGTGAATTTCAACGATACACGTCTTCATTCTTATCCGTAAGTTAGCAGAAACATGCAAAAAATGCTCAGTGATGTATTATTAAGTTAAGTAATCAACCAAAGGAGATGACGTAAATAATTTGACGAAAGATTTCAAAGTATCAGAGTAATGGGATATTATAGGAGTCGACTAGACTAGAATAGTGCATAAATGGTCTAGTATTTGGAAGGGGCCAAGCCCAACAGTGGACTGTGATAAAGTGATTTGATTGTTTAAATGTGTGATTTAAAGACACTACAATATTTTAATGTAACTCAAAGTACTAAACAAATTTGACTCCTATTTAAGAAATAATTTTTAGTACCTACTTTAAGGGGTATAGTGTGAGGCTCTAAGTATGTTGCGAACAAAGATTTGGTCGACATACTAGTTACCAAAGTTACTTCAAAAAACTAATAATCCTCAGTAATATCTCAATTTAAAGAAAAACCCTAGCTTTAGACTGTAGTAGTACTCGTATTTACGTATACTTCTGTTCTTATATACCTGAAAAATTTGTACAACTACGTTATCAAAGACAATATTATTTTATAATCAACATCAAACGCTAAGTACTTTTCTGAATAAGACAAGGCGCAATTAGTGCAAACTTTCCATTGTATTTAGGGCGTGAAACGTGCCGTGAATCTGAAAAATAAATCTAATCTCGAACCAAGCCGTAAGCGAGTAGATAAATACCTTCATTTAAAATCGAAAGCAGTGAACGGTTTGCATACAAAGCATAATAATATATTATTTGAGAAATTTCTAACGTTGATGAATGTGTACGTGTGTTTTAAAAATGTGCTATGCAGATAATAGAAACATTTTTTAATAAAAACATACACATCGGCTTTGAGTCCTTTGGAAATCCTTTCGAGAGGAAAATAGCCTGTCACAGAGGCAGTCGCTATATTCTGACACAATTTATACCCAACAAATTCAGCCGAGGTGTACTTTAAAATCCCGTATTACCTATCTTGCTTGAGATGGGATAAAATCCCTTTAGTGAAAACCTACATTATCTATACTAATACTATAAAGAGGAAAGATTTAATTGTTTGTTTGCATCGGAGAGGCTCTAAAACTACTCGACCGATTTAAAAATGATTTCACTGTTGTGAATCCACGCTATCCCCAGGTAACATAGGCTATAATTAATTCCCATATTCCCACGGGAATGGGAGCTACGCGGGTGTAATCCCATGACGTCCACTGGTATCTGATAAGTCAAAATATATATTGTATATAACTGTAACACACTCGCTCTGTCTATCTCTCTCCCCCTCTCTCTCTCTCTCTCTCACACACACACACACACCACACACACACACACACACACCACACACACACACACACACACACACACACACACACACACACACACACACACACACACGTATTCACTAGAATAATAACAACTAAATTTAAGATTCGTTTTTCCTCTTTCTGTCTTTAATTTTGACAGTTATTTTTTGCATCTTATTCTACCTGTGCTTTGTTATAACTTCAATGACATCATGATGCCCATTATTACCGTATGTGTAAATGTTATTACTGAAGGGAAAACACTGTCTCCTGGAACTCAGTTTTTATTAACAACGCTTTCGGTATTCAAATTACATACGATCGTAGGAACAGACCGCACGTCGTACACAGCCGTATGGTGCATAACTTTTGCAACACAGAAGTTTGATACTTTTGTAACTTTTTCGAAACAAAAGTGGTGCGGTTAAGGAAGGGACTAGATTCTAGGTTTACACGGGATGGTTTCTGTAACTCAACGCCATTCATTGAGCCTATTTTGCGTGGCGGGTTATAGTGTAGCTATTTTTGGATATATCCATGAAACCCATTTGGCACTCCATGAAAAGACCAGATGTCATCGTATAGCTCAGTAGCGCTTATTTTTTTTATATATAGCCAAATTGACATTGCCACTAGCCAGATGGAAAGCCGTGGCGCATCTTGGGGGCCACTCTCAAATTCCGTAAGACTTCTGACATTCTGAGTGGTCCTCAAGTTGGCAGCCCTGTGATGTGCCTCTTCACGCTCCTCTTGAAGAACCCGGGATTGTAAGATGAGGGAAACACGTGAGCGGGCAGGTCGTTCCATGTTTTTAAAGTTCGATAGGCATGATCTTTTGAAACGCTCAGTTCTGGTTAAGATTCTATCTACTATGTATGAGTGGCATCTCTGCCCCGCACGCATTGTTCGGGATCGGAAAGGAGAGGGTGGGATCAGGTTGAAGAGCTCTTCAGAACATTCGCCGTGATACATTCGGTAGAAGGCAGCCAAGGACGCTATGGTTCTTCGCTGCGATAACGGTTTGAGGCCTCCCGTCACCTCAGGACAACCAATTATTCGGATAGCACGTCTCTGCAGAGCGTCAAGCGCGTCAAGTAAGTACTTCGCGGAGTTATCCCAAAAGTGAGAACAGTATTCGACGCAGGGGCGAATCTGCATCTTGTACAGTAAACAACTCTGATGTGGCGTGAAGTACCATCTCACCTTATTTAGGACTACTAGTTTCCGCAAAGCCAGCCCAATACAACGCTCTATGTAGTTTTTGTAATTAAACTCACGCCGGACGTCTATACCGAGGATCTCCAGGTGGTCTTTTATTTGTACTCCAGGTTGGAATGGGGACTTCTTAGCTGTGAACTGGTGGTGGGTCTGGACGTGGACACTCTCTCGCTCAAGACCATGGTGCGAGCCATGATCTCCAGCGGGAGCAAGTGGGACTGCGCCGCCTCTTTCTGCCAGCAGGGCATGGTCGTGAAAGAGGTGGCCGGGCGGGAACGGGAGAGAACTCTCCCACCCGAGTTTCCGCAGCCGGCGGCTTGGGCGCCACCGACGGTTCTTCGCCGAAGACTATTGGCCTCCATAGCCGGGGGCCTGAGGACGGTGATTACCGTCCTTACAGAAGCAAGCCCATGACGGCACCGTGACGTGAAGGATTCATGCACGGCCCCACTTAGAAGCGCGATCACACCCAATACCCCCCAAAGCCGCGGGATAGCACCCGAACCACCCCCTAGGCAAACTCAAACTCAAACTCAAAAAAACATTTATTTCGCATAATCCTAATACATAAGCACTTGCGACACGTCAATGAATACAATGCAAATAGTACCACCAGTTCGGAACGCGGCCCGCTTGAGAAGAACTGGCAAGAAACTCGACGGGCTTTTCTTTTTGTGCTCTATTTACAAAAATTTAAACTAAAAATCACAAACTATTGCTTGAGAATGCAGTAGAGCAAGCAGATCATTTCCAGGCTTCCCTGTCAAGCAAATAATCGTCAACTGAATAGTAGCCCCTGCGGTACAACTTACTTTTTATACACTTTTTAAACTTATATAAGGGCATACTTTTTATTTCATTTGGAAGCCTGTTGTAAAAACGTATACAGTTACCCAGGAAGGAATTACTGACTTTTTTCAGTCTACATTGATGACAAGCAAGGTTATCTTTATGTCGGGTATTTACACTGTGTATATCGCTTAACTTAACGAAACTAGATAGATTCTTTTGCACATACATAAGATTTTCAAAAATATATTGTGATGCTACAGTCAGAATATTTACCTCTTTGAATTTTTCGCGCAGAGAGACCCTTGGACCTAATCTATATATGGCTCTTATGGCTCGTTTTTTTAAAACAAAAATTGAATTTATATCTGCGGCATTACCCCACAGTAGAATACCGTAAGACATAACACTGTGGAAGTAACTGAAATAAACTATTCTAGCTGTATCTACATCAGTCAAATGCCTAATCTTTTGTACCGCAAATGCTGCTGAACTTAACCTGCCAGCTAGCTTTTCAATATGTGGACCCCACTGCAATCCAGCATCGACCGTCAACCCTAGGAACGCCGTAGATTTCACAAGTTCCAACTCTCGGCCATTAAGTTGAACATTGGTTTCTGCCTGTGTTACATTGGCCGAGGTAAATTTAATACATTTAGTTTTGTTATCGTTCAGGCTAAGATTATTAGTATTAAACCAATGTACTACTTTCAGGATTGCATTGTTGACATCGTCGCAGTTATCTAGTTGTCTTTTAATTTTAAAAATTAAGGAAGTGTCATCTGCAAACAAAACAATCCCGTTGGTGTCCCCTACGTAATAGGGTAGGTCATTTATATAAATTAAAAATAAAAATGGTCCGAGTATCGAACCCTGTGGAACGCCCATAGTAACCACCGATCCCTCTGAACGTGTGCCACCAACATCGACCCTCTGAGTTCTATTGCTCAAATATGAAGTCAGAAGATCGAGAGCCTTATTCCTTATCCCATAGTGATGCAGTTTCCTGATCAATGTTTCATGTTGAACACAATCAAAAGCCTTTGACAAATCGCAGAACACACCAAGCGCATCATGTTTATCTTCCCAGGCCTCATAAATACTCTTCATCAAATCTACACCAGCATCGGTGTATATAATAATACGGCGAGGCGGCCGTGGGTCTGTTGAGAGTCCTGGGCAGGCCGTTGGGCTTTGTGTGAAGTTTTTTTAGTCGGTAGGAGTCCAGCACAGCATCCATTAGGATTTTCTCATCTCCCCTTTTTTTTTTTTTTTTTTTAACGTGAGGTAAAATCCTCATGGATGTTATGCCGGACTTCTACCGACTAAAAAACCTCACGTCACGCCTAACAGCCTGTGGTTGGGAGCCCCGGGGAAGCCCTCGGAAGGATGTCCCAGAGCTCCCAACATTCTCATCTCCCCTACAGAGAAAAAGGCGTATCGGATATAATTAGGTTAGGTTGAACTAGGTTCATAATTTTGGAAGGTCATGGATGGTCTCATAGTAACGTTTCTTGCGACTATATCGCACAATAACTTCTTAAAGCAGCTTCCCACGGTCTGCGATATCGCGGACGGACGCGGACCAGCTCGCACGACACACCGTGGGAAGGGTCTCGTCCGTGGTAGCAAAGGACGTCTGTGGCGGTCCGCCGGTATCCGTCGCGAGGCGGTAACTTCAAAGGTGCGGTGCGGCGCGATTCGATCGCGTACGCCGCGGTCCGGACGCGTCCGTGGTAGCACAGACGACGACAAATCAGAACTTGCTTGACACGAGTAGTGGTGTTGTTGCGCAGAAATGGAGTGGACAAACGATCTTATTTTTGAAAATTTTCTACCGTGATCCCACTGGTGTGGGTGACACGAGTAGTGGTGTTGTTGCGCAGAAATGGAGTGGACAAACGATCTTATTTTTGAAAATTTTCTACCGTGATCCCACTGGTGTGGGTGACAAAACAGAAAATAAATAAAATTCGACATACTCGTTTGTTTATGTACACTCACGCTATATGACTTTTATTGTATGCTGATATCCACCAGCGACGTGGTTTCTTTTTACTTTTACTTTGACTGCCTCGTTGGTCTATAGGTCAAAAAGTGCGACTACGAATCACGAGGTCGTGGGTTCGATTCCCACCGGAGACAAAAATTTGTGTGACCCATGAATGTTTGTCTCAAGAGTCTGGTTGTTTCGATGTAAGTATGATATGTATATATTTAAAAGTATATGTATTAATATCCGTGGTCTGATACCCATATCACAAGCAGGCTATTCCTAGCTTACTTTGGGATCAGACAGCGTTGTGTGAAATATCCGTGAAAATTTATTTATTCATTTATTTACTAGATCGCATAATTTGGTAATTGTTAATTAATACTACAGCCACGGCTGCAGCGACGACACGTCCTCTTCACTTTGCATTTGGAATGAAGTTATCAAAAGATTTACACAGACGGACACGCACCGTTGGAAGAGCCCTGTCTCCGTGCGTTGCCGTCCGTGATCGTCGGCTGTGCGTGATGATCCGCAGAATCGCGGACCGTGGGAAGCGGCCTTTATATTGTCCCGTCTCAAAAAATTATCTAGTCTATAAGTTTCCAGTTTTCTTTCTTAGTCTTGTTTGCCAGATTAAACTGGCACTGATATGGGTTGGCTTGGCTTCCATCAAAGGTCTACTTGTGAACTTTTACATTAAATTTGTGATAAAAATCACTACAATTGTGAAGTAGTACTAGGTATTTTGTTAACTTTATTTGACATAAAAGCATGAAACTTGGGTCGTAAGGGACGGGACCGGCGTTGATCCTATTACATACAGTACCCGTAATAGCTTTGTGTTTGAAGCTTGGTTATTATTGTAGGTCCTTCTTATACTGAGTACAATACCTAAACCTATTATAAAACACAGTTTAGGATATTTTTCTTTATCTAGTAAATTTATTTCAAAATGAGCATATAATCTATACTAATAGTAAAAAAGATGAAAGATTTGATTCTTAGTTTGTTTGCATTGTATAGGCTCGTAAACTAATAAACCGATTCGAAAAATTCTTTCACTGTTGGAAAGCTACACTATCCGCGGTAGACATTTTTTTTAATACCATTTCTGGTGAAGCGTGACCGTTCCTCCACATAACGCGAGGATTTTTGGCAGTGACACCCATGTCACATTCGATTAAAATTTCTAAAGGGCCTCTGAAGAACTTTAGTAATGGTATTTCATGATTTTGATCTTTGAATAAAATAACAAGTGGTAATAAATTTTATAAAGAAAATAAATGTATAAAGTAAAAAGGTTTGTACAACAAAAGAAAAAAATTAACACTCACCGTGAATGAACTAGTTTGAAATTAATGGTTGACATACACAAGTCAACATTCATTAATTTAGAACGGTACTTTACTCGCCCGTTCGCCACACACACATTGTAATAAAAATCTTTTATTCCTCCTTTGTGGTTTCATTTAATCAAATTAGTAGGCCTACTCATCACATTTACGTGTACTCATACTGTCATAAAAATTACGTCATTCTAACGTTCGCCACGAACTTTTCATACTATTTTTACTCATAACAAGTGGCCATTTATCAATCATAATGTCTTGAAAATGTGCATAAAAATTTACTTATGAAAAATCATTTGTTTCATGATCAAAGAAGTCGCGATGACTTTCCCTAAGACCTTTCATTAGGTCTAGGCTTTACGACTAGGAACTATTTGATAGTTAACAGGGACCATCGGCTTATCGTAATTGAATCCTTCTGTATCCATGATTATTTAACCACATCCACTATTTTACGTAAGTATATGGACGTTAAGCCAAGTTGAAGGCCAAATAGGCGGCTTGAAAAAAATTCAACTGCGGGTCACGGCGACCTGCGCCTGTCCATTTCAACACGGCAATGGGCTCAACGAGTATTACTTGGGACAAAAAGTATAAGGTGAATTGTGGGCGAATACTATGCCTCTGCCTACCCCTTCGGGGATAAAGGCGTGATTATATGTATGTACGTATGTATTTGGACATGGTTAGACTGTTCTGGTCTGAACAAGGTCAGATCAGTCTAACCTCAGGACTTAATGTAGTAATCGCTTATAGAATGCGTTTCAAAAGCGTAATGTCCGGTCGTAAATATAACGCTACAAAGTCAGGAAGTATAAAAAAAAAAGTTATTAGTAGTAGAAGGTGTTTCTGAAACTAAAAGTAGCATATGAGTAGACACAGAAATTTATCATACAACCTCACGGCAGGCGTACAAACTTATACTCAACTTAATATCTTTTCAATCCTTCTTATAGGTAATTTCAATCTCGACTTTTTTCTATCTTTTTCCATTCAATTCACTTCCAATTTCCTCTACTACATAATCTTAAAGAATCTGATAGCCGTAAGTAAGCTCTCTGTTTATGTTTTGTAAAATATTGACGCACGTAAGATTTTTCTATATTTCCTATATCTTCTGAATAAAAATAAAACTGGATGTAATGTAAATTATTATATTGATAGTCAATATACAGGAAACGCCTACAGATATCACGCACGTTTGCATTAAGCCCTCGCTCATACTATAATAAATCACAACATTACTCTCGTTCATGAGTTAATGGCATATCAAATATTAAAGGTTGGAGTATGGCAGATTATTTCAGTTTCAATTTTGATTAACTTATGTTGCTATTTCGAAATTCCTTTTACAAGAATATGGTTTGGAGATGACTAGCTATAGAATATATACGAGTAACTGTAAAGTAATGTATTTGGTTCATTTTCATAGAATTTAAAACTATTATTGTGTAACTCAACTACTTACAACTATAAATGTTTAAAGAAAACCTCTCCATTGTAATATACACGATCAATAATATCGACCAAACTACACAAAACAACCCAGTTTTGTAGACGAAGACTTTTATATTATAGACTTTGACTTTGAGCAAACTACTTTTAGATTTATGATGCATACAAAAATTTTACGATATAAAAATAATCTATTTGTATTCAGTTCGTAACTATCTTTTCGAAAGAGCTTATGGTTATTAAATATCTACAAGTGATTTACCTTGAAACATAAAGCATGTCAAGGTTAGGCATTTTCTCTTTATTTATTTACATAATTATATGAGGTGTAACTGAAACTTATTAGACATTATAATTATAGATTTTACGATAAACTATAAAGTTCTTCCAAAATAATGTAATGTATTTTTCAGGGTCGATTATGAATTTTCTAACGCACTGCTTAAAAAAAAAAGGTGAAATGTGGGTATATAATATGCCTCTGCCTACCCCTTCGGGGATAAAGGCGTGATGATGAACCTGAACCTAACGCCCTGCTTTGTAAATTCGCCGGTAAAACATAATTTTAACTTAGGCGTTTTGGACATCAATCAAGACTTATTTAAATGCCTTCTTATGCGTTTGCTATATGGCATGCCGTATGAAACAAAATTCAGCCTACAAGAACCTAAGACTTTTACAATATGGGATTCTGGAAAGGGTTCCAGAATCCCATATTGTAAAACTTTAAACAGATTAATCTTTTGATAGGACTAATGTCACTACAGATGTCAACGCCAAGGATCCCGGTGCTTTTCGAGATATAAAGAGGTGAGCCTGTGTATTTTGGAACCACACCTACAGCAAATAGGGCTTGAGGTAGCGGTAAGTGCTCAAACTTGAGTCTTTGAAATGTGAGTGAATTAAACTGTCACGTTCCACACCAACAAATGCTAAGTAGTACATCAATCTAGTTGTTTAAGGGTGAATTACAAACAAAGACACATCCTAAAAGGTCGACTTTGCTTTTGCAATCTGTATTATTGTACTACATGTGCCTAACTTATTACATAACTTGCGAACTAATCCTTAACAAAATTTGCGAACATTGAGTACCGTTGCAAGCAAATTCACCTTTACGAAAAATAATGATAACGTTTGACCTGGACATTATACCTTTATATCAGAACAAAATGAGAATCGTTCAAAGTGACAGCTACCTCCAATAGAACATTTATAATTCTCGGTTATTGTTGCAAATGATGATAAAGCTATTTGAAGAATGGCGTGTCGTTTTGTTTTGTCTCTCGCCGTAATCAAATGTTGTTTTATTTAATTACAGTATTTTGTTTCTGTCGTTTTGGCCCATTAGATCTTATTACCGTCTAGTAATGTCTAGTCTTGTTCTCTCTCTTATGTCCAAATCTATGAATATTAATAATTAATGTATCCTGGAAAGCGAACATCCATTAACCGTTATATTTTATTACTATTGAAGCACAATTTTTTGGGATTTTTAAAATTCGGAACATTGTTAAGTCGAGATATTTGCTCCATAAAAATGTCTGGAAATGACCTGCCCTACTGGATTCTCAAAAAGAAAATGCTAAAACGCATAGTTTATAGATTATTTAATATGGTAAATGGATCACTAAAAAGAATGAACCGCTGAGTTTTTTGCCAGTTCTTCTAGGGTGGATCGCGTTGTGAACTGATGGTACTTCTATGGTTTATATTCGTGACGTTTTACCAACGCATCTGTGAGATGATTCAAATGGCGGTAAGTCCAATTCTTTGAAGGATTTAATATTCAAAACTCTCATTAATAATGCAAGTGGAGTTCGAGCTCAAATAGCAGTCGCGTTACGGAAAATATTATTGTTAGCCGCATCGCGAATAGACTGAAAAGCCGACCCCAACTGGTTTTGGAAAATTCTCAGTGGATAGTATTATAGTCATTATTCATAAGGTTGTGTTAGATTAGCTTAGGCTTCACAGTGCTTAGACACTGCAATGCACCCTGGAGAAATAACATTGTTGCTTCACCTACGCTTATTCTCATGATAGCTTTACATTCGCAGAAAGATTATTTAAATATCAACCGGTCAAGTGCGAGTCACAGCCATAGTCACATTTGTTGTATTTTTGTAGTGTAGCGGCTTCAGAAAAAAAACATGGTGAATTTTTTAGCTATGTAGCTATCACGGTTTATAAATAAATAAATAAAAAATAAATATTCACGGATATTTCACACAAAGCTATCTGTTCCCAAAGTAAGCTAGAAATAAACTACTTGTGTTATGGGTATCAGACCACGGATATAAATACTTATATACTTTTAAATACATACATAATATATAGAAACATCCAGACTCTTGAGACAAACATTTATGCGTCATACAAATATTTGTCTCCGGTGGGAATCGAACCCACGACCTTCAGCGCCGCAGGCGGTATCGCTACCGAATGCGCCACAGAGGCAGTCAACAGTATACAGGTGAAATACAGAGAGGTGGACAGTAAAAGTCTTAGTAATAGGGTTCGCTTTTTACCTTTTGGGTACGAAACCCTAAAAATGTACATTATTAACTGAGCGGATATAGTGAGCGAGTCTCCAATTCCAAACAACCACATTTCTTCTTACGTATAATCCTCAAGAGGGCAAATTTTTCAACACAATCTTTTTTGGGTGTATTGTACGAATGTTTTTGTCGTTGTGGAATATGAGGACGTCGGTCGTAGAATATACAGCTTAAAACGAGGGTAGTTTACTATACCATTGTTTACCAGGCTGTTTGTATCCAATTTGGACAACGAACACCTTAAGTAATTGATTATAAGCAAGTATTCGTCGAAAGGTTTTTTACAAATTGTCGTTTTGAGCTCGTTTCAACGCACAACTTCACATAACGATATTATCCTAAATTACTGTAAATACGGACATTTATGTGTTAAATAAGTGTGATGGGGTTAGTATAATCATAGACGAATCTTTGGAGCAGTAGGTAGTTAATAATAAAATGTAATAAGTACCAATAGAGAAATATAAACTATGATTATAATGCTTTACATGCAGTTTCATAATAAATATCTAAAACGGCAGGCATTTTTTTTCTTTACGTGCAATTTCATAATAATAATCTAAAACGGCAGACAATTCTTTGTAAATTATGAAAATGTCTGAGAGGCCAACTGTAGTGTAGAGGTGCTTCATTATTAACTATGCAGCAGGGCCATGCTCGGATGTTATATTTTAATAGCTTCATTGTCTTGTATAAGTTTACATATTTATAAAATTCTTCTTTTTTCCTTTTTTTATACCACTAAGGTAGCTGACAAGCATACGGCCCAACAGAAGGACTGGTGGTCACCGCAGCCTATAAACGAGCACAAGAGGCGCCACTCTTGCGCTGCCGACCCTGTAGAAAAGTTGCTTTGTATTTCTTCTGCGCAACAGATATAATTAAAACTTTGTGTTTGTTTGTGTTGTGTGTGTTACCTATTAAGTATAGATCAAATTAGAATAATATTGTCAATAATTTCAATAAAATAACAAGGGTTTAAAACTACTGAAGTAAAAACGGCGGCAAAACAAATTTTGGACTCCGTAAAGAAATTAAAACAATTATTACACTTATTGTCTAGTAGCAAAACAATTAGTAAGATGGTATTATACACCTCACGTAATCCAAAGGTATTAAAGTAGGTAAGTATTAAAATTGATTCGTATTTATTTTATAACATCTTTCGCTAACAATACACTTCGAAGAATGGCATATACTTACCATTTGCCAACTATTTATAAGTATGTTGTAATTGACTTTGGAATTGGTACATTGAAGGCTTTCTTGAAACCAGTATCCGTTGCATTACCAATATAGCGAGGGATTGAACTACGTAATATTGTATACGTGATTGCGGCTCAGTGTTTTCTTTTAAAATATTAACTTTATCTAATTTGATGTACGATATTTAAAAATAAAAACTTATATTATAAAACAGTGTTATGAGAACAAGGATTTGTTTGCAATCGATAAAATCAGAAACTACAGAACCTATTTTAAAAAATGCCATTGTGTTGTACCTAAACAATACATATTACCTATGCTATTATTTTAAAAAAAAAAATTAACAAAAAAGAAACCGACTTCAAACAAATATATTTATTGATATCTGATAAATCAGAATGTACTAACTGTGTGCTAAGTAAATTATATTTTCAGTTTTTAGTTTTGTTTGAAGTCGGTCTCTTTTTTGTTAAATTTTTTTTTTCACTATTTTTAGTGACGTATAGATTGAAAATCTATCTATCTAGGTGTAAAGTTCTCGACAGTACAAATTAATCAAACCCAAACACAAGGTAACTGCTGTATATCGTTAGGAAATTCTCTCTTCTATCTTTCGTCTCCATCATCAGATTGACTCCAGACCTTCATTAAGTTGTACTACTTTAAAGCCCTTTAAAAAAATTACAAATACCCTAGATGCCCCTACAATGTTTAAAAGTTTCCTTTGATTTCTCCAGGATGCCATCATCAGATCCTGACTTCCTTAAAATGGGACCACCTTGGGAGTATCTATTGCCGAACGAAAAAAAAATTTTTCAAATAGGTCCATAAACGACGGAGTTCTGCACGAACAAACATAAAAAAAAAATATATATACTGTCGAATTGAGTAACCTCCTCCTTTTTTGAAGTCGGTTAAAAAAGTATGGTATAAAGGCGAAGCCTTGGGTTACGGCTATAGTTTGTATCCCTACTTCCCTATTCCTACTAATATTATAAATGCGAAAGTAACTCTGTCTGTCTGTCTATTACGTTGTCACGCCTAAACCGCCGAACCGATTTTGATGAAATTTGGTATAGAGATAGTTTGACTTCAAGGGAAGGACATAAGCTACTTTTTAACTGACTGCGCAAAAGGAGGGTAGTGACTTCTACGCGGGTAAAGCCGCGGGGAACAGCTAGTAAATGTATAAAAACTAGCAAGAGGCAGTAGCAAAATGATTAACAATGTTATCTTACACGTCATTCACCATTATAGATAAAGAGTAAACATTTTCCTATTGTGCATATACCTATATTAACGATTCACGCACATTCCGTAATATTTGGTATCATGGACACGTTGTATCCATACTGCGTTATGGAGTAATATTCTGGGGTAATTCCACAGACAAAAATATGGCGTTCGTTGCACAAAAAAAGTGCATACGTTCAATGTTCAAGTTGAAACAAACTGAGAGCTGCAGACCTTATTTTGTTCGTTTTGAGTTGCTCACTCTCCCGTGTATTAACATTTTCGAGGTGGTGGTATTTGCAAAAAAAAATATAACTATATTCGGAAACTTAACTAGTAGTAGACATAGACTAAAGATAAGGCTGCCACCAAATAAAACGGCGTTCTTAAACAAAAGTTTATTTTGTATGTTGCCACGTATTTATAATCATTTACACACGTCAATTTTCAAATTCAAGGGTGTAGTGGGCCCTACCAACACCATCGGGCCCAAGTCAACCTCACGTGCAAGCTCGTGCACCTGCTGAACAACGGACGAGGCTCTGACGGCGGCGGTCCATTTCAACACGGCGATGGGCTCACCACCTGTCACGTGGGACCGAATTGTACACGGTGAAATGTGGGCCGGTATAGGCCTCTGCCTACCCCTTCGGGGACAAAGGCGTGAGTATATGTATGTATGTATGTATGTACCCACGTCAATTTTAACCATCTCTAATCTTATTAAATTTAAATCAACTGTTAAAAAGCTTCTATTGTTAAAAGCATACTATTGCGTGAATGATTATTTGACAGACAATTTGTCAGATTATGAAAAGAATATTTGATTTGGTTTAGGAGGACCAACGTGTAATTTTGTTATAATTAAAATGACATATATTGACATTACTTAATTAGAATCATTGAAAAATTGTTAAATATTTATTTATTTATACCATGTAATCTAAAATTTTTAAGGTTTAGGACGACTAATGTGTAATTCTGTATATTGGAATGTATAACATTGACATTAATTAATAGAAATCATTGACAAATTGCTGCCATTTTAATTTAATATTTCTAAGGTTTAGGACGACTAATGTGTAATTTTGTATATTGGAAATGTATAATACATACATACATATACTCACGCCTTTATCCCCGAAGGGGTAGGCAGAGGCCTATACCGGCCCACATTTCACCGTGTACAATTCGGTCCCACGTGACAGGTGGTGAGCCCATCGCCGTGTTGAAATGGACCGCCGCCGTCAGAGCCTCGTCCGTTGTTCAGCAGGTGCACGAGCTTGCACGTGAGGTTGACTTGGGCCCGATGGTGTTGGTAGGGCCCCACAAATGTATAATATTGACATTAATTAATATTTCAAAATTCAATATAAAGTTTATTGTTAAAAATTACAGAGAAACATAATTATTACATTATTTACATTAATTAATTGAAATCATTGACAAATTGTTACTATTTAATTTGATATTTCTAAGGGCGTGTTATACTTAATTATGTAATGACACATGCATGCAATTGATTAATATTTTTTGCCTACCTACTTAATTAAATGTACCTATCGTATGCCTCAGGGTAAAACATAGTAGATCTACACATGTACTCACAATAAGACCTGTAAATTATTTACCTATGTTTACGAAGTGATTAAATGAATATGAAAATATGAATATGAATAATAATAAATAACAAAATTATAATAAACTAGCTGACCCGCGCAACTTCGTTTGCGTGATAAATAAAGAACCGCTCGACCGATTTTGTGCAAACTTCACATAAACCATCTACTAAATAGTCCGAACAAACCCTAAACATTTGGTTTGGATAGGTGAGCCCGTTCTTGAGTTATAAAATTACAACGAAAAGTGGCATTGATTTTTATATATATAGATAAATTCACATTATTAGGACATTATATAATAGAAAATAATTATCATAAGACAACACACATAATAAATACCTAAATCCACAGCCTATCTCACACCACCATGTTGCAACTTAGATGTCGGTTACAACAATGCCGTATGTAACCACAGTCAATACAACCAGCAATCATCGCCAGGACCGTGTTAGAGCTAGTCCTCACCCTGCGCACCAAGGACGCGCACCGCTTGCGCATGGTGGTGTGGAAACAGTCGGTCCGAGGCGCTACAAAAACGAGGCAACCCCAACGCAGCCCTAAACGCGTTGTTATATTGGACACGGAGGGCACCGTAGGCAGTCTGCGTGTAGTTCGCCCACAAGCTGCATGTGTATAAAGATGTGCAATATGTTTTAAAAAGCATAATTTTTATAGTATCTGTGCAACGAGCAAACCTGCGGGCAATCATGTTAGCCCTTACTGACAGCGCCCTCCGTTCCCGTTCTATATCCACATTATCTTTTAAATCGGGTGTTAGCCAGTGCCCCAGATATTTAAATTTTTTTACTCTGACAAGGTTTACTCCATTCAAGGCAATGGGTGGTATAGTTTGTGGACTGCTGGCCCCATGCCGAAATACCATGTACTGACTCTTGTCAGCATTGTAGATAAGGCCGTGACTCCCCGCATATTCCTCACATACCCGCAACAATCTACGTAATCCACAGATCGATGCGCTCAGCAGTACCATGTCATCTGCATAACTCAAGTTGTTTACAGAGATATCATCAACGTGGCAGCCAACATGCATACTGCTGAGCGCAACAATCAGCTCATTCATGTAGATGTTAAACAATGTGGGTGAGGTTAACCCCCCTGTCTCACTCCACACTTCATTTTGTATGGTTCCGACATTGCATCCGCCCACCTGACTCTATTGACCTGGTGTGCATACCAATACCTAAAGATGTTCACAATATTAGGGGGTATGTTAATGTTCTCTAGCTTTTTCCATAGTATCTCGTACGACACCAGATCAAATGCCCTGGACAAGTCAAGAAAACAGGCATAAACTGGAGTTCTACGCTGGGTATAGTACCTGACGGTATGCTTGAGACACAGTATGGCACTCTCTGTCGACAATTTAGGACGAAAACCAAATTGATTATCGTGCAACAATGATTGTGGCCCCTAACACTCAGTGTTCTGGTAAACGATCACTGCAGTAAGCACCATTTACAATGCCCAGTTATGCATGGGTGACCACCACGTGACCACTTTGTGACATTTATTTACAAGTTGACAGTAAAATGACAGTCGTTAAGCCAATTTGAGAGCCTTATGGTCGGCTTGAAAAACTGTGGGTCGGAAGCACCTGTGTAGCGCCTCTGGGGTTGCAAACGTCCTTAAACTACGGTAACTAATGGTAAACTACGGTAACCAACCTTCCGGTGGGCTGTAAGCTAGTCTGCCACATAGGTAGTATAAATTTAAAATAACTACAAGTAGAACACAATAGAATATACCCTACTACCCCATTAGACATTTTTATCGGTTAGTTTACTTTTCTATTTAACTTGTCTTCCACCATCAGATCCTTCACTATAATATGAGGTCACTAGTATTCATACCAAACATAATATTATAAGTAAAAATCGATACTATCGTATAGATACAAGCCGTAATTGGTATAATACACTAAACGGACCATGCGAAGCTCTGAACTACTTTCGTTTTTGTAACACGTCATGACGTCAGTTTACTTACCGTAAAGAAAATTGGGGGTTATTTTGAGACCGTTGGCATGTCCTTGCACAAAATGGGGTCACTATTTGAATCCATAATTAAGGCAAACTATCAACCTCCCCTAAATTGAAGGCAATATTTTTTTTTAAATGGAAAACCACACCTAAGCGTACATTATTTATGTCGAGTTTAGTAGTAAACCTTTTATTTATATTTATTATAGTTTACACGTTAGGTTTAACATTTTATATATAAAAAGTTTATGCCTGCATTCTTTTTATTTCGTAAGTTTATTTTTAAACTACAATAAAAACACAATGCAGGTGTATAAATCCTAAAATAACTAAAATGTTTAATCTGAAAATAAACTGGGACAGACGGATATGATTTTATTGAAATTTCGAGCCTTCCGTGACGGTACACGGTTTTAATTTATAGCCCGAGTTTTGATATAGCTTAGGGAAAGAAATTCAATACTTAATAAATTACTGAGGAGGAGGATTTGAATATTCATTTTTATTTTCTTAGTTGTTCTGTTCCATGCAAGATTTTCACGTAAATAAAACGTACGCAAGGACGTAAAGGAAAAATAGATAGTATTAAAATAATTAAAAAAAAATTAGGGATAAAAACGGGTCCCTATTCATGAGACTTTAGTATCCGTCTATCTGTCTGTCGGTCTGTCCGTCATAAGGCTGTAACTCAGCAACCGTGATAGCTAGAGAGCTGAAATTTTCACAGATGATGTATTTTTAACAAAGACTAAGACCAGACAAAAGGCGGAATTTAGGGACGCTACCATACAACAAACGTGATTTTATGTTGTTTTTTTTGGTACGGAACCCTCCGTGCGCGAGTTTAACTCGCACTTGGAAGGTTTTTTTTCTATCCTGCTTTACCTACCATAGCCTCTGTCAGGGCACCGAGCTCTAACATATGAGTTGAATGCGTAGCCGGTATTTTAATGGTCATTTTTTGCCTCATCTTTTGCCGTTTCTAAATATGACACAGGTATCACAAAATAATAACGTATATGTCACCGGAAAATAACAAGATCCGCAAGTTTATCAATCTACTAGGAAGTTTATAAACTTTCGTAGGATTCTAAACGGGAGATAAATTGTAATATTTTACGTCCACATTTTCGTAAATTTATCAATTTCCGACGTCACACGGTAAATTTATAAACTAACGTATATCTATTCGTAAGATTTAATATGGTTCGACCAATCACAGAAACTCTTTTAAATATACGCATCTTTGAAATACGTAAAATATCACACTGTTCTCTGATTGGTCAATGTGCATAGCTTGTGACCATAGACTTGACAAACTATAAATTGAAAGTGGATGGTTAACACCCCGACTCAGAGTTCAGAGACTCAGGTTATTTTTTTTTGATTTTTCGTTAGCCCACTGTAGTACTTTTGTAACACTACATCAAAGTGTTCACGTGAGTTGTTCAACCAATCAACATACACTTCGTCTTCGTCGGATTATTTAACGGCAAGACGTCGGAAATTGATAAATTTACGAAAATGTGGACGTAAAATATTACAATTTATCTCCCGTTTAGAATCCTACGAAAGTTTATAAACTTCCTAGAAAATTTATCAACTTACGAGTCCTGTTATTTTCCGGTGACATATACCTACAAGGAAATCTACACACCAAGTGCACTCGAGCTACGCACACAAAGACACCGCTCACCGGATTTTACGGACTCGAGGTCAAAGGATTTTCATAGTACTTTCTATACTGGTTTGTGCGTGAGTGTGCGTAACCGTTTTGACGATTGCGTTCTGTACCTTATTAGTTTGTACAGGTACTTACTCCACTAATATCCCATTAGTTCGGTTTTGATATCGTTGAGAAATAGATAAACAAAATACCTTCAGTGTGCGTTTTCGATGGTGAATACATACCACTTCTATTGACCTGCTATTCAGTTTCTAATGTTCAAACCATGTTATAAGTATGTATCAAAATTAATAACCTATAACATTTGGACGCAAATACGAGAAATCTATTGAAATACCTAATTACTCTTAATAAATATTATGCCAATCGTACATGTGTAAACGATGTGTGTGAATGTTGGCAATGACGAACGTAATTAATGTTTACTTATGTCTGCCATAAATCAGCGAAATAATCATTCCTAATATTTGTTTTTTCTCGCGGTTCTGACGACTCTGTAGTCGTCAGAAACGAGAAAATAATCAGAAATTGGAATATAGTGAAAAGAGAGAAATTATGTAAGTACTGACTGTCATGACACTGTTAAATTATAAACCCTTTTAAGAAGAAACTTTGCATGTTGCTACTGCCTTTTTGTTTCGTGTGGGAATCGTTATGGATTCCATGCTGGACTTCTACCGACTAAAACCACATGGTTCTCTACCATCTACCTACGGTCAGGAGACCCGGCTACGCCCTCGGAAGGATAACCTCGGGCCTCCCGTGTGTGTGTGGTTTGGCTAGCAATTATCTTACGTACAATACATAACTTGAGAAAACCAAGTCTGTATCTACCGGTACCTTGTTCAAAATTTCTTTGCTTGATATTCATTACACTAGATGAAAGTATAAAATCTGAAAATAAGATATGTAAACAAAGGGGGATGACCACTGCCCATAGGCACTTTGGCCATAGGGTGCCCACAGAAAAAAGTATATGCAAATGGTAGTATACCATACCATCATTGAATTACAATTGTAAAGATTTAAATAAAAGATAGAGTATAGAAAATAAAACAGTTTTTATTTTAACAAAAATACACGTTCAAAATCGATTTTAACTGCTGCTGAACATGATTTTAAAACTCAAACTACATACTCAACTACACGTTGTTGTACTGATGGTAACAAATATGATATTAAAGTTCTAAAGAGAAAATATAAAGATATCTATTTTTTTTTTTTTTTTTCTTCTTGTATTAATTACTCGTAGATAATTAGAATGTCATCTAAAAATCCTGCAGGAGGAGATATATTAATCTCATGCCGTACCCACCCTAAATACCATATTAATTACAGTCATAACATGGGCACAGCATCCCACTGTTCGACGACCAACAATGCAGTTGCAACAATACTGTTGGATAGCGGTATGACCAGTCTCATTATCGCTTACTAATATGTAGACGAAGTATATTTTACTGCTTAATTATGGCGACTAGCAATTCTTGCTCTAATTAATAAGCAGTTGGGACCAAAGCTCAAACCTTCCATAACGCTACTTCTAGAGTCATTGCAAACTTCAATTCGGTAACTACCATTAGCATGTGTGTACTCACCATAGTAGGAGCGTGCTTGTTTTATTTGGTAGGTTCCACATGCAATTAATATTAGATCATTCTCAGTCAGTATGGGAAACTGTGTAACATTTTCGGTGTTTACATTGATATTTATGAAGTCTGCCCTTGCTCTATTTAAATTGTGTAGCCTAACATATTCTGCAAGATCATTGTTCCTGTACATCTTGCGATGAACAACTTGAAGGATTTGAGCTGCATCATCCCTGTCCCTTACTTTGGTGTGAAACTTATTAATTAAAGCACCTGCTATTTTAAAGTCAACCATTAAATGTGTGGAGGCCCGGTTAAAATAATTTTTGCATATTTTCTTTCAATAAGGAAGCAAAGTCTTCAATTTGTTCAGCGCTGAATATTCTTATTGGAGTACCTTGGTCCAAGATTAAGTCCCAGTTGTTAGTCCGTATGTGACTTCGGCAAATCCTACAATTTGGTGGAATATAATAATTATAGTTGCGAAACAAATCTACTCGCAACACAGTTGGAACAGAGAGCCGATTAGGTTCATTACATCCAGGTACAAAACATTGATTTTGTGTTAATGCTGCTCTTGAATAATTAGGTAGCAAGATACCGTTAGAGGTGACATTATCTGCAGGTCGTTCTTGTGGAGGAACATGGAAATCTTCTTCTTCTAATTGAACAGGCGCACTTACTGAGATGGAGTCCTGCTCAGTAGAATTTGATGTTGCTCGGTCAGTCCTTCGCCAGCAGTTGTGACAGAGATGAGCCGTTGGTGGGAGCTATAACAATAAAGGTAAAGTTGTGGTTCAATATGCTTTTGGCATATTAATACTGCTGTAACATCAGTATGAAGTGTGTGGGTGTATGAGGCTTCAGCAAGACCTTTGGAGTCTAGTAAATATCACCTTTAAGTCAGTACACCTACTGATTGATAGTTGAGACTCTGGTGTGGGTTTTCTTCTTGAGGTTGGGAACATAACCATATAAGTTAAACCAAAAGGAGGCGAAAGACCACCATAGATAAATTCTTAACCGACCAAGTGCACTAGATATGCACGCATCAGCTATAAGCTGCTAGTGCATTATATAATAATATAATAATAATAGAAAGTGTAAAATCAATTCTTAATATTGTGTTACCTCAAGTGGTGAGATCTGACGGGCTACAGCATCTCTTATCCGGTTTACATGTGGAGACTCAGACTGGAGAGAGTGTGCTCTAATCCTCAGAATTGATCTGCCACAGCTGACGCATACATGTCCATGACCAATAATGGGTACATCCTGACTGGTTGGATTTCTTATTTGATTCCATGCGGCGGTCCAACATGCATGACATACCACGCTTTCGCTTGATACCTCTACCTAAAATAAAAAAAGAATATGTCATTAGTTACCAACAGAGATCAATAACTAAATTACTTCTAGGCTGAGACTCAAATACTTTAAAACATGAACATAAACGCCTACCTGTTGCTGCTGTCGCTGTATGAGATCTCGAACTACTGCTATTTCCAACACATGTCTCCGCAGTCGGTTAATGTTCAAACCACAATTAATGCACCGTAAATGCCCTCTTGGCACTACAGCTCCAGAAGATTGTGAAGAACTCGAGCCTGGGTCATCGTTCAAAGCAGCTAATGTCGTATCCAAATTCGTGCCAGGGTTATCGTGAAAAGAAGCAGCGGAGTCCATGTTAAAGCCGTAGTCGTCAGGGTTAGATGTATCGTCGTGGTCCATTTATAATGCTATTCGTTATTAAAAGATTTACAAAAGTGAAACACTAGCGTACGTACAGTATTTGAAGTTTGAAAATCTTCTGACAGTTTTTTGAGTTTTTTCTTAGTACATGCCGATGTTGCAACATACAAAATAAAATATTTGTAAATCGATTTCTCAGATTTCGCTAGTAAACGATTCATTAAAAATATTTAAGAAATATGTATGTATGGAACTGTAAAAAGACATTTCTTATTATTTTCTATTCTATTATTTGATTGATAATGCAAAAAAAAACTACTGTTCTGCCTCTAGGGATATTGCAACTTATAAAATGAAATAATCGAAATCATTTACTTTTCCTAGTTCATCAAATGATTAAATATGGTACTCAATAGTAAAAATATTTTCATTTTCCTATTTTATTTATCAATTTATATTCATTCAATAATCAAAAATAATCGTTATGTAGTTTACTGCCACTTTTAGAATCGGGTAACATTACGTCCATGCCAATACGCTGTCGATGCTGCAACATACAAAATAAAACATTTACAAATCAATCGATATCACACATATTTCTCCATTAATCGATTCACTAAAAATATCAGTTTCGTTCATTTAAAAAATATGTATATAAGTAACTGTAAAAAAACATTTATTTTTATTTCCTATTTTATTTACTGATTTTTTTATTGATAATGCTAAACCCAACATTGCGCAAAAAAGTTCTTTTCTAAGTATTTACTGCCTCGAGGGATATTGCAATTTATAAAATAAAATAATCGGTCATATACTTATCTCGATAATTAAATTATTAAAAATAGTACACAATACTAAAAACATTTACATTTTCCTATTTTATTTACCGATTTATTATCAAGAATGCTGAATTACAAATATAATCGATAATAATAATCGATAAATATCGATATGTCGTTAATTCCTGATTTTAGAATCGGGTAACATTACGTCCACGCCATTACGCTTTGCAAAAAGTAAACAGGAAATCGTGAAGGTACCTTAATATTTTAGAACATTGTTCCTAACTTATGCTGGTATACGAATAACTAGATAAGTAATTAAAAATAACGGCTGTTTTTTTGCTATATACCATATTCTTGGGCGTCTAATGGCCATATTCTGACATCCCCCTTTAATGTAAATAAGCATCTCGTCTAAAGGTAATAGACTAAAATGTCTGTAAAAAGATTTTAAATTCTAAGTGAGGCGTCTGACAGCGTAATGGCAGAGCGTATCAAATCACGTTTCGCTTTTATCATACCGAACAGTTTGTAATAAGTACACGTCTACCCTCTTCAGTAAAGATGTGATTAGTTTATATGTTAAAAACGTGCTTCGCCGTTTTAGGACTTGAGTGCATTACTTACACACATACAGTAATTTGTTTGATTTTAGTAAGTGCAGTAAGTGATTTTAGTTTACATTTCTGCTTTGCCATCAGAGGCCGATTTTGATTTTTAATGGGATGTAGCTGGGAAAGAGGTATTGATTATTCCTTTTTATTTTCCTATTAGTTCTATATGGAATTTTCTCCAAAATACATCTGAACCAAAGACTAGCGATGATGAATATACTATAGTGAAATGTTTTGGAGATGTTTGGCATAAGACTTTGTCATAGAATCATCAGGCACGTGGTTTACGATGTAAATTTGAATAATAGGTTCACGTGCATCACGATAATAGTTTGTGCTATAAGTTTAAAAATTTGTTATAATTATGCCGACCGACTGCGTGTGGTGCGACTAACATTGCAGCTTATCACAAAAATAGAAATGCAGTGATTTATGAGTGAACTAAGAAATTGATGGTTCAGATTCAGTGTCCACGTTTCCTCTACCGATATCCTTATAACCAAGTCACAAAGGTCATGGAATGCGTCACGTGAACGTCACTGGAAAGTGAGATCAGTATCAAGTAGCAAGCAATTTGGTTCGAGGTCAATGTAAAATTCAGGCCGAAAAATACGCTTCTGCGGTATATGTTTTATGACCATGTCATGTAGAAAATAGTGTCACTGGATTTTAAAACTTCATAAGTTTACTCTTATGAAGTACAGCTTGCAGTAAGGTACCTCATCAGAAATGTAATTAGAGATTTGGTTGGCACTGATTCAACTTTTTTTTGTAAAATGTGAAGACAATATTCCATCTTGATTTTAATTCTATTCAAATTGGTTTATTATTTATCGTGGCACAGCACAAAACTCACATGAGCAAACTGTTGCTGATTGCTAAAAGAACAATGGCAGATTCCCTTACTAGCAATTGTCTGACATAAAAGATGAGCGCACGTAAGTGAAAAATATGTCAAACGTTTCAGTTTCGCTAGTAGATTCCATAAATGAATTCATTTTCCATCGAGAAAGCCGGACATTAAAGATATTGTGTTTTGATTGTTAGGTTATGTTGTCGTACTTAGTCCCGCCATACTTACCTGAACATATAAATGTTCAAACAATAAGGTGACTACAGACTACAGTATTGTAACCGACTGGAGTGTTGCTCGATGGTCATACTGATATGTCAGAACTATTATTTTATTGAATGTATACCTACACGTTGTGACTAACTCTAATAAAAAATCTAGTACTTACCTATATAAAATAGCACTAGCAGTAGGTAAACAAGTTGCTACAGATCTAACTGTTTTTAGAAACTTTTTAGTAGGTACATATACAGGAGTAGGGTATAGATTTGTTGCCAATATGATCGAGAGTCATGTCATGAAAGAAAAATAAAACCACTATTTTTTCATTTCTTTTATTTCACTTGTATAACATTTTACATCGGCGCAATATGTTCACACATAAAATGCAATTAACACAAACAATGCGCGTAGGCCTCGATTGTCTCCCACGATCTTCCATTATCGAAGAACAACAGATCCAAATCACAAAGAAACAGTCCAGTAGGGAATAGCACAAGGTCACTCAAAAACTATATCAAGAGTCCTTTGGGCACGCACTAGTCACACGAGGAAATAATCAGATTCCATAAAACAGTCCAGGGTCAGTTATTATTAAAGAAAATCAGAAAAAGCATACAATAACAAAACAACACTTTCGACAAAAAGCGCGGAGTATTCTATCTGTGATCTGTCATGTCAAACTGACAAGGTACGAACGCACGCTTTGATTGGGTAGCTCACGCGCCTCACGGCTGTGAATAATCGTTGAAAATCTTTTAAAATGTAGATTTAACGCCGGCTTTTATTGGAACATTTAAATACTAGTAAAATCACAAAATAAACAATTAATTAGTTTGGCGTAACTCATTTTTATGGGCGTTTTTAAATTATCAGACAATTTTCTGCCATTGTTCTTTATAACATCTAAGCGCACGGCAGTGCGCAGGCCAAGTTCCAGCAACAGGCCGAGCGTATGCCGTACTCTATTTACACGAACCGCTTCGACCCACTTTTGACCCCCCTGTAGCTCAGTGCCTATTGCAAGTACAGAAATAAAATTGTACGTACGTAATCATATACTAGTACTAAGGCAGTGTACCAAATTTCATAGATGTAGCTTTAGTAGATCCTGAAATATGACCCTGTGAATATAGCTAATTTTGGCACTGACTGACTCACTCACTGACCGGTCATCAAAACCTCTAGGCCACTTCCAATTGTCCTAGCGTTATGAAATTTGGCACACAGATCGGGTGTTATATGTAGATTAACGAAAAATTGAGAAATTTAAGAAATCGGTCAAGCGTGAGTTGAAAAAGGGTTACAAAGTTTGTATGGGACCACGGGATTCCTTGGTCGGATCTTCTTCAAATTTTGCATAAATCATCTCTAACATAATTGATGGAAGATGTGTTTCGTATTTTATTGAAATTCATTCAGAACATGGCTTAAAGGGGGTAACAATTGTCTTCTTCGGAAGGTTTTGATTCGAATTTGTATCAATTCTTCTTAGTGATGAGAGGACTCTTTTGATTTAATTTACTTTTTATTTTCACACATGTCATGTTTAAAAAATCAATCAGATTTGAGAAAGATAATGTCAATGTTTTGATTAATGTCAATCAAATGCTCTATACATACAAATTAGGGAAAAGTCAATACTGCACATTGAATATTGTTATTTATATTTGTGAAATATTTGGATCAAATCAGTCCAGTAGTTTAGAGATCAGCAAGCATTCTAAAGGATGACTCACGCTAGACCGTGCCGGGTCCGAGCCGAGTGTCGGCCGTAGCACGGTCACCGAGCCGGTTGCATTCACGACTGCTCGGGCGAAGCTCGGCGGCACTGTATTCATGCAACGGGCCGTGGCCAAGCCGAGGCGGGACCGAGTTGTTTCCGAGCGCTTTCCGTAGTTCGGCTGTCACTCAGTTGTCGCTCGGTTTAACCATAGATTTAGAATTTTTCGCGTTTAACGCGTAGATTTAGCGCCAAAAATTCTAAATCTATGGTTTAACGTGAGTTTGTTCACACAAAATATATATTTGACCTTGCTGCGGCCGGCACTCGGCTCGGACCCGGCACGGCGTAGCGTGAGTCATCCTTTTTAGGGTTCCGTACCCAAAGGGTAAAGAACGGGATCCTATTCATGAGACTTCGCTGTCCGTCTGTCTGTCTGTCTGTCTGTCTGTCCGTCAGGAGGCTGTATCTCATGAACGATGATTATGGTGTTTTGTTGCTGCTATAACAACAAATAATGAAAACAAAAACATAATAATATTTAAGGGGGGCTTCCATACAACAAACGTGTTTTTAGCGACTTTGTCTTATATATTCGGTAATAAGGTATCCTTCACAATTTAAATACGTTATTTAATTTCAACATTTCATCAAGATCATTCATTCCCTTTACACCATGCACAATCAAATATTGCTCAATGAAATTCATTTCGTGTCGCCATGATTGAACATTATACAGATCATATACTAACTTATTTTTCGACTTTCATCGTAAATATTTGTTCTTCAAAAAGTGAACAACGCTTTCAGCAGATTACTTTAGGTAGGTGTAATATTTCAAAGATAGCTATTTCATTGGAAATAGTAAACAAATAGTCCATATTTTAGACTTTTCTCCAGTATAAACAATTTACGTACAAACACACAATTTATCTTGTAGACGTAGATATCGTGGTTATAATGTCATCATTCAAATGTCATTAATATTCTGAAAAAGAAATTAAACATAGAGTTCACAAACTCTTTTTGAAATATATACTGTACCTACCGTAGAAGATCTATACAAGGATAGTTAACACTATAGAGCAACGCGACCTGTCTAAAGACGCGCGTTGTATAACAGTATAGAGCAACGCGAACTGTCTAAAGACGCGCGTTGTATAACACTATAGAGCAACGCGAACTGTCTAAGGCGCGCGTTGCAACCAGTAGACGCCTGAAATACTCACAGAATATCGAGCATTGTATTTTCATAAAAAAATAATAATTGAAACAAAATGGACCTTTACTGGGACATCCTTTCGAGAACTTGTCTTGTTGAGAGAGAGGAGTCCGGCTTATCATCCATTAAGGATTTTCCATCTCGTTAAATAAAAAGAAAAAAGGGGGGCTCCCATGCAACAAATAGGTACGACTTTTTGTTGTTTTTTGGTACGGTACCCTCCGTGCGGGAGTCCGACTCGCACTTGGCCGGTTATATTCTAAACATAAGCTATATTTTAATGTAATGACATTAATATACATTTATATATAATCACACTAAATAACCTTGTTGGCAAGCAGAAGGCTAATAAACTATGTAAATTGGGGATTAACCTATTGGATTGATTAAACTGAAAATTTTGCACGAATATTGGTAAGAAGAATGTAAGCTTTACACGTGGACTTCATATAGACTCGCCACCACACTTAGACCTCCACCTTTCGAATCCAGCCATTACCCACCACCGCTTTCACGTCAACGGTCCATATGGCCGAAATTCACTTTACCATACACCCAACTTAAAATATGGTGTAGTTGTGAAAATACGTAGGTACCTACTTGGTTAAAAATATCTAAAATAATGTTACTTCTAAATTTGAACTTGGCAGGTTAATTTAATTATTTACATAATAAATTTTATTATACGATTAATCAAGTGTTACATACTGCACGAAACCCTGCCAAGTTCTAATTTAGAAGTATCATTATTTTAGATTTTTTTAACCAAGTAGGTACCTACGTATTTTCACAACTACACCATATTTTAAGTTGGGTGTATGGTAAAGTGAATTTCGGCCATATGGACCGTTGACGTGAAAGCGGTGGTGGGTAATGGCTGGATTCGAAAGGTGGAGGTCTAAGTGTGGTGGCGAGTCTTGGGAATGGCAAATGTTTACCAGTGGATTAGGCTGTTGATGAAGATGATTATGATCGATTTTAAAGTACATCTAAACTTGGCATTGGATTGGATTTCAACCCTTTTTTAGGCGAACAATTAGCCCATAGGAACTTGGCCTCCTTTTCAACAGGGATGTTTTTGGTGGGATTACATTTTGTATTGTAAGTTTGCATATCTAACAGGAAATCTGAAAGCAGATTTGTCCGGATCGCCTGAGTTAATTAACCGTTGTTTATGTGGCTTGCTCTAAATCATTAACAGTCACAGTGGTCAGTGTCAGTTGCATCGGAATATTGTTCAATAAATTATGTTAAATTTTCGAAAACTCTGCGTCAAAGTTTATTGTGTTTCAAGGGTTTATCCGGGGCTCCCGGCCATTAGCAGTGGTAGGTAACCGTGTGGTTTTAGTCGGTAAAATATTGCTTAGTTAATGTCAAAACAGCAATAAAAATATGCCACATGTTTTTAAAGCTTTAAATTTTGCGGAGTAGTAAACACTTTCATGTCAGAGTAAAAATGTAGCAATTTAGTCCCGTATAATATCCGTGGAGATTTTCACACGTTAATAAAAGCTTTGACTTGGATTGCGATTTTTCGACTATCTCACGATATATAGTTAGCGATATATTTAGACAAAGTTTTCAGTTGTTCCTCTTTAAATCTGTTACTTTCCCCTACATAATTCTGTAATACCTAAACTAACGAGCCGTTATAATTTTCCTTTCAACGAATAGAGGTCCTTTCATACGCTCGAAAATTTAAAAAATAAAGTATTGCTGCCGTCACGACTTTTTGAGCTTTTAAAGCCAGCCGTTAAGCATAAAAGTTGAATTAGTAGGTATCTCGCAAACAAATTCAAATCAAAAATCGTCGTAGCAACCTCTCAATTTTTTTAAAATATTATGATTTCTAATAACACTCCACACTCTGGCATAGGTGTGACAAAAAATTACGCCCACGTGTAGGGGAGGTTTATATAATTTTTCAGAACTAAAAGATATTTCTGTAACCATAAAACAGTCGATAAAAACTTACTGACGTATTTTTACATTTTTCATAGCTTTATGGATAATCACCGAATGCGTACGGTAGAACTCAATTCATTGGTTTCTGTCTTATGCGTTACCCCAAATAATTCAATTATTTTCATTGTGGCGTACCAGATGATAGATCAAAGAAAAGGAGGAGTCAGTCGTGTGTATACCCCTACTTCTAATATCTATAGAGATTTAGCTAGGTATACTTACCATTCACAATATATAATTTGTTACACACATTTTATCTGTAGAAAGCGATTCTTCAAGATCAATTTTATTATTAAGGTTTATCGTTTGAAATGGTTATATTATACTTATTGGTATTATTATACAAAGGAAAACCCTAAATGGTAAGATCTCATCAGCAAAATCACATTGAAAAGTAAAACTGAAAATGTCTCTGAGAATCTTGTTGTAATTTAGTGACTGACACCAACAAGATATTAAATCAATTATCCCTTATTTTGACTAGTACTTCTTTGGCCATGAGGTTGTCCTCAGCATAGCGTATATAGCATATTCCTGAGAAGCAGAGCGTTGCCGCCGGTGGATGGTGATACAATACCTTACAGAATTATAGAGAAAAGTTGTAAGCTGTAGAATGAAGTGATATTAAACAATCTCAACCGATGTATTTCTGAGGGAGTATTTTCTCGTGTCTGGCGATGTACACAATAAGATTATTTCTAAGAAAGGACATAAGTGACCATTCAGGACCTTAAGCCGTACCAACTAGTCACGTTGTTGCTTCCGCTGGGTGCACTATTACTACTACAGCGGCTTCTACCGGGTGGTAACAGTTTCACAAATATCAGTTTAGTTTTAAAGTAGAAACATATCATATCTACAATTAACGCAACTATGCCTGTGTTATGTTAGTCTGGGAGTGCACCACAGCAAGGAGTTTCGGTTGAGATTCTAAAACTTTTCCATTTTCCTAAGTTTAAGATCTACCTTGACAATGGACCTTTTTTATTTTCAGCTTCCCTAAATAAAGATTCATGACAAGTAATGGTCACTTCGAAAGGTGACCCTCTACTTGAAGTACCAATGCCGTACCATACCATATTTATGCCGTTTCATATAACTACTATCATACATGCAGCACATTTTGTTGTTTAGCGGTAGCATAATTTTAATGAAATAAACAGACATACCTACTTGTAGTACCTTTAAATCAAGTTTCATTATTAAATTACTTAAAATACACTTAGGTATGTATAAAACGGTACCCATTAGAATACACAAATAATTCTTCGTTAATAATGTTGATAAAATCTAAGTAACCTACTTAGCACATAGCTCTAGATGTTATTCATTTAATACATTTCTAAAATGTTAACATGTTACCTACTCGTAACTTAACATTAAGCCAAAAAGCCTTTACCTTTAGTAAAACATTTTCACAAATAATTTTAGAAGTGGGGTCAACGTGGAATTCTCTAATGAGATAATGAGATTATGTTTGTTAGAAGATAGGATTCTATCGGCAATACCTGACGTCAAATTGAATAAATATAAATTTCTTTTTATATTAAGTACATACGTTTCTGTGTTTTTATATTACAGCAGTTTCGTATAATACGGTTTCTATTATACGAAAGTGCTACGTTGCCAGTTTACAGTACGGAAAATATTTAAAGAAATGCGTTTGTTTGTGGATAAGCCATCATCTATTGATGACTTATTCACAATTATGTAGGTATTTATTTAATGTGTTGGAGAAAGATATTTTTTATCTAAATACATACATTTACTTACAATTTACAGATAAATAATTATTACATTTATTACAGTACAGTTCAGTGAACTCATCATAAGTACATGATTTTACCTGCGTGGGTATAGAACCCACGACCTTCAGTGTCGTAGTCAGGCCAGGCTTTCACTGTTGGGAGTCCTGGGACATCCTTCCGAGGGCTTACTCGGGACTCCCAACCATAGGCTGTTGGGCGTAACGTGAGGTTTCCCTCACGTTAAAAAGAAAAGAAAAGGGCTAGTATTTCAAATCAATATCATATCACAGCTTTTAAGGATATTAAAGTTCAAAAACACATTCTCTTGTCAGTTTATCCTTATAAAAATGTCAAAAGGCTCTTAATAACGTACTTCATCATCTTGAACCATTTCGTGCCTAAGATTTCGTACGTGGGGAGCAAAATTTAAAACTACACCACGATAATATTGTATAAAAAAAAAAACTGCAAGTTTGTTTCATGATTGAACCCTTTTCTCTTACAGAAACACTTGTGAAATCTAAAAAATATGAAAGAAACATAAGGTATAAGTTTTGTATACGAGACTTGTTTGAGCAATAAATCCCAAACCTTGAATATTATTGGCAGAAACACAGTAATAAATAGAATAAATATTTTCATTAGCATTAGCCCTGGCATCTGTTTGGTCGATGTTGCTATGATTTTCCCAAGAGTAAACAGAGTCCAACCGCATTATCGTCGATTTCGCCCTTGAATTATTATACCAACTCCACGGAAGGAAACCTTAATACGCATATTACTGGCGTTTGTTTTCTTTAGTACAATAATACAAATACAAGTACAGGCTCATTTTATTGTTGCTATGTCAGAAATATCGATACATATTCATATTGACAAAGAAATTGGCAGAGAAACGATAAATGTTCATAATACCAGAAAAAGATAAGGGAAAAGAAGATTAGGCTCTGCTATTATTGGATAATTAATTGCTTATTTATTAAACCATTAATTGATAGCAATAAAAAATGTTAATTATCTGATACAAATCAGTCACGCTATTTTGGCCGTGGCTGTTCATGCTGAGTTGCTATAAGTCTACAGCAAGCTGTTTGGAGATGGATGGGGACACATTTTTTCTCAGCTGGTATTTGTCAGTATACAGGTCGAAGGTCATACAGACATGAAAGGTAAACGAAAAAAGTGGAAAGGAAGAGAACTTACACCATAACATACACATACATAACTTACTACATTTTTTTAATTGCCAGTCATGACTGATCTCTGAACTGTAGAGTGACAAATCTAGCTGGGTCACAATCATCTGGTACATACTATTTGTTGTCTGCATTAGGCACTCGAAATTTGAAAAAAGAAAGCAAGATTTCTAGTTGATAGATTTGTAGGCGAGAAGAAACAAATATGCACGCCAACTTAAAAATTCATGATTTTGACATGTTGATTCGCTCTACTACTCGTAAAAATTTGGGTTATACCTAAGTAATTTAACTTGGTTATAAATACTTGAATAATATACATAAGCATTTAAGTACATAAAAGTGCTGGTTTTCATATATCTGTTGTAGATATGTAAATTATATTTCGACATATTGGTCTCGTATTTGGTTTCATTTTCAAAATAAACCTTTCATATATTCAAAATGTTGAATCGCCCTTTATTGTTAGAATTTTTCTCATATTCGCTAAACAACCCTTAGATCAATTTGGCTTCTGGCATAAAGAATACTCCGTTGAGGATTGAGCTTTGTAAATGTTTATATTTGTGATTATGGTACAACCAACATATTTCTTCTTTGACTTGTATTACAAGAACAAATAAGAAAATAAATTATTTTGGGTACCTATGGAAAATTCAGATCGGGATTGGTGTAATAATATGAAGTGAAGAAAAAGCGTAGCCAATTTTATGAGAAAACAATGCATACAATGTCGTTTAACATACTTTGAAATAGCAAAACGGGGCAATTTACAAATAAAGACTACTTGCTTTTCTTCGAACTAGAGTCTTCTCAACTTCTGCTTGGATTTGGAGCTTCGGTTTTGTTGGGAACCACTGCCACGTAACTTTTCTACCCCAAAAGACCCCCACCTACTCCAAAGTCTCGACCAGTGGTCACTTCTTACAGAAGAGTATGACTTGGGCCCAGTAAATCTTGGTGGAGTCCTGATACTGGCTATATTAGGACTCCACCAAGATCTACGGGATCTACTAATAATGTAAACAAATGATATAACTGCTGACACCAGAAACTTTTACAACTTTTACTTCTCTTTTACTTCAGCTGTGAGTTTAGCCCATAAACGTTTTACATTGTTCATTATTCTGAGTTTATGAAGCGAGCTCAAGCACTTTTTATTAAACAATTTGCGATGGTAGTATATTTTAAAGTAGAGATAGAGGAATGAAGGAGAATACTTTATTAAAACTATGGTCGTGTACAACAAAAATAATTGTTTCAATGTAAACACACGAGCGTGTATTTTGCAAGCCTTGAACTCGGTAAGGCTTTTGTAGCACTTTAGTAAATGATTCTCTAGTTCAAGGCAAGCAGTAATAATAGTAATAACTAAATAGACTGTTGACATGTAATAAGGATGTTCACATAGTCACAATATAGGAATGTCTGAAGATACATACAACGACCGTTATACATTTTTTTATACGAGCTGGTCAAATATCTTCACGAATTACAGATCAGCCTTCAGAATTTTCGATCAAGGACTTACATACTACATATGTAGCTGTACTTGAAAACGACCGCGCCAAGCTCTCTTGGGAACTTTCTATCATCACAGATTTGACTATTCTAGCGAATGATCCTATTAACACAAACTTAGGTTGTTGCTGTACTTAAGTAAGTGAACGCAAACTTATGACCAGAAGGAGCACATTCACTCTCATAACATACCATGTTGACCTGAACTAACTGAAGATAATCATAGCTGTGGGAAGCTCAGGCAATTCAGGTACACCACCTTGCATTTTGGTCTACGTTGATTCAGCCCTGGCAAGGCTCGGGAGAAAAATACAGGCACAAAGAAACCTTTTGACGTAATCACATATTACCTACATCGAGGGCCACATCTGGCACATAAATTGCTATCACATTCTATTTCAAATATTGTCACGGACACCTATTCCTTTTCACGGTTGTTAGTTCGTGACACTTGTAGTTACATGCCGCCTAAAAAGGATCAAAAGTGCTAAATACGACATACGTTTTTATTGCCTATCGTTTTCTCATTGAGTAACCGTTTATTTCAATTTGTAAGATATATATGCCGGTAGAAATTCTGTATCATTGGTAGTCAGTATACAAATATTATTTTGGTAATAACAGATTATTATGATATTCTAAAACTAAAACTAACAATAACTATGATTATTGCTTTCTGTATGATAAGCAGTAGGCATGAAATGTAAAACAAATACGTGAATATATTATTAGTCCATTGAAATGTTACAATTTAAGGACCGAATATTGCATTTCTTAGAGGACGCAATTTTATTTTTGGGACATGTGAGGGGGTTCAATAGAAGCTTAACCTCAAGTTTGTGGGGTCGCCACCCTTGTCCCCCGGCCGCAATCTTAAAAAGGGGTGAAAACACTTTTTTCCCAATATCTCGGAAACTATAAGTCTTACAAAAAATTTGTGAAGTCATAATTTGTAGCAAATTGTTTTGCCTACAAATATGGTGAACCAATTTTTGCCCTAAATTAAAAATTAAAGAAGTTATAAACAAAAAATTGAAAATAAAATTATAAAAAAATTCTTTTTTGCTCTGTGGCATTTTTTACATATATTTTACAAAAAATTACCTCAGACCAATCTTTTTGTAAAATGTATAAAAAAAAAATTATAGAGCAAAAAAGAAAATTTTTATAAAAAATTTCAAAATTTTTTGTAAAATTTTTTGTTAAGTTACACATTTGTATAGTTATACACATTTGTAGGCAAAACAAAATGCTACAAATTATGCCTCTACAATTTTTTTGTATGTAGGTCTGTTGGGAGTCACGGGACATCCTTAATGAGGGCTTACCCGGGGCTCTCAACCATAGGCTGTTAGGCGTGGCGTGAGGTTTTTTAGTCGGTAAGAGTCCGGCATAACATCCTATGAGGATTTTCCCTCACGTTAAACAAAAAAAAAAATGTATTTCATAGTTTCCGAAATATTGCGAAAAAAGTGTTTTTTTCCCACCTCTTTTCAAGATGGCGGCCGGGGGACAAGGGTGGCGACCCCACAAACTTGACGTTAAGCTTCTATTGACCCCCTACACATGTCCCAAAAATAAAATTGTGTCCTCTAATAAATGCAAAGCTCATGTAACATTTCAATGGACTATATTGTTTGCTAAGTTTTATTTACATAAGTATATTATTACAAATCCAATTGCCAGTGTTGCAAGGTGAACATACGACCTACGACGGAAGCCAACTCTATACGAACAGTACAAGACTGAACGATGTGGGGATTATTAGAGGAATTCGGAGGATGGAGCATTGGGGTTGAATCTGTCGATAAAATAGTATGATGATTACCTTAACTTACTAATATCATAAATAGGAAAGATTTGATTGTTTGTTTGCATCGAATAGGCTCCGAAACTAATGAACCGATTTGAAAAATTCTTTCACTGTTGGGAAGCTACACTCTTCCCGGTGAACATAGACTATATTATATACCCGTATTCTTAAGCGAACGGGAGCTACGTGGGTGAAACCGCGTGACGTCCGCCAGTTAGTGACAATAATTTAATCATACCTACAAAATCTAACTAGTATTAATTTCTTTTTTGGCTAGCATGGTATTTCTCAAAAGATACAAGAATCTAACAAGTTCACGTTAAATTTTTTTTTCAAGTTAAAGTTTTGAGGGTTCCGTACCTAAAGGGTAAAAACGGGACCCTATTCATGACATTTTTGGCCGTTTTTTGGTACGGAACTCTCTATGCGTGAGTTCGTTGGCCGGATTTTAATTAATGGAATATCAGCTTTGTCTATTTGTCTCGGTGCAAAGGCGAGCTATGAGAGTTGTCGATGATCATAAGCTTACTGTGGTGTGAAAACTCTTTGCGACAGGAGAGACTTTCCTTATGCTTAGTCTCTGCTCTGACGAATTGTTTGATATATTATTATGATGCCCACGGCTACGTCCCATCATTGCACCGCTCGCTACAGACAGGATGTTCATCCTCACACTTTGCGTCCGGAGCATTTGAGCACGCCAAGTTCCGATAGGGACTTTCTTCCACGCAGGCTTAGATTGTGGAATGATCTCCCTGCCTCGGTTTTCCCAAACGCCTACAGTATCACAGATTACTAAATAGTTACTACATAACAGATACATCACTCCCATACAAACGTGACAATACCTATGCTATATTAGCCTACAAAATTTTAATAATAATACCTGCTGCTCAGGACGAGAAGAATTGTACCTTCTTATCTTATCTTATCTTACATCGGGGGCTGACGAAGTCAGCAACACTTCGACCCAGTGGGATCTTTTGTGTTAGCCCCTACCTTATTGTTTCTTACTCTTTGAAGAAGTGGTCTATTAACGCGGTGATTCCACTAAGAGGAAGAAACCTGTATTCTTCCGGTTTGGGATAAGCATTCCCAAGGAGGCTCATACGCTTCGCTGCTAAGACGTCGCATTCGCACAGGATGTGCTCCATAGTTTCCTTGACATCACCGCAGGCTCTGCAGTCGTTATTTGAAGTGATCTTCATTTTAAAAAGCATGTCGTTGGTTCCGTAATGCCCTGTAAGGGCACCAACCACAGCTCGAGCTTTGCTTCTTCCATTATTCAATATAAATTTAGAAGCCTCATTGGTTCTGCTACTTATGAATTTCTTCGAATGTAGTAACCCTTGACTGATATCCCACTCTTGCATGTGTTTATTATCAGCGTAATCCTTAGCGGCCTTTATGAATGTACATGCTGGTAGGCCCATACATGGTTCAGGTCCAAGCATGGCATTTGCCGATCCTGTCCTAGCTAGCTCATCGGCCTTCTCATTTCCTTTTATTCCTACATGGCCTGGGACCCAGAGCAGTCGCAGCTTGTTCCTGCGGCCCAGCTTGTTTAGGGAGAATTGTACCTTAAACACGCGTTCATATTGTCGAAACTGTGTTGCCCGCTGTGCGAGTGACGTCATCGTAAGAATGCGCTAGGGTTGAACCTATTATGATTGTTGTAATAAAACGAATGTTACGAATCAACCTTGTTTTAGTACGGTTTTATTAGGTCGACATGTATGTAACTAACAATTTAATGGAATGTAAGGAAAAAAAATATGAATGGTTTAAAAAATCCCTAGAAAAACCACGCTTTTATAAATGAACGTAAAAACCAAAAATAAATTATGAATCACAGTAGGTAGGTATATCTATATACACTCGAGAGCAATGAATCCGGGTCACTTAAAGAATCCTAAAAATCTCGGAAACTAAAAATGCTAGGTTAATGCAATAAATTGTATTTAATAGACAATGTAATACTCCTTAAATGAAGGTATTAAAACTTATTAGTTATTGTAAAGTTATATCATAAAAAAATCTAATTTGAAAAAGGGCCACTTTCGAAGATGGAACTACGAAATTACAGCATTTGGTGTTACTTTTGTTTGTAATCTGTCATTTATGTGGGTACATAAACCATGTTGATAGTGCTCTATATTCATTAATCAAGCTGAAATTATGTCGCTTACGCCTGAAGAATGCACCAGAATACTTACAATGCTGGAAACCGGCCGGAGTCAGCGCGATACAGCCAGGACTGTCGGTGTGTCGCTGTCAACAGTACAAAGAGTTCTCCGACGTTACGAAGAAACTGGTTCTAACCTACGCAGACCAGGAACGGGCAGAACCAGGTGTACCACAGCACGAGAAGACCGATACTTGGTGAACACCATGCTTCGAAATCGCTTTCTCACAGGAACTGAACTCACCAATCAGTTTCGACGCCTCGGAGGAAGTAACCCAAGTGCATGGACAGTAAGACGTCGGCTTGCTGAATCTAACTTAAAACCCCTTAGACCTGCAAACGGCCCTAAACTGGAGCGTGGGCATCGTATTTCGAGACTAAGGTATGCCCAGAGCCACGTAAATTGGAGTATTGAAGATTGGTCAAAAGTTATGTTCTCCGACGAATCAAAATTTATGCTCTACAAGCACGATGGAAGACACAGAGTGTATCGAAGACCAGGGGAAAGATTCAAGCAAGCATGCATCGAAGAAAAAGTAGCCTACGGTGGTGGGTCTGTACTTGTGTGGGCCGGAATTTCTTCTGAAAGTCGCACAGAGCTGGTGATCATAGAAAACGGCTCTTTAACTAGCGTAAGATATGTGGAAGAAATCCTCAATGATCACGTTGGTCCATTTATGGTCAATTTAGGTGAGGATGCTATATTTATGCATGACAATGCCCGACCTCATACAGGTAGGATTGTGAATGACTACCTTCAAGAGATGAACATTACTCGTATGGAGTGGCCAGCGCGCAGCCCGGATATCAACCCGATCGAGCATGCTTGGGACGAGCTAGGCAGATGCGTAAAACAACGAAACCCTCCCCCAATCACGCTTCGTGAGCTCAAAATTGCTCTCACAGAGGAATGGGAGAATATTCCCCAAAATCGTATAAGGAACTTGGTGTACAGCATGCCAAACCGCGTAAACGCAGTAATGGAAGCACGAGGAGGCAATACGAAGTATTAAAATTCAAGAAAATCGTAATAAAGTTCAAAAATTTCATGTTTCCTATTTTTGTTTTAAGGAGAGATTGGCAGTTTTTTCTTTATGTAATTTTGTGTTAATAAAATGTATGGTGACTCATATTTTTTTTACTTTCATTTAATGAGTATTACATTGTCTATTAAATACAATTTATTGCATTAACCTATCATTTTTAGTTTCCGAGATTTTTAACATTCTTTAAGTGACCCGGATTCATTGCTCTCGAGTGTATTTATATTGTTTATCTTATTCCTACCCATAACTAAAATATCAAAGAAATCTAAAATTAACTGACATTACCTTTAGCGTAAGTACCGGCTATTCACCTATCCCACCCGGCCATCCTACCTTACTATGTTACACACACATACATGTATGGTCACGCGTTGATCTCCGAAGGGGAAGGCAGAGGCATATTAGATGCCCACATTTAATTTTTTTATAGTTTGTCCCATGTAATAGGTGGTGAGCAGGTAGGTTGTGACCGTCTGCTGTTTAAATTTTTCAAACCGCCTAAAAATGCCTCCAACTTGGCTGACTGCTATTTTATTGGCAACCGGGACCAACGGCTTAATGTGTCTTCCGAAGCACGGAAACGCTCAAATAAAGGTCACAAAGTGGTCACATGAATGGTCACCCATCCAAGAATAGGCCATAGTGAAAGTTGCTTACTACAGTGATCGATTACAGAACACTGAGTACGCGGGGCCACGAGCGCTTCGACTACCTATAAAACCTATTTACCTATAAATTCTATAAAACATTGAATTGCCTATAAAAAACAACACTTTTATAATACCTGACTCAAATAACTCCTTAATTTACGATTTACATTCTTATCACCTACCTACTTATGTTCAAACAAATAAATGATGAAAACATTGATAAGATTTAAAAGATTACTCGGCTTTCTTCGTCTCTCGGCAATTTAAAAAACGACTTTGTGTTTTTGTACTATTACACCCATCCACTGCACAATAATTACGTGGTTTCGGCATTTCGAAGCGTAAGCGCGGGAAACGCGCGGTGCGGTGCGATGCGAGCGCTCAGTCGGGCGTCCGGCAGCCCTCTGCCAGTTGCATCCCCAGGGATATGCCGAGCGGTAGGTATACATAGCGCGCGGTTTTGAGCGAGTGACAGAGGCCTGACAGTATGGAGTTTTTCAAAAGGGTAGTCTTAGAAATTTATACAGGGTCGGCAGCGCAAATGTAGTTCTTCTGGTGTCGCAAACGTCTATAGGCTACGGTGACTACCAGTTCTAATAGTGGGCCTTATGCTTGTCTGCCACCTAGGCGGTATAAAAGAAACATCTAGATTTTGGTGATACTGATTTTTGATAACAGCTTTCTAGCTGATATTGAGTAATGAGTAAATATTGTTCCTCAAACTGTCTCATGACTTTTAATCAGGCGTGGGTGGATCAATTTGATTAAAGTTCTACCAAAGATAATAATTATAATAGTAGCACATACAAAAAGTAACGTAGGTCTGTAACAGAATTGCAAAAGAATCATTTGTATGAAGTTTTCGGCCTGTGTTTCACTTGTGGTAAAATGAAATTGAAAGACAAGGTTAGGCGTTCGTTAACAGAATCAATTAGTAACACAATACTACTTTCGGTACATAAGCTACGTAATGACTTACTCGAGGTAGGTGTCTATAAACATACACTTTAACTCCATCCTAATACATACTAAGTATCTGCGAACAAGCAATAGAATTTGTTTGGATGGTTTTGAAATTGATAAAAAACTTTAACGTCATATCAGAACTTTCAAAAACGCATTGATGAAATATATTTTTCAAAAAATTCAGCGGTAAATATTATTTTTAACCGACTTCAAAAAAGGAGGAGGTTACTCAATTCGACCGTATATATTTTTTTTATTATTCTTTTATTTTTTTTATGTTTGTTCGCGGAGAACTCCGTCGTTTATGATTTTAAATTTTTTTTTCCTTCGAAAGTAGATACTCCCACGGTGGTCTTATGGTATTCTACTGTGGGGCAATGCTGCAGATATAAATAAAATTTTTATTTTACAAAAGCGGGCCATAAGAGCTATATATAGACTAGGTCCAAGGGTCTCTCTGCGCGAAAAATTCAAAGAGGTTAATATTCTTACTGTAGCATCACAATATATTTTTGAAAACCTTATGTATGTACAAAGAAATCTACATAGTTTCGCTAAGTTAAGTGATAGACACAATGTCAACACTAGAAATAAAAATAACCTTGCTGTTTTTCATAGCAGATTGCACAAAACCAGCAATTCTTTCATGGGTAACTGTATACGCTTTTACAACAGGCTTCCAGACGAAATTAAAAGTATGTCCCTTAATAAGTTTAAAAGATCTGTTAAAAGTAAATTGAACTGCAGGGGCTACTATACAATCAATGATTATTTGTTGGATAAGGAAGCCTGGAAATGACCTGCTCTGCTGGATTCTCAAAAAAATTGTTAAAATGCCTAGTTTTTAGATTCTTTAAAATTGTAAATAGAGCAAAAAAAGAACAACCCGCTGAGTTTCTTGCCAGTTCTTCTCAGGTGGGTCGCGTTGTGAACTGGTGGTAGAGTTTTTGTTTTGTATTCTGGACGTTTTGCAAGCGCATCTGTATAATGCCTATGTGAAATAAATATATTTTTGATTTTGATTTTGATTTTGGTCCCATTTTAAGGAAGTCAGGATCTGATGATGGCATCCTGGTGAAATCGAAGGGAACTTTTAAAAATTGTATGGACATCTTGGGCATTTGTATTTTTTTATTATTAAGGGCTTTAAAGTAATACAACTTAATGAAGGCCTGGAGTCGATCTGATGATGGAGACGAAAGACAGTAGAGAGAATTCCCTAACGATATACAGCAGTTACCTTGTTTTTGGGCTTGATTAATTTGTACTGTCGAGAACCTTACACCTAGATAGATAAATTTTCAGTCTAGACGTCACTAAAAATAGTGAAAAAAAAAGAAAAAAAAAATGAAACCGACTTCAAAGTAAACTAAAAACTGAAAAATAAAATTTACTTTGCACAAAGTTAGTATATTCTGATTTATTAGATATCTTTAAATATAATACTGAAGTCGGTGCCAATATGACTATGAGAGAGATTAAATGCCTACCTAAGCCTACATGGTTTTATTGGGCACCGAATTCTGTATTATATTTAATGATATCTGATAAATCAGAATATACTAACTTTGTGCTAAGTAAATTTTATTTTTAACCGACTTCAAAAAAAGGAGGAGGTTCTCAATTCGTCTGTATGTATTTTTTTTTATGTATGTTAAGCGATATTTCCGTCGATTATAGACGGATTTCAAAATTTCTTGGGCTTGTTTGATTTGTATTGATGAGAACTTTACACCTAGATTGATAGATCCGACTTAAAAAAAAAGGAAGTTCTCATTGTTTTATGTATGTTCACCGATATTTCGTCAATTATAGACGAATTTCAAATCTGCTTTTTGTTGGATAGAGTTCACTTCTGAAGTGGTCCCAATTTCACCAGGTCAGGATCTGATGATGGGATTCAGGAGAAATTGAGGGCAACCACCGAAAATTGTAGGGACAACTAGGTAGTGCGTTTGTTAACTTTTTAATTCAGTGCTTTAATGTAGGTACTACAATTTAATGAATGTCTGGAGTCAATCTGATGATGGAACCGAAAGTCAGTCGAGGGAATTCCTTAACGATTTACAGTAGCTACCTTGTGTTTGGGCTTGATTGATATGTATTGATGAGAACTTTCACTTAGATAGATATATTTTTCGGTTCACCCGTCACTTAAAATACTGAAAAAAAAAATTTTTCAATAAAAAATAAAACCGACTTCAAACAAATTCTGAAAAATAAAATTTACTTAGCACAAAGTAATATGTATTTTGATTTATCAGATTTTATCCAATATAATATTGAAGTTGGTGCCATGAATACCTACATAAAACTATAGGTTTACTTGGCGCCGAATTCAATATGATATTGAATAAAATCTGATAAATCAAAATACGTATTACTTTGTGCTAAGTAAATTTTAGTTTTCAGGATTTCTTTGAAGTCGGTTTTATTTTTTATTGAAAAATTTTTTTTCAGTCTTTAGTTTAGTTTGAAGTCAGTTTCATTTTCGTTAATTTTTTAATATATCGGTGACGTTTATCTAAATGCGGAAGTCATCAATAGAATTTTTAATTAAGTAATAAATTCCGCTAGCAGTTGAATTATTAGCAACGTTTATTTTTTAAACCACTAAGGTGGCGGACAAGCATACGGCCCACCTGATTGCATTTGCAACGATAGAGGTAAACTTAGATTAATCAAATTATTAAGTAAATAGTATAAAGGGTACATTTAGTACAAATTAGGCTATACGCGTACGCTATAGGATCTAGATATCTGATAAAAAATATGCTTTATATTTTCTAAAATATGGACAACATTTCTCTAATACAAAATTTATGAGATTTAATAATTATTTTTGTTCCTTACAGAGATTTCCACAATAACAATAGTCGTTACTAAAACACTTTAGACGTACTATTTATTACACGCGTGTGTTTGTAAGAGATAAATATACAAAGAAAACAGTTTTCAAAATAAACCAACTACATAAATGTAGATGTATATTTCATCTACCCTCTTTAGTGGATCATTCGTGCTCAGCCAAACTCGAGATTTTTCAGTGTCTGCCGGAATTATACAAGGGTCGGTCGAGGCTCTTGACCGCGATGTTGAGTTACGAACGAACACCTCAGTTACGTCACTATAAACAAATTTAAAGTTCACCAGTATCTCAGATGACGTCAATTTTGTGTGTCCAGATCATAATAATGATCATAAAATATTTTTAATGTAACAAAAATAAGCTTTAAGCTCTGGGATCTAGTCAACTGATTAAAATCCCTACTAATATTATAAATGCGAAAGTAACTGTCTGTCTGTCTGTTACGCTTTCACGCCTAAACCGCTGAAGCGATTTATATGAAATTTTGTATATAGATAGTTTGAGTCCCTGGAAAAGCCATAGGATACTTTTTAACCAACTACGCAAAAGAGTTATGATTTTACGTGGATGCAGCTAGTTTTAATATATTTCTAGATACATACAATACTACATAGAAAACAACTAAACTAATAAATCAAGCATTTTGCCGGTCTCACAAATATTTAATCTGACCTTGTAACCCAAGATCTCAGCACGGCTGACGATGACAGACCATGAACTTACCACTTAAACCAGTCATTATTTTTTTTAATTTATATTTTAATAAAATGTATAATTTAGAATCATTATTATTTTAAAATTAACCTTAAAATGCCTGTCATTATTTTTACAGGCCATGGAATTATTATTGAAACATTTCGAGTGTTGCGATTAATTACCACTATTATCACAAATGTTAATAATCAAAAGCTTTCATTCAATCATCATTAAATAAAAGCTTCTGAATATAAGTTTACTTGAAAACTTGTCTTACGGCATCTTTTGAGAGGAGTTTTTAAATAAAGTCTTTAAATTGTGTTCGTTATTAGACGGCGGCGGCGTATGATACTTGAGTAAAAAATAATATAGGTTTGTCAAAGTATGTTCCCCGGGGATAGTGTAGCTTCCCAACAGTGAAAGAATATTTGAAATCGGTTCAGTAGTTTCAGAGCCTATGCGATGCAAACATACATTCAAATCTTTCCTTTTTATAATTTGTATGTAAAGATATAGAAAATACGACCAAGGGCGAGTCTGGCTCGCGCACGGTGGATACCTTACCAAAAAGCCACAAATGGTACTCATTCGTTGTATGGGAGCACCCTTTTATAGTTTTCTGTCCTTGATATTTGTTGTTATAACGGTTACCACGGTTCACCAAATACAACCTGGTGACAGATAGACAGATAGACGGCGAGTTCTCAGAAGGGTCCTGTTTTTACCCCTTTGGGTACGGAACCCTAAAAGTAACATACTATAAAAATATTTTCTCAATATTTCACAAGCAAAAAAGCTCAGTAAATCTACTGCTTTTGTTTGAGCTTTACCTGAGTTGAGGATTTGAAATATTACATCGCTTTATTAAATAGCACACCGTACTTAATCAGTAGTTTCAATAACTTTCTAACTTGAGCTGTTCTCAGTTTTATAATTTCACGGCTATCCTTTAACAAAGGTTAGTTGATCATTTTATATTAACAAGGGTATGCTTTGTTGGTTGAAAAGCCTTTGAAATAGTGACACCATAATTAACGGTAGCACCAACTTTGATGATCATTAAAATTGATTGGTTTACTGGAAGAAATAATGGTCTGCTACATCATTACTTGTATTAAGGAAGCTTTATTAATAAATACATTTTTAAATATATATCTACCTACACTAGGATGATGCTCGCGGCTTCGGCGTGAAATTTAAAACCCATTCCCGCTTCCTGTGGGAACATATTACCGGGATGAATAGAAGCCTATGTATTATTCCGATAGCCATCTCTGTACCAAATTTTAACCCAATCCAAACGGATTGGGTTAAAATTTGATGAAAAAAAAGATGTTTGGATTTTTGTTAGTCAATCACGCTCTAACAGCTAAACAGCTGTTAGAGCGTGATTGACTAACAAACATCCAAATATCTTTTTTTTAACGTGATGGAAAATCCATCATAGATGCATTGCCGGACTCCTACCGACTAAAAAACCTCACGTAACGCCCAACAGCCTATGGTTGGAGGCCCCGGGTAAGCCCTCGGAAGGATGTCCCAGTGCTCCCAACAGACCAACGGCCGCCACTGTGGCCTCGCCTAGGGGGCGCATGGCTGCTATCCCGCGTCTTTGGAGGGTTTCGGGTGTGATCCCGCTTCTAAAGGGGGGCGTACATGAATCCCTAACGTCACGCTGCCGTCATGGGCCTTCTTCTGTAAGCACGGTGAACAGCCCTCTCACCGTCCTCAGGCCCCCGGTCTTGGAGGCCGATAGTCTTCGGCGAATACACGTCGGCGGCGTCTAAGCCGCCGCCGCGCAGAATAGGCGGCGCACTTATTCCCGCTGGATATCATGGCTCACAGTAACGGTGTACTTGGTTTTAGCATAGTCCTTTTAATTTGTCTATGCACTTGCAGGTATATTATTTATCGCAATATAAATAACCATAGTCTGCGTTCGGAGCTTCAATATGCCTACGTATTGTACAAATTAAGTTATAATATTATGTTTATTGAAGATGTTGGTATAAAATATTCGGCATGACTGATTACTATCAATTGCTATAATGTGATTGATCGTTTCCAATTTTCCAATATAAGCATGACATAACGCTGGAGCACGTTTAATTGCTTTATTTTGCAAAAGATGTGGGCGTTATTACAGCAATTTCTCACGTTTTGTTTGTTAAACTGACGTAATAAGAATAATGTTATGAATTTCATGTTCTGCAGTTCAAGATGGAGTGAACATAAACGTTTGAAGTACCTAATAGTCTATTCTGAGAAATTCAGGAACGATTTATGTTGGTTGGACGAAAATAAATTTTGGTGGGCCATGTAATGAAAACTGTCTGGTCGTTTGTCTCACTCTATAATTTGTGAGGGTAATACATTTGACTTTCAGAGTGATGTTAATTGTGATGGTTCAAGAGTGGACTCCAGCATGTAGGTACAAATAATATATAACACTAGCTGACCCGTGCAATTTCGTTTTCATCACTTAAGAGAAAGAGAGAGAAAGAGATGTGTGGTATTAATATTTTAATTTTAAGGAGAAATAATTTTGTAAGACACGATTATACGGGCTTAAACACACAAACAAACAAACAATCTCTTGCACTTTATAATATTAGTATGAACACTCTATATCAACATACTTCGAAGCGCTTTCCTTTGCTGAAAATCTTTTATTTAATTTAAGGTTTTAAAAAGTAGCATAAATAATAATGAATCAAAATACTGTCGAATTGGTCTAGTGGTTGATTGGTGCGACTGCTGATCGTCGAGGTCGTGGATTTATTGGCTTTGTGAGTCATAATCAGTGTGTAAGCAACGGAAGAAGAAAATGCCCGTTATTGCATAAAGATGTCTGGAGTGAGTTAAAAACAGAAAATAGAATAATACTTCCTCTTGCTCGACACGTGTCTAAATCAGTTCTATTTCTATTTCGCACACACTTTCTGAGGCAGGTTTATACCGTAAAGAATGACATTATTTAGCTTTTGTATGAAGGTTTGTAAATACTAACCAATCAATATACGTAGTTTGATCAATATTGTTTGCCCGATATCGGTCACGCATTGTGGACTCTTCAATTATGCTTTTGGGAATGACGTAAAAGAGTAATGTGTGTACATAATGCGATGTAGTTCATTGGTTATCAAAATTTCATGACTTTTTTATTATGTATGTAGTCACTTTTATGTATGTAGATGTAAGGTATATATAATTCGTCTAAGCCTGGTAAATGAACTCTAGAATAGTACGTGATTTCATATAATAATACATCAATTATTCAATTTAATAAAAAAAATTCATCTGACTATTATAATATAGCTTACATATCTTACGGACCTACTAGAAGAGATTTCTGTAGAAATAAGGAGGCCCTTGTACAAGGCTGTTTTCATTATTATGTTTTTTCTTTTTATTGTAATTTTTGTGTACATGTGTACAAAAAATAAAATAAACCGGCCAAGTGCGAGTTGGACTCGCCCATGAAGGGTTTCGTAGCAGCAAGTAACATAATATAAAGGTTCTTATAGTTCGTTGTAACTTTGACTGATGTTTTAACACGTTCGCAGTGGTAGTGGTGATTTCACTAACCGGAAATTGCGGTTTATGACGTATTAAAAAAAACTACCAGCTCTATCTCGTTCAAACTAATTTTCGTTGATAGTTTTTATGGCAATGTACATCATATATTTTTTTTAGATTTATCATTCTCTTAGTTTAGAAGTTAGAGGGGGGGGGGGACACACATTTTTCGACTTTGGAAGTGTCTCTTGCGCAAACTATTCACTTTAGAAAAAAATGATGTTAGAAACCTCCATAGCATTTTTGAAGACCTATCTATAGATACCCCACCCCACACGAATGGGTTTGATGAAAAAAAAAAATTAGAGTTTCAGTTCTGAGTATGGGGACCCCCAAAACTTACTGCTTTTTTTCTAGTTTTATATAAGAATCTTAATGCAGTTCACAGAATACATCTAGCTACCAAGTTTCAATAGCATAGACCTTATAGTTTCGGAGAAAAGTGGCTGTGACACACGGACGGACAGACAGACGGACAGACAGACAGTCATGACGAATCTATAAGGGTTCCGTTTTTGCCATTTGGCTACAAAACCCTAAAAATCAAGTTATCATGATATTATTTACACTTTGGTACAATTATCATGAGCCTTTTCTACACAGCAAATTCTTTTCTACACAGTGAATTGTTTATATCATAAGAGAAAAACAGGAATTAGCTGTAAAGAAATATTAATGAAATATAAGGTGTCATAGTTTAAAGATACGTCTTTTAAAAAGTCGAAATGGTATCACGTTTACGAATGGAATATTTTTATATGCACTATATAAAAATATTCCATTCATATGACCGTTCTCGTTACAAGAATCATTTATCAATTTCAGATAACACAGCACTTGCAAATGAATTTTGCCTGACAACCCTGATATGGAGTTGTATTTATTACCTAATCTAATCTCGCTCCCCTCTTCAGTAAAATTAATTAGTGAATGATATCGCTGAGATCCGCCGTAAATTGTATTCTTGATCCATTTATACTCTCATTTTGAAATTGTCGATCAGAGTTTTAAGAGCAGATTTGACAGTTTTATTAATTGTTCAAGTTGTGAGATTATCATTGCGCGATTAGCGAGAAGCAAGTAGTGAATAATTATTACAAACGATAATTTACTTTAAAAACTGTTTATCAATTTCAGATAACACAGCACTGGCAAATGAATTTTGCCTGACAACCCTGATATGGAGTTGTATTTATTACCTAATCTAATCTCGCTCCCCTCTTCAGTAAAATTAATTAGTGAATGATATCGCTGAGATCCGCCGTAAATTGTATTCTTGATCCATTTATACTCTCATTTTGAAATTGTCGATCAGAGTTTTAAGAGCAGATTTGACAGTTTTATTAATTGTTCAAGTTGTAAGATTATCATTGCGCGATAAGCGAGGAGCAAGTAATAAATAATTATTACAAAGGATAATTTACTCTAAAATCTGTGAAAGAATTAAGCGAGGCGTTGATCTGAAATAAAGACATTTTAGGAAAAGCTCTTGGTGCGAGAACTTTAATAGTACAGAATTTAATTTAATTAGCTTTTTGAAAGGCAATTAATATGCTAACACAATCATAAATTTAGACGCAAGACGCAATTTCAAATCCTGCTCGAAACTGATTCTATTTACTTTTTCCAATTAACAAAATTTAGTATTTAACTTCTACGGCATGTTATTTATCACTATGATGTACAATATTAAAAATATCTTAACCTAGATAATGTCGATTATCTTCGCTAGTTCTAATCCTGAAATGAATATACTTCCATAACAAAATACATACAGTAGAAAAACTCACTATATTATGGATATCCTAAACTGTGTCTATATTTCATAGAACCCAATAAATACACTCAATTTTGCTACGAATTTATTTAAACATTCATGTAGCCGCGTTGGACGTAATAAATAGAAACAGATCTCCCTTTTAGTATTGGAGAGCCTCACCCATGATTTATGGGTTCTCTGGCTTATTGATTGAGCAGTGCTATAATACACTGTCACGTTGATGGATTACTTACCTGACATCACGTGTTCACGCGTTTTGGCTTTTGTGACCACAGAAACGTGTCACACACACTTGTTATAGTATCGCTTATGAAATATTGACGTTTGAAATTATTATAAACTACTCTAATACTAGGTCGTTGGGAGTGACTGGATGTGGAAGGCGAAGGATCGTGTATTGCAGCGTAATTTTGGAGAATGAAAGACTCCAACGTGCAGTAGATGACTGCTAGGTTTATTATGCTAATTTACTCGATACCTACTAATACTTCCCTCTGCTAAAAGTACCGACAACTTAGAAAAGGTCTTAGGTAAAGACTGAATGCCGACAAAACGGCGTTTGGCCGTGTGTTATATGAAACCATGGATTAATTTGATTAGTACTAAAAGTGCAAATGTGAAAGATTATTTTATCTAGCCCTAGGGCTCATAGAATTATAACCCTGGATAAAATAATATCGAACGTTTAGATAAAAAATAGTAAAGAAATTGCATACGTGCAAACATTTTGATATTAATTTTATTTTTAAAGTAAAAAGGCTACTTGGTTCAGACGTATTTAAACCTTTAATCTTTGCATAATAAGGGTACCTAATGTTTTAACCACTGAGGTACAGAGCCGTAAAAACAAGCTGCAAAAATGCTTCGGTTCTTATCTTATATCTTAGGTCATAGGAAAAGACTGGATACCCACGCAACGGCTTATGACTATGTGTTGTAAGAGGCCATGGATTAATTTGACTGATCAAATAAAAAAAAATATGAAGGGCTGGGGCTAGATCATTGAACTTTTACAAAAATAAATTAAAGAAATTGTATCCGTGCAAACTTTTGGTATTACTCAAAGTATCTCAAAGTATTATCAAAGTAGAAAGGCAACTTGGTTCAGATGTATTTTAACCTGTTATTTTTGCATAATAAGGGTAATGTTCTAACCACTGAGGTACAGATCCGTAAAAACAAGCTGCAATAATACTTCTGTTCTTATCTTTTTGCAATTATGTGATCTTTCTCAGTATTGTGATCTCTCAGATCTTTTTCATTAGAATAATGTAATTACGTACATTTTTTCTGAATACAGATTAGATTGAGAAAAAACAGTATTTTTTAAATATGTTTTCAGAAAAAATGTACGTAATTACATTATTCTACTGAAAACCCTCTCAAAAAGCGATAGTTCTCGTTGCGTGTAACGAGGTAAATGTACCGTGCTCCGCGACTTGCGTGAGCACTGTGCACATCAGCGAGTTGGCATATCCCAGTGGACAACGAATACATGGAATTTAACTCTATTTTATTATGTAGGAAACGTATAATGTGTGTAGGAAATGAGATGTGAAGTTCATTTCTATTTTATTTTCACTAGTAAACTTATACAAAACGATCCATTGCGTAGAGAAGGAAAACTCGAAATTAAACCCAATTTTCAGTAAAATGACAATCTTCAGCCAGGTTAAAGGCCTTATGGGCGACTTGAAAAATTTTATCTGCGGTATTTCAACACGGCAACAGGCTCACCATCTATTACGTGGGACATAAAACTATAACTTGAAATGTGGGCGTATACTATGGCTCTGGCTACCTCTTCGGCTTGACTATATGTAAACTTTTAACAGACTTCAGTTGTGACTGAAGTTAGCTTCCAGAATATGAAAGAAATGTAGAGCTTGTTTTTTGCTTTTCAGTTGTATTTTAACTTTGCAGTCGGGTTTTTTGTATTCTTAATAATTAAGTTTATTGATTGTCGATATGATCTTAGTTTTCAGTTATATTTTCGCTAAAAGTACAAATAACCGTTTTTAAAGCAAACCTTGCGACAAATCTAGTTTACGTGTACCGACTTTGTTTATGTGATATTCTAAATAAATAGGTTAATTACCTATCATGCTATATTTCAAAGATAATTGAAGAAAACCAAGCCTTTATTCGCTAATTACGCCTATTATTTCACTCCTCCATGAAAGGGTTAAAAAAGAAAACAGCAAAACTCTTTGTTATGCATATTACTAAATGTGACCATTTTTCTTTAGCTTTTATTTCTTAGTATTTCCTTGTTAATATTATTTTTAATCGAATTAAAAAAAGAAGGAGGCTTCACAATGCGACCGTACTGTTATAGTTTATACCCTATAATTATAATTTTTGTTTTACTTAATTGTATTTTATTGATGTATGTGCCTTTTAATTTAAGTTTATGAGCTATAAGCTGATGAACGAATTCTATTGACACTGTCTGAAAATAAATTATTTTTATTTTTATTTTATTTTATTTATAATATTTTTGGGCATTATTACACAATGCCGTAACAGTCCAAATTAAGGTAATATCAGCTTGTAGTATAGATGCTGTAGACAAGTGATAAACATATTTATATATTTTAAATACACATTGCATAACTTCGAAACGAGCATTTGCTAGTCACACAATTATTTGGACCGGTGGCAGTCAAAGTCTCTCGGAAATCCTGGGACAACTTTACGAGAGCTTACCCGGAACTCCGAGTTCCGGGTAAGCTCTCGGAACTCGCGGTTGCAGGGCACTATTTGACTTTACACGGTAGAAGTCCCATATGCATGATGGTGTGCTGGTATCCTTCCGAGGGCTTACCCGGGGCTTCCAACCGTAGGCTGTTAGGGAAGATACGAGTACGTGTGGTTTTTAGTCGGCATATCATCCATGTAGGATTTTTCCCACGTTAAAAAAATGCATGACGGATTACCACAAACAAGAAAAAGCATTCTACTACAAAGTAATTTCAAAACTCTTACCTTATAAGAAGTGTACTTAATAAATGCTTCGCTTATCCTTATTATCATCGCACCGTTCTCTCTACAGACAGGACGTTCATCTTCCACTTTACGTCCGGAACGCTCGTAAGGGCCTATAGAGGCTTTCTTTCGAGCACGTTTGGGTTATGGAATAAAATGAATGTTCTTAAAACCGATACTGTAGACATTTTTCACGAGCATTACGATCTATTCGAACTAAAATTTAGAAAGAATGGTGTCGGCAAATCTAGCTTCCCAAAAATCCATAAGTAGAGTGACCACTTTAGTTGAGGTAAGTCAAAAACCTGTTTGCTATTGTGAAGAAGTATAAAAGAAGTTTTATTTATTAAATTATCAATATATATCAATAAATTCATCGAAATTGGATTCTAGTATCGAGAATAATTACGAACATTATCTATTTCGAATTTTATTCATTTTATATACGAGTAAATGTGAAGATCTGTTCTTAGAGATTCGATTTACAGATTGTACCAGATGTTTTAGAACATGTTTAATGGACACCATTTTATCCCAATGTTACGTGTTGTTAGGTATCATAAAATACTTTTTGTTACCCTTCAGTAACAGACTGTAAGACAATCGCCGAACTAATGGAAAACGATTTTGACGAGTTCTGCTGTTTTAGCAGATACTGTTCTGAAACAGTACTGGTGTCAATAATAAATACGTTAGTCGATAAACCAATTTGCAGGCACAAGCTTAGACCAAGTAATAGTAAAGTCTCTATATATCTAGACGACTGTTAGACATCTCTATATATATAAAAATTAATGTCACTTTTCGTTGTAATTTTATAACTCGGGGTCACCTATCCAAACCAAATGTATAGGCTTTGTTCGGACTATTTAGTAGATGGTTTTTGTAAAGTTTGCACACAATCGGTCCAGCGGTTCATAATTTTTAACGCAAACGAAGTTGCGCGGGTCAGCTAGTACTTAAATATTTGTAAATACATACATTATACGAGTACAGAGAAAACACCCAAACTCCGAAACAAACATTTCGCACCTTCATTTCGAAACCGTTACTAAACAAAATAACTAAATTTTACAGGAGAAGCAATTTAAGATTTTTGGCCTATTAAATACCTCATAATGAAAAACTTATGAACTTTTATGAGGTATGTCTTAGATTATTTATTAAATTATTATTTCCTTTTCAAGATGTGAAGGCACATAATTAGATAATTTAAATAATTACTGATTTATAATAAAATTAATTTTTATAGTAACACTTTTGCAATAACTTTTTTTTCAATTACCATTGAATATTGTAATGTTAGTATGAATTAAATGTTACTATGTAAAAAATAAAATTCTAGCTAT